>CM062293.1:116922954-117422216 GCA_031216915.1 Pictodentalium vernedei | reverse complement strand
GGTATCCAAAGCAATTCCACCCCAATCACCTCACGCGCCGTTACACGTAATACACGTCGGAATGTATGTAGAAATATCTCTCGGCCCCTGAATAACCTCGCCAAGCTCGGACTAGCGTGAGGAAAAAATCCTTCAAGTGACTGGAAATGAGTTTCTTAGATGCCTATAATGACTGATATTTAGAAGTCATTGCTATTCGGGGTTTCCTCGATCGAAGATAAGGAAGGCGTTTCCCTTTTCAAAAGGGAACCATCAAAATCAGCTTCTGAAAGGCAACATTTTGTTTTTAGACACACTTACCTCCGTCTTTCTGGTTAGAAGACGCTGTGGAGGTATAATCGAAAATACTACAGTCTTCCAAATCGCAGAAGTTGCTTTCCTGTAGAAGTACTGAAAAACAAACGATTGGAATTGACAATTTTCTTTCTGTCGCCTGTAGCAGCTATATTTTGAATAGATAGAACACTAAAAAAACATGAACCGAAGATTATTATTCAGTCCGTTTAGACAGAATATGGATGGATTCTGTTTGCAGAGGTTGCCTCGTGTTTCATATATCTAACGAGTGGAAACTCCGAGTCCTGATTTTATAATGTACAGAAAAGTGACACTGTGCGTGAACCTACGGCTGCGATTGCCGGAAAAGCTGAATTTAGGCCTAAAGTGATACCCATTGTTTACTTTATGTTCATTTATTCAGTCAGAACAGGCGATTTCAGCAGAACAAAATGTGTAAACAATCGTATTTTTGTATGTAGATCCTTTTTGCATCATAAAATGGGCCAAAAAAATTTTGAAGTTTTTTGATAAATTCCATAAGGGTAACCATAGGCAAAAATTGAAAAATATTTTTTTTTTAGTTGACTAAACCAATAAATGGCACACGTACAATTTTCCATTGCTCATGATTTTATTCTTGTGAAATATTATCTTCTGAATTATAGAAGACATTTTAACAGTCACTGTGTGGTGAGTGAACACCTCACTGACGTTATCATAAACGTTGAATTCATAATTGGAACACTGGCGTATACAAGTTCACAACTTTGATAAGAAGAATCCATGGTTTCGACCTTCGGCTGTTGCATGAAAGGCTTGACCTTTTCCAAAGAATCCCAATCTCTCTGTGTGACCTACATGAATTAATACTTACACAGAATTAATACTGCACAACACAGAACGTGCCCTACTCTTAAGGCAAGTAATCATACAAATTGGCTAGCAATTCTTTAAGTTAATAAATCTGGGAAGTTTGGAAAGTGACTCCTCTTAAACTATACATAACTTTCTTAGGGCTACAAAATGGAACCAACGTTACCATTTGCTTGTTTGGTGCAAGCAGTCTTAAACGACAGCCGATCATAACCACGGCGAGTGTACTGAGGTACCGAATGCCCGCCAAATGCTGAAACAAGTCGAATCTGAACCAAAAACTCAAATCAAACGGTTCCCCTCTAAAATATTCATTCATTGTATGATACATAAAATTAATACTGACCCGGGATAAACAGAGGGAGAGGCAGGAACCCTGAATGCTCCATGTCGATGCTCGTAGGAATGTAAACTTCATCTGTAAAACACTAATTGTTGTAACGTAAATGCTTTCTCAACCTATCGTGACTCCCTGCTCCACACAACATATCAAAAAATATTCTAGATAAAACCGCGAGTGGCAAGTCAAGACGAAAAGACGATTCAGAGATCTAAAATGTAAAACTGAAATAAAATACCCCCCACCCCCTCCCCTCCCAAACCAAACCAAGCTATCCCATACACACGCTTTGAAAGTATGCTATCCATACATGGCAGACAGTATAGCACATGGAATCATGACACCGGTCCGCCAACCTAGTTTAGCTCCAAAAGTGGTCTAACTTGTTAGTAAAGCCATTATACTACCAGTCATTCTGTGACAGAAATATCTTTTAGCTCAAAATACAGAGAATATTTAAAGTTTGTAGTGTTGGATTGCATTTGTTTGTTTATAATTTGGGGTACCACGACTCTTTCCCCGACCTGTATTGTGTCGGATGAATGAGGGCGGATAGCACGGAGGGAACCATCCGGCGCCAGCTATCTACTACCTAACTTCCGAACTTTCTAAACCACCACACGAAGGGCTTGCATTGGTTGAAGGCAAGTGTATCATTAACGTGCTGTACGCATTTGCACAATGCGCAGATTGCTCCTACATGGGCAGCTGAAATTAAGGGCCTCACAACTGACATAACAGAGAAGAAATGCATTGCTTATGGTGGTAACGTAACAGTGTTAATGCATATACTCTTTTAGTTTGTCACAAGGGCTATTTATTAAGTGTAATAGAGAAAATTCGCAATCTTTTATTTCAAGGAAACATTAAATCCGGCAGACAGTCAGTGGTGCTGAACAGACAAAAGGCATCATCAGTTATTTGACTTAATTTTTGCAACATGATAGCGCCCTTTTATTATACAATATGGCCTGCAGAGTAATGGTCTGTCTTTTGGGCAATTGGTTGTTTTCCAACATTTTTGTTTAAATATACTGACTATGGAGTATTCCTGCCTTTTTACCAGCTAATTTGCGAAACAATGCCCTATAGACGAAGATGCAACCAGAACAAAGCCAAAAATGTATGTGTTAGGATAATGAGAAAAATCTAAGAACAGGTGGGTTTTGAACACACATCGCATTGAACACGAACTTTTTCATACAGCAAAGTGAACGCCTGAACTTACTGAGCTACAGCCCGGTTCGTTCTTTTGTGGCAAAAAATAAATAGAAAACTTTAAATTGTAAGACCTCTATCATTCTGTTTCCAGAGAAGAAAATAACGTAAATTTTCGAGTACATGAGGAGGGTATAGAAAAATTGATAGTTTTTAATAGAAATAAACAGAAACAAAGCAGCTGTGATAAATTACACAAAAAGCAGCGTAATGGTTGAGCAGACGATTTTTTGGTGGGGATCTGTTTAGTTGTTCAGACCGGAGTCACATTGTCATTTCATTTAGAGTTACTATAAATAGTAACAACTGACTAATGTTGGGACTCATTTTGGTACAAAATACCATCACGCAGGGTCAAAATTTGAACACAAATATCCCAAAAAGGAATGCATAGATAGTGCAGATGTCCCGAACCAAAATCCAAAACACCTCGATAAAGAGAAAGACCCTTTTTTCCCATTGAAAACCTTGTTTATAAAAAAGCGCATTGTCGAAAATTTGTGAAATTTTACCAAATTGACACGCATTTTTTACCCCTGTCCATATTCTTGTCCAACCATCCAATCTATTCTCAGTCACGTTACGAACGTTTCTGTGGTACAGAATCGCCCATGCGTCGATTACATTGACATTTCTGAAAATGCGAGGGTCCTCCGATGTAGGGAGCACACCTAACAGGAAAAGGCAGTTTCAAAGTTCCAAAGACTCAGCATTTGACCACCACATAATTGTTTACTGGTATTTTAGGTCACCCCCACCCAGTATTCATGCCTGAATTTATTTATTGGTGTTTAAGGTCACATATTTTTGCACAATGGCTAGTGATGACCACAACATGAGTATTTTCAAGACCAAGTGTGAGCGTTAATATGCCATATTACCCACTTTAGAGAGGGTTTGCACTTCCCAAGCATTCGTGACTGGGTCCTATTTTACCAGTAAAACAGAACCTGCTTACCGCAGTGGACAAACACTGCTTCGCTTCCCGGGGTTCCCGCGGGGAATTCATGCCTAAATCATTGCTATTAAACATAACAAAATAAAATAAAGTTTAGCCTATTGTTTGTAACCACGTTGCCACTTCAGAGAAGAAACACACAAGTCTTTGGGTCCTGGGTTATATTAAAGCAGTAAAGCACAACGTGGCCACCCCACTGAACAACACTACTGTAGTTCCCAGGGCCCCTACAAGAATATACTCATGTGCACTCTTATAAAATATTCATCCACCGGCTATTGCGTAAATGCTCTCCCTAGTCTACAGCTACTGTATGTGTGTGCGTGTGGGGGAGGGGGGGGGGGGTTGGGTTAAATGATTGGCGGAACCAAACATAGTTCTGCCGAGCCCTCCACTGAAAGGCATTAATCATGACAGTCTGAGATTTTGGGTATAAGCACACATATCGCAAAATCTGCACCCCTGAAAACTCTAAAATAGGCTGAAAGTTGGATTTGTTCGAAACGTACTCTCTTTACTCTAAATGACCACTGATAACCCTTGTGTGGTAGCTGAGCAATATAATTGAAAGCTCATCCCATAGCACTGAACATATATAGGATTGTACTTTGGGGTATCCAAAGCAATTCCACCCCAATCACCTCACGCGCCGTTACACGTAATACACGTCGGAATGTATGTAGAAATATCTCTCGGCCCCTGAATAACCTCGCCAAGCTCGGACTAGCGTGAGGAAAAAATCCTTCAAGTGACTGGAAATGAGTTTCTTAGATGCCTATAATGACTGATATTTAGAAGTCATTGCTATTCGGGGTTTCCTCGATCGAAGATAAGGAAGGCGTTTCCCTTTTCAAAAGGGAACCATCAAAATCAGCTTCTGAAAGGCAACATTTTGTTTTTAGACACACTTACCTCCGTCTTTCTGGTTAGAAGACGCTGTGGAGGTATAATCGAAAATACTACAGTCTTCCAAATCGCAGAAGTTGCTTTCCTGTAGAAGTACTGAAAAACAAACGATTGGAATTGACAATTTTCTTTCTGTCGCCTGTAGCAGCTATATTTTGAATAGATAGAACACTAAAAAAACATGAACCGAAGATTATTATTCAGTCCGTTTAGACAGAATATGGATGGATTCTGTTTGCAGAGGTTGCCTCGTGTTTCATATATCTAACGAGTGGAAACTCCGAGTCCTGATTTTATAATGTACAGAAAAGTGACACTGTGCGTGAACCTACGGCTGCGATTGCCGGAAAAGCTGAATTTAGGCCTAAAGTGATACCCATTGTTTACTTTATGTTCATTTATTCAGTCAGAACAGGCGATTTCAGCAGAACAAAATGTGTAAACAATCGTATTTTTGTATGTAGATCCTTTTTGCATCATAAAATGGGCCAAAAAAATTTTGAAGTTTTTTGATAAATTCCATAAGGGTAACCATAGGCAAAAATTGAAAAATATTTTTTTTTTAGTTGACTAAACCAATAAATGGCACACGTACAATTTTCCATTGCTCATGATTTTATTCTTGTGAAATATTATCTTCTGAATTATAGAAGACATTTTAACAGTCACTGTGTGGTGAGTGAACACCTCACTGACGTTATCATAAACGTTGAATTCATAATTGGAACACTGGCGTATACAAGTTCACAACTTTGATAAGAAGAATCCATGGTTTCGACCTTCGGCTGTTGCATGAAAGGCTTGACCTTTTCCAAAGAATCCCAATCTCTCTGTGTGACCTACATGAATTAATACTTACACAGAATTAATACTGCACAACACAGAACGTGCCCTACTCTTAAGGCAAGTAATCATACAAATTGGCTAGCAATTCTTTAAGTTAATAAATCTGGGAAGTTTGGAAAGTGACTCCTCTTAAACTATACATAACTTTCTTAGGGCTACAAAATGGAACCAACGTTACCATTTGCTTGTTTGGTGCAAGCAGTCTTAAACGACAGCCGATCATAACCACGGCGAGTGTACTGAGGTACCGAATGCCCGCCAAATGCTGAAACAAGTCGAATCTGAACCAAAAACTCAAATCAAACGGTTCCCCTCTAAAATATTCATTCATTGTATGATACATAAAATTAATACTGACCCGGGATAAACAGAGGGAGAGGCAGGAACCCTGAATGCTCCATGTCGATGCTCGTAGGAATGTAAACTTCATCTGTAAAACACTAATTGTTGTAACGTAAATGCTTTCTCAACCTATCGTGACTCCCTGCTCCACACAACATATCAAAAAATATTCTAGATAAAACCGCGAGTGGCAAGTCAAGACGAAAAGACGATTCAGAGATCTAAAATGTAAAACTGAAATAAAATACCCCCCACCCCCTCCCCTCCCAAACCAAACCAAGCTATCCCATACACACGCTTTGAAAGTATGCTATCCATACATGGCAGACAGTATAGCACATGGAATCATGACACCGGTCCGCCAACCTAGTTTAGCTCCAAAAGTGGTCTAACTTGTTAGTAAAGCCATTATACTACCAGTCATTCTGTGACAGAAATATCTTTTAGCTCAAAATACAGAGAATATTTAAAGTTTGTAGTGTTGGATTGCATTTGTTTGTTTATAATTTGGGGTACCACGACTCTTTCCCCGACCTGTATTGTGTCGGATGAATGAGGGCGGATAGCACGGAGGGAACCATCCGGCGCCAGCTATCTACTACCTAACTTCCGAACTTTCTAAACCACCACACGAAGGGCTTGCATTGGTTGAAGGCAAGTGTATCATTAACGTGCTGTACGCATTTGCACAATGCGCAGATTGCTCCTACATGGGCAGCTGAAATTAAGGGCCTCACAACTGACATAACAGAGAAGAAATGCATTGCTTATGGTGGTAACGTAACAGTGTTAATGCATATACTCTTTTAGTTTGTCACAAGGGCTATTTATTAAGTGTAATAGAGAAAATTCGCAATCTTTTATTTCAAGGAAACATTAAATCCGGCAGACAGTCAGTGGTGCTGAACAGACAAAAGGCATCATCAGTTATTTGACTTAATTTTTGCAACATGATAGCGCCCTTTTATTATACAATATGGCCTGCAGAGTAATGGTCTGTCTTTTGGGCAATTGGTTGTTTTCCAACATTTTTGTTTAAATATACTGACTATGGAGTATTCCTGCCTTTTTACCAGCTAATTTGCGAAACAATGCCCTATAGACGAAGATGCAACCAGAACAAAGCCAAAAATGTATGTGTTAGGATAATGAGAAAAATCTAAGAACAGGTGGGTTTTGAACACACATCGCATTGAACACGAACTTTTTCATACAGCAAAGTGAACGCCTGAACTTACTGAGCTACAGCCCGGTTCGTTCTTTTGTGGCAAAAAATAAATAGAAAACTTTAAATTGTAAGACCTCTATCATTCTGTTTCCAGAGAAGAAAATAACGTAAATTTTCGAGTACATGAGGAGGGTATAGAAAAATTGATAGTTTTTAATAGAAATAAACAGAAACAAAGCAGCTGTGATAAATTACACAAAAAGCAGCGTAATGGTTGAGCAGACGATTTTTTGGTGGGGATCTGTTTAGTTGTTCAGACCGGAGTCACATTGTCATTTCATTTAGAGTTACTATAAATAGTAACAACTGACTAATGTTGGGACTCATTTTGGTACAAAATACCATCACGCAGGGTCAAAATTTGAACACAAATATCCCAAAAAGGAATGCATAGATAGTGCAGATGTCCCGAACCAAAATCCAAAACACCTCGATAAAGAGAAAGACCCTTTTTTCCCATTGAAAACCTTGTTTATAAAAAAGCGCATTGTCGAAAATTTGTGAAATTTTACCAAATTGACACGCATTTTTTACCCCTGTCCATATTCTTGTCCAACCATCCAATCTATTCTCAGTCACGTTACGAACGTTTCTGTGGTACAGAATCGCCCATGCGTCGATTACATTGACATTTCTGAAAATGCGAGGGTCCTCCGATGTAGGGAGCACACCTAACAGGAAAAGGCAGTTTCAAAGTTCCAAAGACTCAGCATTTGACCACCACATAATTGTTTACTGGTATTTTAGGTCACCCCCACCCAGTATTCATGCCTGAATTTATTTATTGGTGTTTAAGGTCACATATTTTTGCACAATGGCTAGTGATGACCACAACATGAGTATTTTCAAGACCAAGTGTGAGCGTTAATATGCCATATTACCCACTTTAGAGAGGGTTTGCACTTCCCAAGCATTCGTGACTGGGTCCTATTTTACCAGTAAAACAGAACCTGCTTACCGCAGTGGACAAACACTGCTTCGCTTCCCGGGGTTCCCGCGGGGAATTCATGCCTAAATCATTGCTATTAAACATAACAAAATAAAATAAAGTTTAGCCTATTGTTTGTAACCACGTTGCCACTTCAGAGAAGAAACACACAAGTCTTTGGGTCCTGGGTTATATTAAAGCAGTAAAGCACAACGTGGCCACCCCACTGAACAACACTACTGTAGTTCCCAGGGCCCCTACAAGAATATACTCATGTGCACTCTTATAAAATATTCATCCACCGGCTATTGCGTAAATGCTCTCCCTAGTCTACAGCTACTGTATGTGTGTGCGTGTGGGGGAGGGGGGGGGGGGGTTGGGTTAAATGATTGGCGGAACCAAACATAGTTCTGCCGAGCCCTCCACTGAAAGGCATTAATCATGACAGTCTGAGATTTTGGGTATAAGCACACATATCGCAAAATCTGCACCCCTGAAAACTCTAAAATAGGCTGAAAGTTGGATTTGTTCGAAACGTACTCTCTTTACTCTAAATGACCACTGATAACCCTTGTGTGGTAGCTGAGCAATATAATTGAAAGTTCATCCCATAGCACTGAACATATATAGGATTGTACTTTGGGGTATCCAAAGCAATTCCACCCCAATCACCTCACGCGCCGTTACACGTAATACACGTCGGAATGTATGTAGAAATATCTCTCGGCCCCTGAATAACCTCGCCAAGCTCGGACTAGCGTGAGGAAAAAATCCTTCAAGTGACTGGAAATGAGTTTCTTAGATGCCTATAATGACTGATATTTAGAAGTCATTGCTATTCGGGGTTTCCTCGATCGAAGATAAGGAAGGCGTTTCCCTTTTCAAAAGGGAACCATCAAAATCAGCTTCTGAAAGGCAACATTTTGTTTTTAGACACACTTACCTCCGTCTTTCTGGTTAGAAGACGCTGTGGAGGTATAATCGAAAATACTACAGTCTTCCAAATCGCAGAAGTTGCTTTCCTGTAGAAGTACTGAAAAACAAACGATTGGAATTGACAATTTTCTTTCTGTCGCCTGTAGCAGCTATATTTTGAATAGATAGAACACTAAAAAAACATGAACCGAAGATTATTATTCAGTCCGTTTAGACAGAATATGGATGGATTCTGTTTGCAGAGGTTGCCTCGTGTTTCATATATCTAACGAGTGGAAACTCCGAGTCCTGATTTTATAATGTACAGAAAAGTGACACTGTGCGTGAACCTACGGCTGCGATTGCCGGAAAAGCTGAATTTAGGCCTAAAGTGATACCCATTGTTTACTTTATGTTCATTTATTCAGTCAGAACAGGCGATTTCAGCAGAACAAAATGTGTAAACAATCGTATTTTTGTATGTAGATCCTTTTTGCATCATAAAATGGGCCAAAAAAATTTTGAAGTTTTTTGATAAATTCCATAAGGGTAACCATAGGCAAAAATTGAAAAATATTTTTTTTTTAGTTGACTAAACCAATAAATGGCACACGTACAATTTTCCATTGCTCATGATTTTATTCTTGTGAAATATTATCTTCTGAATTATAGAAGACATTTTAACAGTCACTGTGTGGTGAGTGAACACCTCACTGACGTTATCATAAACGTTGAATTCATAATTGGAACACTGGCGTATACAAGTTCACAACTTTGATAAGAAGAATCCATGGTTTCGACCTTCGGCTGTTGCATGAAAGGCTTGACCTTTTCCAAAGAATCCCAATCTCTCTGTGTGACCTACATGAATTAATACTTACACAGAATTAATACTGCACAACACAGAACGTGCCCTACTCTTAAGGCAAGTAATCATACAAATTGGCTAGCAATTCTTTAAGTTAATAAATCTGGGAAGTTTGGAAAGTGACTCCTCTTAAACTATACATAACTTTCTTAGGGCTACAAAATGGAACCAACGTTACCATTTGCTTGTTTGGTGCAAGCAGTCTTAAACGACAGCCGATCATAACCACGGCGAGTGTACTGAGGTACCGAATGCCCGCCAAATGCTGAAACAAGTCGAATCTGAACCAAAAACTCAAATCAAACGGTTCCCCTCTAAAATATTCATTCATTGTATGATACATAAAATTAATACTGACCCGGGATAAACAGAGGGAGAGGCAGGAACCCTGAATGCTCCATGTCGATGCTCGTAGGAATGTAAACTTCATCTGTAAAACACTAATTGTTGTAACGTAAATGCTTTCTCAACCTATCGTGACTCCCTGCTCCACACAACATATCAAAAAATATTCTAGATAAAACCGCGAGTGGCAAGTCAAGACGAAAAGACGATTCAGAGATCTAAAATGTAAAACTGAAATAAAATACCCCCCACCCCCTCCCCTCCCAAACCAAACCAAGCTATCCCATACACACGCTTTGAAAGTATGCTATCCATACATGGCAGACAGTATAGCACATGGAATCATGACACCGGTCCGCCAACCTAGTTTAGCTCCAAAAGTGGTCTAACTTGTTAGTAAAGCCATTATACTACCAGTCATTCTGTGACAGAAATATCTTTTAGCTCAAAATACAGAGAATATTTAAAGTTTGTAGTGTTGGATTGCATTTGTTTGTTTATAATTTGGGGTACCACGACTCTTTCCCCGACCTGTATTGTGTCGGATGAATGAGGGCGGATAGCACGGAGGGAACCATCCGGCGCCAGCTATCTACTACCTAACTTCCGAACTTTCTAAACCACCACACGAAGGGCTTGCATTGGTTGAAGGCAAGTGTATCATTAACGTGCTGTACGCATTTGCACAATGCGCAGATTGCTCCTACATGGGCAGCTGAAATTAAGGGCCTCACAACTGACATAACAGAGAAGAAATGCATTGCTTATGGTGGTAACGTAACAGTGTTAATGCATATACTCTTTTAGTTTGTCACAAGGGCTATTTATTAAGTGTAATAGAGAAAATTCGCAATCTTTTATTTCAAGGAAACATTAAATCCGGCAGACAGTCAGTGGTGCTGAACAGACAAAAGGCATCATCAGTTATTTGACTTAATTTTTGCAACATGATAGCGCCCTTTTATTATACAATATGGCCTGCAGAGTAATGGTCTGTCTTTTGGGCAATTGGTTGTTTTCCAACATTTTTGTTTAAATATACTGACTATGGAGTATTCCTGCCTTTTTACCAGCTAATTTGCGAAACAATGCCCTATAGACGAAGATGCAACCAGAACAAAGCCAAAAATGTATGTGTTAGGATAATGAGAAAAATCTAAGAACAGGTGGGTTTTGAACACACATCGCATTGAACACGAACTTTTTCATACAGCAAAGTGAACGCCTGAACTTACTGAGCTACAGCCCGGTTCGTTCTTTTGTGGCAAAAAATAAATAGAAAACTTTAAATTGTAAGACCTCTATCATTCTGTTTCCAGAGAAGAAAATAACGTAAATTTTCGAGTACATGAGGAGGGTATAGAAAAATTGATAGTTTTTAATAGAAATAAACAGAAACAAAGCAGCTGTGATAAATTACACAAAAAGCAGCGTAATGGTTGAGCAGACGATTTTTTGGTGGGGATCTGTTTAGTTGTTCAGACCGGAGTCACATTGTCATTTCATTTAGAGTTACTATAAATAGTAACAACTGACTAATGTTGGGACTCATTTTGGTACAAAATACCATCACGCAGGGTCAAAATTTGAACACAAATATCCCAAAAAGGAATGCATAGATAGTGCAGATGTCCCGAACCAAAATCCAAAACACCTCGATAAAGAGAAAGACCCTTTTTTCCCATTGAAAACCTTGTTTATAAAAAAGCGCATTGTCGAAAATTTGTGAAATTTTACCAAATTGACACGCATTTTTTACCCCTGTCCATATTCTTGTCCAACCATCCAATCTATTCTCAGTCACGTTACGAACGTTTCTGTGGTACAGAATCGCCCATGCGTCGATTACATTGACATTTCTGAAAATGCGAGGGTCCTCCGATGTAGGGAGCACACCTAACAGGAAAAGGCAGTTTCAAAGTTCCAAAGACTCAGCATTTGACCACCACATAATTGTTTACTGGTATTTTAGGTCACCCCCACCCAGTATTCATGCCTGAATTTATTTATTGGTGTTTAAGGTCACATATTTTTGCACAATGGCTAGTGATGACCACAACATGAGTATTTTCAAGACCAAGTGTGAGCGTTAATATGCCATATTACCCACTTTAGAGAGGGTTTGCACTTCCCAAGCATTCGTGACTGGGTCCTATTTTACCAGTAAAACAGAACCTGCTTACCGCAGTGGACAAACACTGCTTCGCTTCCCGGGGTTCCCGCGGGGAATTCATGCCTAAATCATTGCTATTAAACATAACAAAATAAAATAAAGTTTAGCCTATTGTTTGTAACCACGTTGCCACTTCAGAGAAGAAACACACAAGTCTTTGGGTCCTGGGTTATATTAAAGCAGTAAAGCACAACGTGGCCACCCCACTGAACAACACTACTGTAGTTCCCAGGGCCCCTACAAGAATATACTCATGTGCACTCTTATAAAATATTCATCCACCGGCTATTGCGTAAATGCTCTCCCTAGTCTACAGCTACTGTATGTGTGTGCGTGTGGGGGAGGGGGGGGGGGGGGTTGGGTTAAATGATTGGCGGAACCAAACATAGTTCTGCCGAGCCCTCCACTGAAAGGCATTAATCATGACAGTCTGAGATTTTGGGTATAAGCACACATATCGCAAAATCTGCACCCCTGAAAACTCTAAAATAGGCTGAAAGTTGGATTTGTTCGAAACGTACTCTCTTTACTCTAAATGACCACTGATAACCCTTGTGTGGTAGCTGAGCAATATAATTGAAAGCTCATCCCATAGCACTGAACATATATAGGATTGTACTTTGGGGTATCCAAAGCAATTCCACCCCAATCACCTCACGCGCCGTTACACGTAATACACGTCGGAATGTATGTAGAAATATCTCTCGGCCCCTGAATAACCTCGCCAAGCTCGGACTAGCGTGAGGAAAAAATCCTTCAAGTGACTGGAAATGAGTTTCTTAGATGCCTATAATGACTGATATTTAGAAGTCATTGCTATTCGGGGTTTCCTCGATCGAAGATAAGGAAGGCGTTTCCCTTTTCAAAAGGGAACCATCAAAATCAGCTTCTGAAAGGCAACATTTTGTTTTTAGACACACTTACCTCCGTCTTTCTGGTTAGAAGACGCTGTGGAGGTATAATCGAAAATACTACAGTCTTCCAAATCGCAGAAGTTGCTTTCCTGTAGAAGTACTGAAAAACAAACGATTGGAATTGACAATTTTCTTTCTGTCGCCTGTAGCAGCTATATTTTGAATAGATAGAACACTAAAAAAACATGAACCGAAGATTATTATTCAGTCCGTTTAGACAGAATATGGATGGATTCTGTTTGCAGAGGTTGCCTCGTGTTTCATATATCTAACGAGTGGAAACTCCGAGTCCTGATTTTATAATGTACAGAAAAGTGACACTGTGCGTGAACCTACGGCTGCGATTGCCGGAAAAGCTGAATTTAGGCCTAAAGTGATACCCATTGTTTACTTTATGTTCATTTATTCAGTCAGAACAGGCGATTTCAGCAGAACAAAATGTGTAAACAATCGTATTTTTGTATGTAGATCCTTTTTGCATCATAAAATGGGCCAAAAAAATTTTGAAGTTTTTTGATAAATTCCATAAGGGTAACCATAGGCAAAAATTGAAAAATATTTTTTTTTTAGTTGACTAAACCAATAAATGGCACACGTACAATTTTCCATTGCTCATGATTTTATTCTTGTGAAATATTATCTTCTGAATTATAGAAGACATTTTAACAGTCACTGTGTGGTGAGTGAACACCTCACTGACGTTATCATAAACGTTGAATTCATAATTGGAACACTGGCGTATACAAGTTCACAACTTTGATAAGAAGAATCCATGGTTTCGACCTTCGGCTGTTGCATGAAAGGCTTGACCTTTTCCAAAGAATCCCAATCTCTCTGTGTGACCTACATGAATTAATACTTACACAGAATTAATACTGCACAACACAGAACGTGCCCTACTCTTAAGGCAAGTAATCATACAAATTGGCTAGCAATTCTTTAAGTTAATAAATCTGGGAAGTTTGGAAAGTGACTCCTCTTAAACTATACATAACTTTCTTAGGGCTACAAAATGGAACCAACGTTACCATTTGCTTGTTTGGTGCAAGCAGTCTTAAACGACAGCCGATCATAACCACGGCGAGTGTACTGAGGTACCGAATGCCCGCCAAATGCTGAAACAAGTCGAATCTGAACCAAAAACTCAAATCAAACGGTTCCCCTCTAAAATATTCATTCATTGTATGATACATAAAATTAATACTGACCCGGGATAAACAGAGGGAGAGGCAGGAACCCTGAATGCTCCATGTCGATGCTCGTAGGAATGTAAACTTCATCTGTAAAACACTAATTGTTGTAACGTAAATGCTTTCTCAACCTATCGTGACTCCCTGCTCCACACAACATATCAAAAAATATTCTAGATAAAACCGCGAGTGGCAAGTCAAGACGAAAAGACGATTCAGAGATCTAAAATGTAAAACTGAAATAAAATACCCCCCACCCCCTCCCCTCCCAAACCAAACCAAGCTATCCCATACACACGCTTTGAAAGTATGCTATCCATACATGGCAGACAGTATAGCACATGGAATCATGACACCGGTCCGCCAACCTAGTTTAGCTCCAAAAGTGGTCTAACTTGTTAGTAAAGCCATTATACTACCAGTCATTCTGTGACAGAAATATCTTTTAGCTCAAAATACAGAGAATATTTAAAGTTTGTAGTGTTGGATTGCATTTGTTTGTTTATAATTTGGGGTACCACGACTCTTTCCCCGACCTGTATTGTGTCGGATGAATGAGGGCGGATAGCACGGAGGGAACCATCCGGCGCCAGCTATCTACTACCTAACTTCCGAACTTTCTAAACCACCACACGAAGGGCTTGCATTGGTTGAAGGCAAGTGTATCATTAACGTGCTGTACGCATTTGCACAATGCGCAGATTGCTCCTACATGGGCAGCTGAAATTAAGGGCCTCACAACTGACATAACAGAGAAGAAATGCATTGCTTATGGTGGTAACGTAACAGTGTTAATGCATATACTCTTTTAGTTTGTCACAAGGGCTATTTATTAAGTGTAATAGAGAAAATTCGCAATCTTTTATTTCAAGGAAACATTAAATCCGGCAGACAGTCAGTGGTGCTGAACAGACAAAAGGCATCATCAGTTATTTGACTTAATTTTTGCAACATGATAGCGCCCTTTTATTATACAATATGGCCTGCAGAGTAATGGTCTGTCTTTTGGGCAATTGGTTGTTTTCCAACATTTTTGTTTAAATATACTGACTATGGAGTATTCCTGCCTTTTTACCAGCTAATTTGCGAAACAATGCCCTATAGACGAAGATGCAACCAGAACAAAGCCAAAAATGTATGTGTTAGGATAATGAGAAAAATCTAAGAACAGGTGGGTTTTGAACACACATCGCATTGAACACGAACTTTTTCATACAGCAAAGTGAACGCCTGAACTTACTGAGCTACAGCCCGGTTCGTTCTTTTGTGGCAAAAAATAAATAGAAAACTTTAAATTGTAAGACCTCTATCATTCTGTTTCCAGAGAAGAAAATAACGTAAATTTTCGAGTACATGAGGAGGGTATAGAAAAATTGATAGTTTTTAATAGAAATAAACAGAAACAAAGCAGCTGTGATAAATTACACAAAAAGCAGCGTAATGGTTGAGCAGACGATTTTTTGGTGGGGATCTGTTTAGTTGTTCAGACCGGAGTCACATTGTCATTTCATTTAGAGTTACTATAAATAGTAACAACTGACTAATGTTGGGACTCATTTTGGTACAAAATACCATCACGCAGGGTCAAAATTTGAACACAAATATCCCAAAAAGGAATGCATAGATAGTGCAGATGTCCCGAACCAAAATCCAAAACACCTCGATAAAGAGAAAGACCCTTTTTTCCCATTGAAAACCTTGTTTATAAAAAAGCGCATTGTCGAAAATTTGTGAAATTTTACCAAATTGACACGCATTTTTTACCCCTGTCCATATTCTTGTCCAACCATCCAATCTATTCTCAGTCACGTTACGAACGTTTCTGTGGTACAGAATCGCCCATGCGTCGATTACATTGACATTTCTGAAAATGCGAGGGTCCTCCGATGTAGGGAGCACACCTAACAGGAAAAGGCAGTTTCAAAGTTCCAAAGACTCAGCATTTGACCACCACATAATTGTTTACTGGTATTTTAGGTCACCCCCACCCAGTATTCATGCCTGAATTTATTTATTGGTGTTTAAGGTCACATATTTTTGCACAATGGCTAGTGATGACCACAACATGAGTATTTTCAAGACCAAGTGTGAGCGTTAATATGCCATATTACCCACTTTAGAGAGGGTTTGCACTTCCCAAGCATTCGTGACTGGGTCCTATTTTACCAGTAAAACAGAACCTGCTTACCGCAGTGGACAAACACTGCTTCGCTTCCCGGGGTTCCCGCGGGGAATTCATGCCTAAATCATTGCTATTAAACATAACAAAATAAAATAAAGTTTAGCCTATTGTTTGTAACCACGTTGCCACTTCAGAGAAGAAACACACAAGTCTTTGGGTCCTGGGTTATATTAAAGCAGTAAAGCACAACGTGGCCACCCCACTGAACAACACTACTGTAGTTCCCAGGGCCCCTACAAGAATATACTCATGTGCACTCTTATAAAATATTCATCCACCGGCTATTGCGTAAATGCTCTCCCTAGTCTACAGCTACTGTATGTGTGTGCGTGTGGGGGAGGGGGGGGGGGGGGTTGGGTTAAATGATTGGCGGAACCAAACATAGTTCTGCCGAGCCCTCCACTGAAAGGCATTAATCATGACAGTCTGAGATTTTGGGTATAAGCACACATATCGCAAAATCTGCACCCCTGAAAACTCTAAAATAGGCTGAAAGTTGGATTTGTTCGAAACGTACTCTCTTTACTCTAAATGACCACTGATAACCCTTGTGTGGTAGCTGAGCAATATAATTGAAAGTTCATCCCATAGCACTGAACATATATAGGATTGTACTTTGGGGTATCCAAAGCAATTCCACCCCAATCACCTCACGCGCCGTTACACGTAATACACGTCGGAATGTATGTAGAAATATCTCTCGGCCCCTGAATAACCTCGCCAAGCTCGGACTAGCGTGAGGAAAAAATCCTTCAAGTGACTGGAAATGAGTTTCTTAGATGCCTATAATGACTGATATTTAGAAGTCATTGCTATTCGGGGTTTCCTCGATCGAAGATAAGGAAGGCGTTTCCCTTTTCAAAAGGGAACCATCAAAATCAGCTTCTGAAAGGCAACATTTTGTTTTTAGACACACTTACCTCCGTCTTTCTGGTTAGAAGACGCTGTGGAGGTATAATCGAAAATACTACAGTCTTCCAAATCGCAGAAGTTGCTTTCCTGTAGAAGTACTGAAAAACAAACGATTGGAATTGACAATTTTCTTTCTGTCGCCTGTAGCAGCTATATTTTGAATAGATAGAACACTAAAAAAACATGAACCGAAGATTATTATTCAGTCCGTTTAGACAGAATATGGATGGATTCTGTTTGCAGAGGTTGCCTCGTGTTTCATATATCTAACGAGTGGAAACTCCGAGTCCTGATTTTATAATGTACAGAAAAGTGACACTGTGCGTGAACCTACGGCTGCGATTGCCGGAAAAGCTGAATTTAGGCCTAAAGTGATACCCATTGTTTACTTTATGTTCATTTATTCAGTCAGAACAGGCGATTTCAGCAGAACAAAATGTGTAAACAATCGTATTTTTGTATGTAGATCCTTTTTGCATCATAAAATGGGCCAAAAAAATTTTGAAGTTTTTTGATAAATTCCATAAGGGTAACCATAGGCAAAAATTGAAAAATATTTTTTTTTTAGTTGACTAAACCAATAAATGGCACACGTACAATTTTCCATTGCTCATGATTTTATTCTTGTGAAATATTATCTTCTGAATTATAGAAGACATTTTAACAGTCACTGTGTGGTGAGTGAACACCTCACTGACGTTATCATAAACGTTGAATTCATAATTGGAACACTGGCGTATACAAGTTCACAACTTTGATAAGAAGAATCCATGGTTTCGACCTTCGGCTGTTGCATGAAAGGCTTGACCTTTTCCAAAGAATCCCAATCTCTCTGTGTGACCTACATGAATTAATACTTACACAGAATTAATACTGCACAACACAGAACGTGCCCTACTCTTAAGGCAAGTAATCATACAAATTGGCTAGCAATTCTTTAAGTTAATAAATCTGGGAAGTTTGGAAAGTGACTCCTCTTAAACTATACATAACTTTCTTAGGGCTACAAAATGGAACCAACGTTACCATTTGCTTGTTTGGTGCAAGCAGTCTTAAACGACAGCCGATCATAACCACGGCGAGTGTACTGAGGTACCGAATGCCCGCCAAATGCTGAAACAAGTCGAATCTGAACCAAAAACTCAAATCAAACGGTTCCCCTCTAAAATATTCATTCATTGTATGATACATAAAATTAATACTGACCCGGGATAAACAGAGGGAGAGGCAGGAACCCTGAATGCTCCATGTCGATGCTCGTAGGAATGTAAACTTCATCTGTAAAACACTAATTGTTGTAACGTAAATGCTTTCTCAACCTATCGTGACTCCCTGCTCCACACAACATATCAAAAAATATTCTAGATAAAACCGCGAGTGGCAAGTCAAGACGAAAAGACGATTCAGAGATCTAAAATGTAAAACTGAAATAAAATACCCCCCACCCCCTCCCCTCCCAAACCAAACCAAGCTATCCCATACACACGCTTTGAAAGTATGCTATCCATACATGGCAGACAGTATAGCACATGGAATCATGACACCGGTCCGCCAACCTAGTTTAGCTCCAAAAGTGGTCTAACTTGTTAGTAAAGCCATTATACTACCAGTCATTCTGTGACAGAAATATCTTTTAGCTCAAAATACAGAGAATATTTAAAGTTTGTAGTGTTGGATTGCATTTGTTTGTTTATAATTTGGGGTACCACGACTCTTTCCCCGACCTGTATTGTGTCGGATGAATGAGGGCGGATAGCACGGAGGGAACCATCCGGCGCCAGCTATCTACTACCTAACTTCCGAACTTTCTAAACCACCACACGAAGGGCTTGCATTGGTTGAAGGCAAGTGTATCATTAACGTGCTGTACGCATTTGCACAATGCGCAGATTGCTCCTACATGGGCAGCTGAAATTAAGGGCCTCACAACTGACATAACAGAGAAGAAATGCATTGCTTATGGTGGTAACGTAACAGTGTTAATGCATATACTCTTTTAGTTTGTCACAAGGGCTATTTATTAAGTGTAATAGAGAAAATTCGCAATCTTTTATTTCAAGGAAACATTAAATCCGGCAGACAGTCAGTGGTGCTGAACAGACAAAAGGCATCATCAGTTATTTGACTTAATTTTTGCAACATGATAGCGCCCTTTTATTATACAATATGGCCTGCAGAGTAATGGTCTGTCTTTTGGGCAATTGGTTGTTTTCCAACATTTTTGTTTAAATATACTGACTATGGAGTATTCCTGCCTTTTTACCAGCTAATTTGCGAAACAATGCCCTATAGACGAAGATGCAACCAGAACAAAGCCAAAAATGTATGTGTTAGGATAATGAGAAAAATCTAAGAACAGGTGGGTTTTGAACACACATCGCATTGAACACGAACTTTTTCATACAGCAAAGTGAACGCCTGAACTTACTGAGCTACAGCCCGGTTCGTTCTTTTGTGGCAAAAAATAAATAGAAAACTTTAAATTGTAAGACCTCTATCATTCTGTTTCCAGAGAAGAAAATAACGTAAATTTTCGAGTACATGAGGAGGGTATAGAAAAATTGATAGTTTTTAATAGAAATAAACAGAAACAAAGCAGCTGTGATAAATTACACAAAAAGCAGCGTAATGGTTGAGCAGACGATTTTTTGGTGGGGATCTGTTTAGTTGTTCAGACCGGAGTCACATTGTCATTTCATTTAGAGTTACTATAAATAGTAACAACTGACTAATGTTGGGACTCATTTTGGTACAAAATACCATCACGCAGGGTCAAAATTTGAACACAAATATCCCAAAAAGGAATGCATAGATAGTGCAGATGTCCCGAACCAAAATCCAAAACACCTCGATAAAGAGAAAGACCCTTTTTTCCCATTGAAAACCTTGTTTATAAAAAAGCGCATTGTCGAAAATTTGTGAAATTTTACCAAATTGACACGCATTTTTTACCCCTGTCCATATTCTTGTCCAACCATCCAATCTATTCTCAGTCACGTTACGAACGTTTCTGTGGTACAGAATCGCCCATGCGTCGATTACATTGACATTTCTGAAAATGCGAGGGTCCTCCGATGTAGGGAGCACACCTAACAGGAAAAGGCAGTTTCAAAGTTCCAAAGACTCAGCATTTGACCACCACATAATTGTTTACTGGTATTTTAGGTCACCCCCACCCAGTATTCATGCCTGAATTTATTTATTGGTGTTTAAGGTCACATATTTTTGCACAATGGCTAGTGATGACCACAACATGAGTATTTTCAAGACCAAGTGTGAGCGTTATATATTTTATTCATAGTTTTAAACTTCACCCCGTTTTCGGGCCTTGAATTCGAGTACCCTAAACTTCTTCATAAAATTGGCTCATTTTAGTTCATTTTTCCTTCCATTTACGAATGGTATATCGAAAAATGAATTACATGTTCGTATTCACAATTACCTATCGAGCATATTTTCTGTTGTACGCTTGGTTGTAAAGTTTAACCATATGCCCATTCTGTTTGCATAAAGATAGACACTGTCCAAAAAAAACCGCGCTTTTTCAGAATTTGGTACGATTAAGTGACAATTTACTCCATTCCCAATTGATTGAGTGCTGAATGTTTTCAATGACTGCATGCAGCAGTCATAGTATGAAAACTTTTGTTTTAAATGTGAGTATTGAAAGTTTAACCCTTGGCAGATTTGAGACATCCCTTATTCACTGTCGAAATAATTGTTATTTAAATCACTGAATATTGGTCGTAAAATCACTGAATTTTGGTAAGCTTTCAGTGGTAGTTTGGAATAGAATATCTGAAAAAAGCGTTTCGATATTCAGATTCACAGTTGAATTCCAACAATATGTTCTGTTATGAGGTTGCTGTAAAGATTAACACAATCCCTATTTCGGTTGCATACAGATAAGTGCCGCCGAGAGAAAAACTTTCATTTTTTTAGAATTTTGTAGGTTTAAGTCGCCATTTACTCCATTCCTAATTGATTGAGTGCTGAATGTTGTCTATGAGTGCATGCGGCTAGCAAAGTATGACAACTTTTGTTTTACATGTTATTATTAAAAGTTTAATCCTTGGCAGATTTGAGAGTTCCCAAGTGGGTACTGTTGGAATAATTGTTATTTTCGTATAATAAGTCCCTGAATATTGGTAAGCATTCAGTGATCTTTCGGTCCTATATAAAGGTGCAAATAGTTAAAGATGAACAGTTCATCAAATACACAGAAATAATGCCAAATTCGGTCGTTGACAGGTAAATAAAGAATGGACATTTCATTGGATTGAAAATAAAGTGGGAACGAACCGTTCCCACGGTTTCCACGCGAGATGCAGTGTTTTCCACGCGGTCAGAACACTCTATTTTATGCCGAAATGTCGGCCAGGCTTCGTAGAACAAGTTCTGAAAATTGCAAGTCTCTGCCTTCAGCGGTCTTGACACAGTTCGAATATGCCTGAAGCGCTATTTTAATGTTTAATATTCAAATTTTCATTAATAGCGGGGGAGGAATTCGCTAGAATTGTGCACTTGGTGATACCTTCCTGAAATTTGGCATGATGTAAGGGTAGGCATCAGAGATTTCAAAATCGATCGGCTACAAGTTGGCACCATCCTCTAGCCACCACTAGCAGCGAAATCCAAAATGGCCGCCAAGCGGATCGAAAAAAAGCTATTTTCGCCGATCGCACAACTGAAGCTCCAAACCTAACACCATACATGTGCTGTAATTGATGTGAATGATGGAGTGAAGCCCTTGGAACAAGTTGGGGGGAAGATTAATGGATAATGGGATCAGAATTTCCGTCGATGTGTGCGTCTGTGTGTCTGACTGTCAGTATGATCGTCCGTCCGTAGATAAATTAGTGTTGAATGTTTCTCGGGAATGCAATGGTCAAATGAACATGGTATGAGAGATTCCTGTCAACACATGAACAAGGGTACTCGATAGTATGCAGCAGTGGGGATACTTGGACATTTGATAATCCAATTAAAGTGACAGTCTATTCTCAACTTCCGGCATTTTCGATAGATTTATTTTCTAAGAAAATAAAACTATCAAATTTCTAGAGGAGTTCTGGTTCAATCTCAACACCATAGCGACACGTCTGCCAGCAAGGGCAGTGCTGGAATGAACTCGGGATGCATTAGTTCCCGTTGTTAATTATACAATGTTATCTTGCCAGTATAGAACATTGGCAAAATGGGACTAGAAGGGGTGAGTGTATGTTTGCAGTCATTCGAGGTACAGGAATATTTTTTGACTACAAGTAGTATTCTTCATTTTCGGCCAGTTAAGATGTGGTGTGTTCCAAGTCAGGATTAATGTTGCCGACACTTAATGCCCATCCCTCATGGTATGCTACTTTACCAGGGATATAGAGATATAGCCACCACTGGGAGCCAAAACATGACCTTTGATGTCGATGAGTGGTCGAAATGTTTTAGCGAATAACTTATCGAAATATGATCCGGTATGGCAATTTGATACCTTACGTTAGATTTATTAGATCAACTCAGGTATGGATTCATTGAGACATGAGTGCGCTACAAGATGAAGGATTTCCAAGTTGATTTGCTATGGAGTAGGAACTGACTAGTCACATGTGGCCTATGGCCAGAGAAAGACAAGGATACCATAGATGAACACACGGGTGAACGAAGGTATCAACTGTTGTACAGAGGCAAAATAGTTGGGGATATTGTATCATGCTATGCATGAATTAACACCGTCTTGTGCAGTAAATAACAGACTATTTTCCGAAATCTAAAACTGTATTCCTATACCCCGGACAATGTAGCAAGCCACATGGGATGAACATTTGTTAGCAAAATCAACTCAACTAGAAACATGACATGTGTTAACTGGCCGAAAATGGAAAAAAAAATACCAGAATAGGAGATGACTGGTCCTAACATGACAGTATACTACTCAATATTGTTACAACAGCCACCTTCACACTTACACAAAGGTGTGCACCTTAATCCAGCTTTCAAGCATTTGCAATTGCCCTTGCAGGCCTTGGCACAACTACAGTGGAGCATCAGTGCACATGCAGCACTTGCGTCTCCTAGGTGAGTCCAAAATGGGACCAGAATATTGAGACGTGGATTCCACTCCCATCCGTACTGTGATGGGTCTGGCACACATAAGTGTTTCTGCAGAGCACGATGCCAAATGAAAGATGACACAAGAATTACCCTTTTTACATGTTGATACAGAGCTGCTTTGGTGGGCGGGATGTTTTCCATAGACTTAAGGCCATGTGTGAACATATGCCGCCTCGCATCATTGACACGTGTACTGACACAACTGTTACTGTACATCTGTATGGTGAGTTTTTCGATATGCTGCATATGAGGGGAATCCTCTGAAAAGACTTGCGGATTCTCAGTCAATTCTATCATCATTTCAGTTGATGCGGGAAAATTCATCCATGCATTCCATCCTGTCTTCTTCCCAATGCCGAGCATGCTGGATGTTACATCACAACCTGTGAAGGCGTGGAAGAAAGTCAGGGCCTTACAGTAATCAGGTCCAAGTTGTGAAGCTATCTCATGAATTGGCATATCTTTATATGCCTTTCCAATTCCAAACCCAATCCACAGCTCACTGAGTCCAAGGTCACGGAATGTTGCGAAATGGTGCAAAGACAGAATGACGACATCAGAATCAACCGTGCGAAGAAAAGCTATTTTGTGACCTTGTGAGACTGCATGGTTGAGATGAAGCATCATGCGCGTGTCTGCTTCCTCGTGGTTCGATGGAGATATGTCACATAAGCTAACATCCTTATTGCATAGTACATATTCTCCTGATGTCGTTAACAACTGGTACTCGGATGTTGATGTTAATTTCAGCAGTTCAGCAGACAGGAACTTGAAAAATTCGTCTTTATTCTCACTAACTTTCAAGAATGCCTGCCAATTCTTCCCTTTAGGTAAAGGGACGTTCTCGGACACCCGTATCAACCTAACTGCTGTCTCACCGAGGCGTTTTGCTCGCGTCTGATTCTTCAAACTGCCTTCGGGGTAACAGTCATAGATCGCATCAACCCTTGTGGTGTTCGTGTTAATCAGAGATTCGATGTATGGCAATAATTGCAATCGAGCATATTCTCCAAACAGATCCGCTTTCTGTGGTTTGATTACATGGACTACAGCAGGCATATCCAAGATGACAACTGAAGCTTGTCTAGCTGCTGAATTCTTCCCTTGTGCAGGAATAGCTGGTAAACAATTGAGAATTTGAGATTTTGTCCCACTCCGTAGCTTACCTCTATCGGATAATGCTGGCGGATCACGTGCATTCTCGTGCATGAAAAACTCATCCATGTTTGAATCAGGCCGGGCTTGCAGTGAAACGAACATCTGGGTAACTATTGCGGCAGTTGCTTTACTTGACATGAGTTTGTCTCGGCCTTTGTCCAGGTTGGCTGGGGGTGGGTTAAGGAAGGTATATATATTTGCCTTGGGAATAACATCATTCAGGGGTACGGTGCATTCCACAAGCCTTTCCTTCAAGAAAGTGGAATATAAATGCTTGCCCCTTTCGGGTAATGACCGTAAACTCTTACTAACTTCGGGGTCCATATATTCACCAGTATCTAATGTCACCAGCTGACCACTAGTTTCATCATAAGGGTTGATAATGAGTCCCTGATTCACCAGATCGAGGAGAGATTTCAATTGATTCAGAAATTTTTTCTGCTCTGATACCGAACTTTCCGGGTGTTCCGTGTTATCTGATGATGTTGTGTGGAAACTTGCATATTCATACTCATCTATAACACGCAGAACTTCTGACCTTGAAAGCTCAATAACGACTTTCTCTTCAGCCTGGCCATAGAGACCTTTTGGACCACTGTCTTCTTTGAGTAGTTGGATACTATGTTCTTGGCTCTGATCTAAACCCATCATACTGAACTTCCTCTCACTACGCTGGACCACAAAATGGCCTTCCATGAATTTGTTGTGGATTGAAGGATGCCGCCTGGGTAGCTGAGACATGTCTCTCAGAAATACGGGGACCCACCGACAATAATTTGTATGTCCTAGGGCAAAAAAGTAACTGCACAACTCATCGATAGAACACAGTGTACCAGGCCAGTTACCGATTCGTTGGTTCCGAACGAATTGACAGCTTGTCAAGAGAAAGTTCCGAACGATTTCACCCCAATAGCGCGCAGTTGGAGATTGTGAAAGAATCCTCTGTTCCCACATTTCAAATGACTCATGGGGCCCAGTCTGCTGACAGTAAATCTCATAAGCATTCTTTCTGAGGATCTCAAGCCAAGCTAGAGTGAGAAGATATGCCTGTCAAAAGCAACAACGTTCCCAGTCAGTACTAGTCCGTACACGAAGAGGATTCTCACTCATTCTGTGAATGATTTTTGTGAACAATCGCGTTCTCGAATTAATTTCGACAGACAAATCAGAATTGCTTGCGGAATTACGCCAAACAAGAGATTGTATGGCAAAGAGACTGCTTCATAAAGAGCGTTGTTTCTCCGGGATCAGCGTCATTCAGGTTTGCCTGAATGACGCTGATCCCGGAGAAACAACGCTCTTTTCAAGTTCCAAGAAATTGATGCGTCCGTATAGAGAATCTCGTTTTATTCTACATCATCTCCCACGTCTGTTTCCAACACGTGCGTGGATCAGAGTTCACTTTCGCGCCCTTACAATCGGATGTATAGTCGGTAGACCGTCGAAAAGGAGGTTCCCTTCAGCCGCTGGCGGCCATTTTGGATTGTGCCGCTACTGGTCGCCACCGGTCGGTGTCAACTTGTAGCCGATCGTTTTTGAGAACCTCATAGCCTACACTAACAGTGTGCCAAATTTCAAGAAGGTATCACCAAGTGCACAATTCACCTGTATGTGACGAATTCCTCCCCCGCTATAATCTTTTCTCGCCAAAAAACCTACTCACCGCCGTTTTCTTTTCAGTTTTAACTTCTGACGATTCTCAAAGGTTTCAAGGTTGCGATGGGATCCCTGGGTGCTGTTCTTAAAGAAGCTACTTCGATTTACAGCCATCTCTCCGTAAGTCATACTCTATTGTAACTTTTAAGTGGACCTACCCCAGAGAGGGGGCACTACGAGAGACTGTGCCCATTCCCACCCTCTTCTTTCGCTCCGGCTTGAAAAAGACCAAATTCAGAAAATTACCTCCTCTCTTCAAAACGCTATATGTCAGCGAATTCCCGGCGGATTTCCATGAAATTTTCACTCAGCGTTCACGAATAGTTGCTGCATCGGTTGCCTTGAAAAACGGCACGAATTGCGCATTTCGTCATGTTCAATTCGAAAAGAGCGTATGCGCATGCGTATGAGGCTCCCACGGGCTACGTGCTCGGCTTTTGGATTTTCAGGGACAGATCGAGTTTGGCAGAGCTTCTAGAACAAATGTTGAACATTTCGAGTCGCTACTCCAAAACCTCTCTCCACAATCTACTGTACATGGAGCGGAGTGTGTACTTTTTATGACCCGCCGACAGTCATAACCACCCTTCTAGTTTTATATGTTATTAGTAAAAGTTTACCCCCTGGCAGATTTGCGATTTCCCTTGTGGGTACATCCACGGTGTTTCCACCCGGTCACAGGACTCAAGAAAGATACTAAACTGTCGAGCGGGGAGCGTAGAACACACTCTGAGAATTGCAAGTGGCTGCATTGGATGGTCTGGTTACAATTGGCGTATGTCCGACACTGATGTCTGTCAAATTTTTAAAGTCAGCTCAGCCAAATGACAGCTTTTTCGCCACTGGGTCGAGTTGTCGGTTTCTGTCGGTACCATCGAAAATAAACAGTTCAAATCCAAACTATCGGTCTTCATAACGGTGCGAGTAGTTAAAGATGAAGAGTTCATCAAATAGACAGAAATAATGCCAAAGTCGACTGATGACACGTAAATAATGAATGGAAATGTCATTGCATTGAGAACAGAATAGGGACGAATCGTCGCCTCGGTTTCCACGCGATCCACGATGTTCACTCGGGGCCTCGGCTCTCGATAAAGATACTAAAGAGTTGAGCGGGAATAATAGAACAAATTCGGGAGATTTCATGTAGCTGCCTTCAGCGGTCTGGACACAGTGGGCGTGTGACCGACAGTATTGGTGTCTGTTCAATTTTAATATAAAACTAGAGAAACAAAATTTACTGCACCCAGTAAATTTAAGTCTGTGTGAAAAGGATTAAAGTATCAGAAATAAACTATACAGAAAGAGAATTTATAGAGGCTTACATTCTGGAGTAGAATATTTTGAAACAAATCAGAAATGGGTTTTTGTTAACAGCATTTACAGATATTAATACAGGAATCAGAACAATTTTTTATAAGAAACCAGAAAAGGCATATATGTGACCAGCATTCAAAGGGTTCGATACACGAATCAGAGATGGTCATTTTTGGCTCTGCCCACTAATTTGAGTGATGAAATACATTCATAAACTTTAGAAATGCATTAAGGTGTAACAAAATGCATTTCCAAGTCTTTCTGAATAATATGCACTTGATGTCCTTGGTGACCTCTTTCACGTCTGACCATATATTGAACCTCCAGCAATTTTTAACTCAGTCGGTATAGTCCCAGGTATACATCCATTTTAAAGTAATGGCTCTACAAACTACAGATCTGTCATTTTTGGGTGATGATAGCAAATATTTATTATGATTTAGAAGCCTCTAAGGCAATAAGCCTACTCTATCACACACAAGGCCTCAAACGAGCTGAAAAAACATAGATGAGTGCAAACGGGTTGTTGGTAACCAGCATACCAAAACGAATAGATGAGTTATCGAGCCGACAAAGGGTGTATAGACTCTATATCGGGGATAGTGCCATAATAACCTTAAAAGCCTCAAGAGCTCGTTTAATTTATTTATTTATATTTATTGATGTTTAAGGTCACATATTTATGCACAATGGCTAATCAGGACCGTGACAGTTTTACGGGTGGAGGAAGGCGGAGTACCCGGAGAGAACCTCCGAGCAACGACGAGCAGCTGCCAGCTCCCCAACATCGTAACTCCGCACTGCAGCACAGGCAGGGTTAGATTGGTTGAAGACATGCGTACCATCGACGTGCAGTACGGCTTAGTACACGGCATCATCGTGCCCCCACGCGGGCAATGGAGATGAAGTGTCAGCTCGTTTAAAGGCCTACTCCTAAGAGCATCTAGTGCCCTAAATAAGGCATACCTAAAATAAGATGATGGAATCTTGAAGCATGGCATTTGTGTAAAGACCGGCAATATGGCAGGAAGCGTGCAAAAAGTTCTGTAGTCATAAGTTAAATGATGTTGTTTGTTCTTCCCGGTGAAGTATGGAGAAGGCGGTGAAGTATGAAGAGGGTTTTAAAGACATACCATTTAAATATTCCATTTCATTAATTCATAATTATGATAATTGTTTCGAGAACGCCACTTACCACTCGGCCTGAACCCTGTTGCTCTTGAGTTAAGATTGAGAATGAAAAACAAATTTTAAAAATGCAATGAAAGGTGAAGGGTTATTTATTCAACTACAATTAAGCAAGTGTTGTAAGAAAGAGCTGTATAATAAACAAATGTTCTTGCCACATAAAGGGTTTCTTTTAACTTGGTTTGGGGATAGAATTTAAGTCTGATCGCAACAGCTGATAAGAGTAGATGTGTGTCAGCTATAGCAACTTCTCTCTAATTTGATTGTTTACATTATTTTCTTGTGTATATAAATAAAAAACAGCTATTTCTTTATGATGCTTTTCTGTTACAAAGAAATTAGGGGGTATAAAAAACTCAATGGACCGCGCCCAAAGGTTCCCTAAAAACATAACTGGGCGAGTACTAGTGACAGGCTACCAGTATGCCAAACAGCACCAGGACAGATGATCTGTTTTTGAGTTATCGGCAAGACAACAGGAAGGGGATAGAAATTATGTGTATGTGACATTATCACATACTGTGCTTGAGATATTTGCCTGGCCATTTTTATTGGAGTTTAACAGCACTTTCAACAGAGAGGTTGAAGTTCATCTCATATTGTACAGTTTTACAGGCGATGTCAGCCAGAGTACCTGAATAGATATGCCGAGCGCCGATCAGCAACTATCAAAATTCACAGCATACTAACTACACACAAACTTGGTGGGCACTGGTCGATCCAAGTGCAGTACGCCTTAGTACACAATGTTACTGTGTCCCAATGGGGGTAATCAGGACCGAGTGCCCTACCCAAGACACATCGCAGTTGCATTTGGTGGGGCACGTACCCTGGACCTTTCGATTTTAAAGTCCAATGCCGTAACCAGTGAGTCACTACTCTCCTTACTGAGCCATTAAACGGCATCTAGAGTCTTAAAAGAGGCATACTGGAAATAAGAAGTTGGTTGGATCTTAAGACTGGCTTTTGTGCACAGTGTGGCAATGTGACAGAAGAGCACACAACGTTTTACAGCTATAAGTTACCTAGCTTTCGGACCCACATTGAAGTATTAAGGGAGTTAAAATCACACCACTTGAATATTCCATTTCCTTCATTTATAATTGTGATAGGCACTTCAAGGAAGACACTCGCCATTCCACACAGGCGCGTATCTACGGGTGTGGGGTGGGGGCAGGGGTGTAGTAGCAGTGTCTCGCCTCCTCAATATTTGACCAAAAATCAAGATAGTTGGAAAATTTTCAGCCAAAAATTCCAACAGTTGCAAATTCGAAGCATTGTTGTAACGGATTTTTTTTACTGTGGTTTTGCATTTCCGTTAAAACTCACACAGACAGCATTCTGATTGAACAACGCAAGATTTCTTCACTACCCAGCGGATTCTAGCTTAATTCCACAACCGTGGTCATGCTACTCATTTTGTTCTCTGCTATGTCTAACCTTACTTATATTAGCGAACGCAGTTAAAATATTGTAATAATAAAAAAGGTTCTAGCCTCAAAACTGGGGGAGGAATTAGCCGAAGAAATCACACATCATACAAAAATGGACTAAGTTTAACAACCAGTAGTTTTTGGGAAATACTGGGGCAAGTCAAAATCTTCACAATATGCACACATCTGGTATATGTAGAAACATCCTGTGAAATAAAAAAAGTAATAGTTTCAAAATTATAAGACGGCTTAGACGGACAGACAATGTACCCTATTTGCAGACAGATAGGCGGACATACAGGGATAAAACAATATGCCCCTGCCTATTTGTTCTGGGCATAACCAGTAAGATTATTTCAGTGGTTGATATATTTTCCAGTCCGTATGGATTAACACATTTTTTCTTGGGGTGGGGGTGGGGGGTGGGGGGGGGGGGGGTATAAACTGAATTGCATGGCTTTTTCATCCGAAAACTTCGTTCGCTTGTTGGTTGCACCTCTTTTCATATTAAAGTGAAATAAAATGAACAGACAGACTTATGAGAGTTAAATGACTGAGATCGAAGTCAGTCTAACAAAACAGCATGCACCATAAGCCGCCAAATAATTCCCTACGCAGAACCTATGCGTTCCCGGGATGTACAATCATGTAATTAACACAATGCCCAATGAATGCAAATATTATCTACTTGCAGACTGCTACCAAGAAATTGTCATTTTGCGCTGTCTTAAAACCTCAAATTATGTATATAGTTATTCAGCTGCAGTCATTTAAACTGCTTGGAAATATTCAAAGGATACCCTAAAATGGAGCAGTCAGACGGAGTCAACATTCTGAAAAATCCCCCTCCAAGGGTTTGGGGACTAAGGAGTGTGTGTATGGGGAGTGGGATGGGGAGGACGAGGGCTTTAAGTATCCATTCCTAGTTGGAATTTTCCTAGAACTACACTCCCTCCTCCCCACTGAAAACGCTCTGGCTATGTCCCCGACTACACCCCGAATCCTGTCGGTCTTGAGTTATGATTGAGAATAAATCAATTTAAAAATGCTTTGAAAAGTGAATGGTTCTCTGTCCAGCTTGAGTTGAGACTGAATTTGAAACATAAGACTAAATAAGCAGGCAATGTTATTCTGTTTGACCTATTAAACATTACTCTATAATCAGTTTATGTGGAAGAAATTTTCTACTGTTATAAATAATGCTTGATGTTTCACGGATCACATTTACCAGTAAAAGTAGAAACTGTCAACACTTTTTGGCCTCTCGTGCTACCTTAAGACCCCAAACGCCTGTAAAAGAAAGGATGCTAAGCACAAGTAATTACCTACCCGTGTAGCAAAAATTAGAGAGATAGGGTATTTTAGGATTCGAATTTATGGAGGCTTATAATCCGGAGTAAAATAGTTTTTAACAAATCTGAAATGGGTTTTCGTTAACAGTATTTATAGATATTCACTCAGGAATCAGAACAATTTTTCTAAGAAACCAGAAAATGCATATATGTGCACGCCATTTAAAGGGTTCGATCAAGGAATCAGAAATTGACATTACTGGCTGTGCCATTTCGTCGCCTGAGTGCTAGAATGTTCTATGTCCCATAGGGGACATAGAACACTCTACCACGCAGGCGACGATTTATTTGAATGATGAGACACATGTATAATTTTCAGAGTTGCATTAGCTGGTATAAAATAGGTCTGAAAAAGATGCTCTTAATGACCTCTGTTGACCACATTTGGAACCTCCAGCAATTTTCAACTCATTCAGTGTAGGTTCCATGTCTATAGGTCATACCAAGTCTGAAGTATGAACATAAACCACTTTACAACCAACTCCGGATCTGCCATATTTATAGATGATGGCAAATATTCATACGGCCACTTTTTTCATGTAAAAATGTATGTTTGAACTTTGAAAATGTATTAGGGGGTCAGAAAATGTGGTTACCAGCAATTCTAAAAAGTACACTCAAAGACCCCCTAATAGACCTCAGTAGTCTTGGCCCATATTTTGACCCCAATTGAGTGTCAACTCATTTGCTGTTGGTCCCAGGCCCCTTCATCATACCATGCTTGAGATATGAGCATGATCCACTTTCAAAATTATTGGCCACACCCACTTTCGTTACAGTAAAAATGCATGTATGGACCTTGGGAATGCAGTAAATTCAAAAATGTGATATCCATCAATTCTGAAAAGGCACTCAAGGACTCACACCCACCTTTTTGGCCAACTCCAACTTTTTCACATAAAAATGCATGTATGGACTTCGGGAATGCTTTAGGGTGTCAAAAAATGTGATTTCCAGCAATTCTAAAAAATGCACCCAATGACCCGTAGGTGACCTACGGGACCTTGACCCATATTTTGAACCCCTATCGAGTGTTGACTCATTTGGTGTTGGTCCCAGGTCTATGCATCATACCATGCTTGAGATATGAGTGTGACCCACTTTCAAAAATGTTGACCATGCCCACTTTTGTGTGTAAAAAATGCATGTATGAACTTTGGGAATGCACTAGGGGTCCAAAAATGTGATTTCTTGCAATTCTGAAAAAATGAACTCATTGACCCCTATGTGACCTCCGTGACCTTGACCCATATTTTGCTGGAAATCACATTTTTTGACTCCATAATCCATTCCCGAAGAAGATACATGCAATTTTACATGAAAAGAGTGGGCGCGGCCAAAATTTTTGAAAGTGGGTCATGCTCATAACTCAAGCATGGTACGATGCATGAACCTGGAACTAACACCAAATGAGTCAACACTCGATGGAGGTTCAAAATATGGGTCAAGGTCATCGAGGTCATCCAGGGGTCAATGAGTACATTTTCCAGAATTGCTGGAAATCTCTTTTTTTACCTCCAAATGCTTTCCCAAAATTCATACATGCATTTTTTCATGAAAAAAATGGCGTGGCCAAATATTTTAAAAGTGGGTCGCACTCATATCTCAAGCATGGTATGATGCATGGACCTGGAACAAACACTCAATGAGTCGACACTCGATGGAGGTTCAAAATATGGGTCAAGGTGACGGAGGTCACCTGGGGGGTCATTGAGTGCATTTTTCATAATTGATGAAAATGACATTTTTTGACACTCTAAAACATTCCCTAAGTCCATGCACGCATTTTTATATAAAAAGTGGGCGTGGCCAAAATTTTTTAACGTTGGACATGCTCATGCCTCAAGCATGGTATGACGAATGGACCTGGGACTAACATCAAATACGTCGACTCTCGATGGAGGTACAAAATATGCGTCATGGTCACAGAGGCCACCTAGGGGTCATTCAGTGCATTTTTCAAAATTGATGGAAGTCACATTTTTTAATCCCTACTGAATTCCCAAAGTCCATACATGCATTTTTACGAAAAAATGGGTGTGGCTTAACATTTTCTAGCTAATTCGAATATTTGCTATCATGTACAAATATGGCAGATCTGGAGTTGTTGGAGCCGATTTTTTCAGAAGTGTTTTACGCTGGTACTTCAGGCTTGGTATGGCCTATAGACATGGGGCCTACACCGAATGAGTTGAAACTTTCTGGAGGTTCAAAATGTGGTCCACGTCAATGTGGTCAACAGAGGTGATGAAGTGCATACTTTTCAGAACCTTTGGGAATTGCATTTTATAACAAGTAATGCAATTCTGAAGTTTATGCATGTATCTCATCATTCAAATAGTCGCAGAGCCAGTGATGTCAATTTCTGATTCCATGATCGAATCCTTTACATAGTGCGCACATATATGACTTTTCTGGTTTTTTATAAAAATTGTTCTGGTTCCTGTATGAATACATGTAAATACTGTTAACGAAAATCCGTTTCTGATTTGCTTAAAAAATATTTTACTCCCGAAAATAAAACTTCCGTATGGTGGGCCCATGGGTGTAACTCTAGCGGCTTTAAGATGTCCACACCACAAACTTGTACTGGTAAGAGTAATCAGTGAAGCTTAATTTCTCCATGAGAGAATCTCAAGCAGTCAAGAAGTAAGCTATGACTGTCACAGAGAATAACATAATCTGTTTATTTATTCTCATTGTACAGAATTAATTCTCAAACAAAGTTAAATAAAAACAAATAACCAACATGGTTATGAAGAATTCCAGACAGCATATGTTATTATAAAACTCACTTAATAATTGTTATTGAAACCTATCACAAAACTGTCAGAATGCCGGTACAAAATACAAAACTGACATAGCTGAGTGTTCTGTTAACTGTGCCAGTGCTATGACTGTTTAAAATTAATTTATTAGAGGAGTTATATAGTCTTTCTCTGTGCTTAGCGCAGTCTCATTGAGAGTGCAGAAAACCTTGGTGCCATTAAGAGAATGTCTCTGATTGTTGATTTCATCCCTCCGATGTATAAAGGCAGGCACTGTCAGCCGAGCAACTCCAATTCGTAGCTCTGTCGAGCTGACTAGATTCACTACTCTAAAAGTACTGCCAGTGCGGATGACCACTCCCACTGAACTATCTCAAAGATCTAAACTCTCCAAAAGAGTTCTTGTATGCCAGATTTTTGGGTTAGTTTTAATTAGCACTGTTAGGCCAATTAGACTAAAGAGCTAAAAACCTGGTTTCTATTAAAATAAATTACTAATTTTGGTCTACTGCCCTGGAAGAGGTATAGCTCTCTTGTAGAACAATGGGTGCTTTAAGTTGTGCTTTGGTGTGTATTAAAGACCAATTAAACCAAATAATCTGTGAAATTTTAACTACTCTTTGTTGGTCTGCTAGCTGAAAATATCTTTTAACCCTTAGTGTTAGTCCCAGGTTCAACTTCAGATCTGAGTATTGTCCTTTAATTTAACCCCTAGACATCACTTGAGAATCGGTCCTGATTAACCACTAAAGGTCATTGCCAACCACGTAGGGACTCCTGGGCTCTGTTACATTTTTTATTCTCAATCATAATTCAAAATCGACATGTCTCAAGAAGCAATGGTGAGTGGCTTTCTGGAAACACCAATTACAATTATAAATTAATAAATATTTAAATTGGCTCTTTTTAACCGCTTAATACTTCGGTGCGAGTCAAAATGCCTTCGTTTAACTCACGACAGCAGAAACGTTTTGAAAGTTTTCTCTCACATTGCCCCTTTTTTCACAAAAGCCACTCTTGAGATCCAACCATTTTATTATATACCGTATGCCTTGTTTATGACCCTAGATGCATTTTAAGGACTTTTAACCCTTTACCTAACATGAAAAGCAGACGACACTTGCAAAAAAAATTCTTGAATAACTAAATTTTTTCATTTTTTGTCTCAAAAACATAGGTTATGACCCCTCGTTGGAACGAGCTCGACGAGCTCGTTCCAACGAGGGGTCATAACCTATGTTTTTGAGACAAAAAATGAAAATATTTTGAAAATTAATTGGCGATTTTTGAGAATAGCGCTGGCCGGTTTTGGCCGTTACGTTGGGTAAAGGGTTATTAAATGGATCAAACAGGCGCGTGGTCGTGGTGAGGTTACAACATTTTATTTCAAACTGAAAGGTTCACAGTTCCCACATCACCGGATGTATCTGCGTTGTATCTCTGGCAAGGCACATAGTCCTGATTGCCCACGAAAAGGCACATTGACGTAATGTACTTTTTAAATAGCTTGCTTTTAACCCTCTCAATAAAGCATTCTTAACCCTTTACCCAACGTAATGGCGGAAAAACAGGCCAGCGTTATTCACAGAAATTCCCATTCAATTTTCATTTTTTCATTTTTTCTTGAAAAACATAGGTTATGACCCCTCATTGGAATGAGGTCATTTTTAAATGGTTACAATGGAGTTTTTAAAGAGAGTATTTTAACCCTCTCAAATCTTAATATGAGTCGCACAAATTTTATTTCATACAAATCGAGAGTAATATTAACCCTTTCCATACTCACAATGTTGCTCTAAACACACATGGACATCGAGAGGACCTCGGTATTCTGCCAATGGAAATCACATTTTGCCCCCCCCCCCCCCCTCCTCCACTAAATTCCCTTGATAGAACCCTTTGAATGCTGTACACATATATGCCTTTTCTGGTTTCTTGGGAAAATTTATCTGGTTCCTGAATGAAAATCTTTAAATAGTGTTCACGAAAACCTTTTTCTGATTCCTTTAGAACTATTTTCTCCTCCAAATATGCATCCAAAGTATTCCCATTACATTCATAGAGGGGCGCAGTGGTTCAGTAGTAAGAGGTACAGGCTGTAAGACGAAAAGTCCTCAGTTCGAATCCCACCTGCTGCAACCGCCTTCTGACTTTAGGGCAAAATGCTTCACCCCCATTGCCCACGAGGGTATGGTGTCGTTGTGTACTAAGACGCACTGCACGACGATGGCGCCCTTGCATTAACACTGCTAGTGTGAAGTTAGTATGTTGGGGAGCGTGACAGTTGCTCGCACGGATGCCCGGTGATTCACCCCGGGTACTCCGGCTTCCTCCAGCTGTAAATCTGTCCGAGACGAGGTGGCTGTCGAAAGTGTCGTCAAAACCCAATAAATAAATAACATTCATAGAATGCATGCCTTGATGGTGAAGTTGGAATATTTCTGTCTTCTATGCACTGTTTATCAACACGATAACCCGAATACAATCAGTCAATGGTTTTGGTATACTGATAGAGTGCCTGCCATTAGTACTCGGTCATCTATGGCTTTGAGGCATGCGGGGCCTTGGGGCCGTTAGAGGTTAAAATATGTTTACAACATATACTAGCAAATGAGTTCACTGGAGCCATAGCATTGCCATTATCGAAACAGAAGAGAATCTCTCAAGTGGTCAGAGAGAAACCTGTGTCTTCTGTTATATAGAATAATATTGTATATTTATTTAGTATCATGTTACAAACATCACTTTCAAATCATGTTGAACAAAGAGAATCGTTCAATTTTCAAAGCATTTTCAAAATTTATTTATTCTCAATCGTAACTCAGGATCAACAAATTTTGGAATGGAGTGGTGTACGGCTTTCTGGAAACACCTCTCACGGTTATAAAGTTATGAAATGGAACATTTGATTGGTCTGTTTTTAACCCTCTTAATACTTCAATGAGAGTACAAACATTCTTAATATAACTCATGGCTACAGAATGTTTTTCGCTTTCTTTTCTGTAACATTCAATTCCACGAGGAATGGGACGACTTTTCAGTGAGCCTTACAAAGTTAGGCATTCTTAATCCTTTACCCAATATAACGGCAAAAACCGGTCAGCGTTATTCACAGAAATGTCCATTCAGTTTTAATTACTTTTTTCATTTTTGCCTGAAAAACATAGCTTATGTATGACCCCTCAGTGGAATGAACTCGTTTAATCATGACTACGACAGTTTTACGCGTGGAGGAAGAAGCCGGAGTACCCAGAGAGAACCACCAGGCAACGGCGGGCAACTGTCAGCTCCCCCACATACTAACGCCACACAAGCAAGCAAGGTTAGCATTGGTTGAAGACAGGTTGATCATCGACGTGCAGTACGCCTCAGTATAGAACGCCACCGTGCCCCCACATGGGCAGTGGAGTGAATTGTCTTGCCCAAAGATGCAGCGCAGTTGCTGCAGGTGGGATTCGAACCGAGGGCCCCTCAGCTTGCAGCCTGCAACTCTACCAACTGAGCCACCGCGCCCCTCTTAAAACCTTAAAATGTAATATTTAAAATAAGTATTTTAACCCTCTCAATATCTTAAAACGTGTCCCAAAAATTGTATTTAATGCAAAATGGAGAATAATTAAAACCCTTTCCATTCTCGCAATGTTGTTCTAAACACACATGGGCATAGATGGAATTTCGGTATTTTGCCAAAGCCAATAAGTCTTCAAGTAGGCTCTTGAGGGCCTTCAAGGCCTTTTTTCTATATTCCAACTTTACAGAACTCTGTTGCTCGTAATATATTTTCCAGAGGTACCATGTACCTTAACATTTTGTAGGTAATATGAATATTTGCAATCATTTACAAATATGGCCGATCCGGAGTTTATGGAGCCAATATTTGTAAAGTGGTATGCACTCATACTTTAGTCTTGGTATAACCTGTGGACATGGAACCTACACTGAATGAGTTGAAACTTGCTGGAGGTTCAAAATGTGGCCCACTTCAATGCGTCAACAGAGGTCACTATATTTCAGACCTATTAGGATATGCATTTTTTACCAACTAATGCAGTTCTGAAGATTATTCATGTATCTCATCATTCAAATAAATGGCAGAGCCAGTAATGTCTATTTCTGATTCCTTGATCGAACCCTATATATGCCTTTTCTGGTTACCTAGAAAAATTGTTCTGATTCCTGTATGAATATCTGTAAATACTGTTAACGAAAACCCATTTCTGATTTGTTAAAAACTACTTTACTCCAGGAAATAAACCTCCATAAATTCTCTTTCTCTATAGTTTTTTCCCTGATACTTTAACCCTTTTCACACAGACTTGAATTTACTGGTGGCTGTAAATTTTGTTTCTCTAGTTTGACTTAATTTTTGCAGCAAAAAAAGCCCCTAATTGTACAATATGGCCTGCAGTGTAATGGTCTGTCTTTTTGGGGCAATTGGTTGTTTTCCAACATTTTTGTTTAAATATACTGACTGTGGAGTATTCCTGCCTTTTTACCAGCTAATTTGCGAAAACATGCTCTATAGACTAAGATGCAACCAGACACACACATCGCATTGAACGCGAACTTTTCATACAGCAAAGTGACGCCTAAAGTTATTGAGCGACAGCCCGATTTGTTCCTTTGTGGCAAAAAATAAATAGAAAACATTAAATTGCAAGACCTCCGTCATTCTGTTTCCACAGAAGATAATAACGTAAATTTTCGAGTACATGAGGAGGGTATAGGAAAAATTGCTAGTTTTTAATAAAAATAAACAGAAACAAAGCAGCTGTGATAAGTTACACGAAAACCAGCGTAATGACTAAGCAGACGATTTTTTGGTGGAGATCTGTTGAGTTGTTCAGACCGGAGTCACATTGTCATTTCATTGAGAGTTACTATTATGGTCCTATTTGTTTTGTCACAAAACGCAGTTATCCTTGGCGGGTATCGAACCGTGGACCTTTCGGTTTGAAGTTCAATGCCGTAACTTCACTCCAAGATCATTTTTAAAATTGGTTGGGATGAAAAGCAACCCTAATTAACTGGGTTGAGTGAATATGAACCAATTTTTTTTAACCCAACTCACCTAACCCAACGCACTCAAAGATGAGATGGGTTAAAAAGCAACCCAAATCAACTGGGTTCACTGAATTTCATCCTAACCGATTTTAGAGTTTACACTCTAAGAAATAGTATTGGCAACTAGTTGCTGTCACTTGAACCGTAAAGATCACGCTAATGGCCGTTACTACTTAACCCTTTGAAAAGAGGCACAGGAATGATACACACGTATACATTTCACAATGGTAAGATTTAACAGCAACAGTTTACGTAATTGTAGACGGCATAACAGCAATAGTAGTTGACGTATAAATAGACAAGGTTTCGAAAGAATGCCTTGGGCGTATATGAGTCGTCTCCTTACGTAATAATTTCATTAAGCAGGATGACTGCTGAGTGAATGTGTGGGGTACACCAATCAATATTAACGTGCAGCCCCATGGCTGCACGTTAAAAATATTAATTGGTCTACCCCCAAATAATGAATATGGACTCTGCCAATTGCTGCCATTGGACTGACTTGGAAGATACCACCAATGTTCAATGGGTTAAAGATTCATCATACGACAACATTAAGGGACCAGGGCGCGCGTGTACAGTGGAGCAATGTCAGTGCAAATGCATTCAACTCTTTAATTCTTGTTTTTGCTAAATGCTGTGGTCCTTTTAGAATGTTACATTGTTTTAGATGAGTCAGTTTTTAAGGTAGACTAATTAACTCTTTACCAACGCACAATATATCAAAATTTATAATTTTAATTATTGTTTTTTTTTTCAAAAACCTTTTCAAAAATTACAACAAAATCATATCATGTGACCCCTCATTTGAACGAATCCGCCGAGCTCGACAAATGTCATTTCCCTGTCGTGGTAGACATGGGCGTAGGAAGCATTTCGAATGGGGTTGATGGATGTGGGGTGGAGATGGGTTATTTATCAATGGTGGTCCATTTGTTTTTTGGCATGGTAGGAATACAATACACAGATTCGGGCTTAACGAATCTCGACACTAAAACTAACTAACTAAAATAAAAATAACTAACTAAACTAAACTAACTAAACTAAACTAACTAAACTAAACTAAATAAACTAAACTAAACTAACTAAACTAAACTAACTAAACTAAACTAACTAAACTAAACTAACTATACTAACTAACTAAACTAACCTAAACTAAACTAAACTAAACTAAACTAAACTAAACTAAACTAACTAAACTAACTAAACTAAACTAAACTAACTAAACTAAACTAACTAAACGAAACTAACTAAACTAAACTTAACTAACTACACTAAACTAACTAACTAAACTAAACTAACCAAACTAAACTAACTAAACCAACTAAACTAAACTAACTAAACTAAACTAACTAAACTGAATTAACTAAACTAGCTAAACTGAACTAACTGAACTGAACTAACTAAACTAAACTAAACTAAACTAATTAAGCTAAACTAACTACACTAACTAAACTAAACTAACTAAACTAAACTACCGAAATTGACATTATTTACTACGGATTTTCCCCCAAAATCTTTTTTAGGACGGCCACACCAAAGTACCGAGAGGCCATTGGAAGAAACCGATAATTTTCTGAGAAATCAGAGCCAAGTAAACAATTATAGGTTGTGTGTGATAATTCTACGAAGTAAATATGGATTCTGGAGGAAATTCGAGCCAGAATCTAGTTCAATCGAAGTTACCCCCGGTGCCCCCCCCCCCCCCCCCCCCCCTCGGTACTCTGGGGCCTTTCTGTAACATGGTATGGGGGTCCCTAGAAGGATTCTGGGGAAATCCGATCCACAAAAACTACTCTAGTTCAATCGAACTTACTCCTGGGAGCCTTCTCTGTACCGGTGGGGCCTCTCGGTCCTATAGCACTGCTGCTCTAGTCCAACATATTCTGGGGGAAAGTCGTAGTAAATGAAGTAAATTTCGGTAGTTTGGGGTGGAATTTGGCGATTTGGAAAGTTTGTCGGGTTTATTTGGGTAATTCTGCGAATCGGAAAATTACTCCTATTTAATCGAACATACCCTCTGGACATACCCCTATTCTATAAAATGCCTTTAGGTAACATAGTAACCGCGTGCTACCATAGAAACCAAGTTGGCGGTCACCAGTATACAAAATGGACGACGGAAACACGTATCGCCCTAACAACACGCGCTGCGCATGCGCACTAGCACCATGTATCACTATGGGGATGAAGTCACAACATGACCGCTTACGCAGGTTGCCATAACAATATAACATGGCGCCACTGGGTCACGTGACTATGACGTCACATGAGATCCCCCCACCCCCCCATGAGATCCCCCAAATGTTCTTTGAAACGTGCGAGACATACTACTAACCTTGGTTATATTTCAAATGGCATAGCGAGGGTTCGAACCCACACGGAGATTTTCTTCGGCACCAACCGCGTAACAAAACTATACTAATCCACACAAACCACTCGGCCACCAACAATGTCGGTGGTCTGTGGGGTTTAGAGTAGTTTCGCTAGGCGCGGTTTGTATCGAAGGAAAATCTCCGCGTGGGTTCGAGCCGCAACTATTCCATTTGTAATGGAACCATTATTGGCAAATACAATTGCACAATAATGTAAAATCAACAAAAATTGTAAATTAATTTTTTACATCTCTCTTGATGATAAGTTTACATTACATATTCAGTTGTGACATTTCTTTGTCGACTGACAGTTGCAAATGGCTGAAGAATACACAGCAGTGAAAAGATATTGTTGACTTGTTACAGATGACGTAAAAAATGTAAATCGATTCGACCAAAGAGCAAAATATAGCAGCTTTTTTATTTGTTATTGATATGAAGAAATTATCCCATTCAAGAAGTTATGCATAAATATTTAAGTATAGAAATAATTAGCACATCATGATTTATCTTGTTGTGTTTTTAACCCCAGCACTCCGGGACTGCAACTGACACTGAGCTCCGTCAAACAAGGTATATTTGGTTAAATAGCAAACGCCATTATGGAAAATATTTGCTGCTGAAAACTTTGGAATTTTGACATTAGAATACAAAGAGTTGAGGTCATTTTCTCATGACTGCAACATAGCGATCAAGTCAAATTTAAAAATTTAGAGGCCTTCCACCCCAAGCGTTGGTTCCGGGTCCTATTATACCAGTAAAACAGAACTTGTTTTATTTCCAATATATATATAAAACTACTAATAGAGATTATACTAATTAAATGTAAATTAAAGTCGGAAAGTGGACACCAGCAAGCTGAAGCTTATGAGACAGCCTCCATGTGAGGAGGACGTTTGAGTGTCAACAGATCACATTTTTTTTTATCAGAACAACAATATGGTAATGTAGAATAAGGTATCATTGAGTGATGCAGAACAGAATTTTGAAACAAAGTTGAATGACCGAGGTTGTAGTTTGGCGAAAGTATTGGGGTTAATTAACTGGTCCAGTGGTAGCTGCCACCATCTTAGCACACATGGAATCAGCCAGATGGAAACCTTGTTAACAGCACACTGCGTCCATCAATTTAAGTTTTCCAATGAAGGCTCAAAAGCCATGCTTTGAGACAAAAAATGAAAAAAAATTGAATCGAGATTTTTGTGTACAGCATTAGGGTATTTTGGTCGTAACGTTGAGTATTTTTAATATGGAGCCGCAGACACACAAGCCATAACATATCCATCAATGGACGAACTGTTGGTAAGGGGACACGGTTACACGAAAACGTTAACTTTTTTATTCCAGGGTCAGCTTCCTGGACCAAAAATGTCGGAGAGCTATACCGGTGAGCAGAGCGTCCGACCGCCCGCCCGCCCGCCCGCCCGCTAGCCCGTATGTTCCTCCAAAGACTGGGATTTCAAATAATCTTTGGAAATGTGTGACAGATTTTTGATAAAACTTGGTGGAAACTGAGAGCCTAACTTCTACATTTTGAACTAATATTTACAAAACTTGGTGAACGGTGATGTTAACCCTTTCCCAACGCAACGTTCAAAACCGACCAGAGCTATTCACAAAAATCACAATCCAATTTTGTTTTTAAAGCACAGTTTATGGTCGACCACTTATTGGAACGAGTCCATTGAGCACGTTCCAATGAGGGGCCATAAGCTATGTTTTTGACGCATAAAGTAAAACAACAGTTATTCGAGAATTTTGTTTGCATGTGTCGTCTGCCTTTCGCGTTTGGTAAAGGGTTAAGAAATGAAAACGAGCATGTTTTATTGGATATCAGGTATTGAAATTTTCCTACAGTTATGACCCCTTCAAGATTTCCTGCCATAAACCTTTAACCTCTTACTTCATTAAAGAACGGAATTATGATGGTTAAGAAATTTTCTATTATAACGTCTGTGCATTCAGCTCACCCAGGATTTATTTATTGTTGTTTAATGCCACTTTCGGCATATACGAGTATGTCACGAGCTCAAAACAAGTGGAAGTCAAGTTGAGCGGATTAGTTACACCTGTGTAGCCAACCTTAGTGGACTTTCACTCAAGGCGTTGGTTACAGAGTTATATTTTACATAAAAATAGAATGCGTTTTCTATAGCAAAAAAGCACTGCTCAACTTTCGGAGGTTCCAACAGGGATGAGGGAGTTTTACAAAGCATGCATCATTCATGCACATATATACTGTAGAAAAAAAGAAAGAAACGCAAACCGGGTATAGTCACGATAGTATGGCAAATTTTTGAGAAAATAGTGATGAAGTGTGGCTGTAGATATAGTTAACGACATATCATGGTGGTCTAAACATTATGTAACATTTTGGACAATGGGGCATAATTTCGGCCACCGTGAATCCCAAAATACTGGAAATTAACAAAACAAATTTTCCACTGAGGGAATATCTGACCATAAAGTTGCGCGATCCGAGCCTGCGAGCTGAGCTTATGGGGGTATAAATGGAAATGGAAATCGGTCGGAATTCGCACAGCGTTAAAGGGATCTTGCTCATGCAAAATGCCGCGTTTGACCGAGGCTCAGAGAAATAATGTCATTGGCAGATTGGAAACTGCGAATCAGCTTCGAATGTAGCGAGAGTGTTCAATGTCTCATCGGGCCACATCACATGCCTATGGAACCGTTACCAAATCCAAGGGACAACACAGGACATTCCAAGATCCGGAGACCCCGTGTGACCACCCCACCTCAGGATCGATACATCCGGTTACGTCATTTGCGGGAGAGAACAAACAACCAAAGCGACCTCTACAGCGTCAACGCTACCAGGTTGGCGGAGGATTTCAGATCAGACCGTTCGCAACCGGCTACACGAGGCTGGTCTGTGTCCCAGACAGCCAATTCGTGGCGTCATTTTGACGGCGCAGCATTGGCGACAGCGTCCCCAATAGTGTCAGACGCACAGGGCATGGCCTCATCAAGGATAGAGAACGGCATGGTCCAGTAACGAGTCACCTTTCATTCTTCGCCGAGTTGATGGGCGATGCCGTGTGTACAGACGTCGTGGAGAACGTTTTGCGCGCAGCTGCGTTCAGGAGGTGGACAGATTTGGTGGTGGTAGCGTTATGATGTGGGCAACCACCTCACACACTTGTAGAATGGACCTCGTCCATGTTGAGGATAACTTGAAGGCGCAGAGGTACAGTGATGAAATTCTGCGGCCACATGTGCTCCCCATTATGCAGAATGTCATCGCCATTTTCCAGTATGACAACGCCCGACCGCACACAGCAAAGCTCACGACAGCTTACCTACAGGATAGCAACATCGAAGTTCCGCCCTGGCCCTCCAAGTCGCCAGATTTGAACCCGATCGAACATCTATGGGATCAATGGGATCGACGTGTGCGACAACGTCAACCACAACCCCAGACGTTACCGCAGTTGACGCAAGCGTTGCAGCAAGAGTGGGCCACCACACCTCAAGCATCAACCCGGAATCTGATTGCTTCAGTGAACAGAAGGTTCCCGGCAATTTTGGACTCAGATGGCGGTCACACTAAATACTGAGTTTGGATGACGTCGACTCGTGACGTTAACGTTTAAAGCATCTCCATTTGTGCTTGATTCATCCATTAAAACTTTGGTTATGAATTGATTTCGTTCTCTAACTCATTATCCCATAACGTCCCTCATCACAGAAAACCGGTTTTTCGTTTCTTTTTTAAAGAGCGATGGAGCCGAAGGCTCCCGAGCGAGACGGCGGCGACAGCTGGCGTCGAGAGAAATCGTCCTTTATATTGTTTTCACATTTTTTTTATCGTCGGAAGTTTTTCGAAAATCATGGTTCGCCGAGACTTCTCGGTGAATCAAGGATTATTCATGGAAGCTCAGGTCAGAAATGTAGCCTTCAAACGATTTCTTGGAAACTCTGATTTCGAAATATAAATAGCGGCCTGAATGAAGTGTCTAGTGGGTCAGTAAAAATAAAACGAAGGTTAACATCGCGCACCCAACATGTTGGAATTATTCACTTGATTGACCCAAAATATATTAAGAATACGATCTATCGAGCAACTGACCATGCCACTTAACTCCCATAGCAAAACGGGATTCCCTAGCAACGGGCAGACAAAAGCGCCGATTTTAACCGAATGTGGCACGTGGACCCACAATCCATTACAAAGTCAACCTATACTGGGTCATTAACTATATAACATAACTCCCATAGTAACCAACGCGACTCCATAGCAAAGGGTAAACTATCAGCCCGATTTCAGTCAAACTTGGTGTATGAAACCATAATGTCTCGGGAATTCGATCTATTGGGCCACTGACCATGTCCCGTAACACCCATAGCAACCGGCGCGATACCCTAGCAACGGGCAGACTACTGGGCCTATTTTAACAAAATTTAGTATCCGACCCCATGCTTTGGGAAATCGACCCATTGGGTCATTTATCATGTCACGTGGCATCCATAGTAACCGAAGAGGCTCCCTAGCAACGGGGAAAATACTGGGCCGGTTCTGTCCGAATTTAGTATGTAGACCCGCAATGCATTACAACTCGACATATTTGGTCATCGACTATGTTATATAACTCCCGTAGCAACCAGCGCGACTCCATAGCAACAAGCAAACTACTGTAACGATTTCAATCAAACTTGGTGTATGAAACAATAATGATCGGGAATTCGTTGCATTGGCCACTCGCCATGCCTAGTAACACCCATAGCAACCGGCGCGACTCCCTAGCAACGGGCAAACTACTGGGCCTATTGGTATCTGTACCCATAATGCATTGGAGATTGATCCATTTGGTCATTTATCACGTCAGGTGATATCCATATTAACCAAAGCGACTCTTTTGCAAAGAGAAAAGTGCTAGGCCGGTTTTGACCCAATTCGTATCTGGACCTATGATACATTTGTAATTCGACCTATTAGGGCACTTACAAGGCCACGTGAATCTCATAGCAACCAACGCGACTCCCTCGCAAAGGGCAAACTACTGAACCGATTTTAACCAAATTTGGTATGTGAACCCAAAATACATTTGGGAAATGGACCTACTGGGCCACCGATCACATTATGTATCAACGCAAAAGCAATTCTGGAAATGCCTTAAACCTTTGAAGCATTTCCGTATTTCTCATAAAGGGTACAAAACTAGAAACGTAACCGATACATCTGTTCTGGTGATTCCAGGTGTATATCCTTACCAAAAGGAATTTCTTCGTGCTTATGTTTTCATATCCTCTCTGCTGTGTCCTTGGTAGTAATTAGATAATAACGAAGTTAATGGCACAAAATAACCTCATCTTTATACCACTGAAATATACACGATACCAGATGTGTATCTCTATGGCGGAGTGGAGAATCACTTCCATTTTATCCCATCGCCCTTTTATTGTATAGTATTGGCATAATTTTCTTGTTTTGAACAGTAGAAATATGGCGATTTATAGAATAGTGTCATTTTGTGTCTTTCCTCACCAACCGATTCTTTGTCCAACTCCTATTTCCCCTCTTATTCATTTTTACTAAACCAGTCAGCTATTATTTTGTCACTGGACAAAGTTTTGTAGCTGACTCCGTACGCATGTCATTGATTGTATTTACTAATTCACAAATCTTCGCAGAGACCAACAGAATGGCATTTTCCGACGCTCATATCTCATCTAAATTAGAGAGAATCCCTTTGGATTCTCGCGAAAATGGTTGTGAGAAACTATACCTGCTATGACTGAGTGACCCGGGATCCAACGAGGCCATCATGGTTGAAACCCTGTTGTATACTGATAACACATGTTAACCCTTTACCCAGCACATGTTTTTCATTTTCAACACACCAACTGAATGTTTTGAAACATAAACTATATTTAGCAATAGAATCTTACAAATATAGATGTCATTGGAACCGGGTCGTTGATTCGGTTCCAATGACAGCCATATTTGCACACTTTTATTGACAAAGTATCAGAATATTTCAGGTCATGTCACCCTTGTGTTTAGATTCTTTTCATGCGAATCAGAGCTGAGGTGCCGCGAGAATCTACATGGACTTTCGCTAGTTCTGTTGCGCGAGATTTGTGTGAATCGATTCTCGGATTCTCGTTGAAAAATTTAAGCGCTGCTCTCATAATGACACCTACAATTTTAGAACCTCAAATAATTAATACCATAGGATAAATGGGATAGGTATGGTAATCGTTTGACTCTCTTGATTTGATACAAACAAGCTCCTCGGAACTCATTGTGGACTTATAACACTGTTGAGGACTTACAAGCTTTTTGTTCCACATTGCAAAATGTTAACAAATATTGTTTGCAATGGTCAGGAATATGACCCTGATATGGCAATTTCCTTATGAGCCGTTTTATTACATACTATTTTAATAAACGATTATTTTTTTCGAATACGTGATGGGTATCTCCTGGTAATTCACTGGTATATAGCAGGGCGTTCTATTTTATTATCGAGTCACATTCACGTCGTTGATTTTATAAAAACAAAAAAAAGATGGGATGAAGAAAAACAGACGAAAATACATCCGAGATACAATGTTCTCACGTTTCTTTTTCTACCGGTGAGATTCTAAAGTGTGATGGATAGAACAGCGGGGAGAGAAATTCTACCGAATCGCGACCCAGCCGCGATCCAGTCGAAATTCATTGTCCGCTTTTCTGATGACAGAATTGTATTCGGTATTTTGAAAAATTGCCTTGAATATGCATTCATTAGCAAATTTCAGAAGTTCACATTCTTTGCACGGCTGTAGTTTTGATTCACAATGAAGCATCTAACTGGGGAGGGGAGAGGTGCAGTAAAACAAATATCAAAGAAATGCCAAAAATTTACGCCAGACCATTTTCGGGACCCACCACCCTCCCCCTCCCCCACCCCCCTTTTATACACACACAAAAAAAATTTACCCACTCTCTAAAAACTCTAAACGTTATCTTCCCAAGAAAATAAAGTTCCAAATTCTCCTGAGTGATGAGTATTATTGTAGTATACACATGTATTGTCGCCTGAGTGCTAGAATGTTCTATGTCCCTTATGGGACATAGAACATTCTAGCACTCAGGCGACGGTATAATCAATATAGATTATACCACAGAAGGGATTCAGCACATATTTCTAAACTATTACATTTTCCGCCTATTATAGGGGCGCCGGAACGGCCTAAACATTGGCCCAACCATAACACACAGATCCCTGTTTTTTTCGAATTGTTGCCATCAATTCTGTGGGGGAGAAAAAAATGACAGTGCATGCAGTTCGTCTTTCGAGGAACATAATATAACCAAGGCAATTTGGCAGGGAATTCTGTCATATTATGTTCCTCGAAAGACGAACTTCACTGTGGAGAACCCCACAAATGTGGGGGCCCTGGGCGTAAATTCTTGTCACTATTTTGACATATTTCTTTTTTGGGTAGGTTCATGCAATGAGTACAGCAAACAACCAGGCGTCGCGTGTTGAACTCATTTATTTATTTTTAATTGGGGTTTAACGACACTATCGACGGCCAGGGTCACCTCGTGTCGGAATTGAACTCATTTTAATACACGTCTGTTCTATGTAATCTCCATCTACATCAACACTAAACCATGCGGAAAATGAAAATCTGTTCCGCAAATATGTGCGGAACAGAAATCGTTGATGGACTATTTTTAAATAAAAGCGAAATTTCACGGGAATTTTCCACAAATCATGCGCCGCAATTACAATTTGAATCGCTAGTGATAGCTAAAAATCATCCCCCGAGTTCCAATGTGTTCTATGTGTCAATAGGCACATAGAACACATTGGAACTCAGGGAATGAAACAGTAACAAGGGTCCCCCCCCCCAAAAAAAAAAACAACAAAAATGTCGTTGGCGATAAAATGTGTTCTTTTTGTTGATATACTGAGTCAAAAAAGAAAGTATAATAGAAACAAATGTGAACAAGAGCACCGCCTAGCGGGGCAACATACGCCCGTCAAAATTGGAACATGCACAAGTTTCTAAGGGCCAAAGTTTAAAATTTTTGTTGACTCGACCATCTCTGCCCCACGCCCCCCCCACCCCTCTCCAATCATTGCCCACTCCCCTGCACTGTCTGGGATAAAGGGTTTTAAATTGTATAGTTGTGTGCACACATTCCATATTATTTTTGTGAAATGTTAGTATGCAGAATGGGACAATTTTTAGGTGACGAAGATTCTCCTCGCCGTGTACAATGGTAGCGTCCATTCATTGACAGTTTAACTTCATTGATAACAATTGACGATAGGTGGCGCCAATGAAAAGGACATTTTGAGGATCATAACAGCTATAAATGGCGAGGATTCTCGTCGTTTAAAAATAATAAAATAGAGTTATCTGCTCCTGTCACATGCACAACGACAATTGATGATCGACATAGGCGCAAAGTTTGAACAATAAAGCAAGTAAAATGTTGAAGGAGTAGCCGACACAATGGTGTAATGTTTCAAGTACTAAAAGGGGGAATAACTCTGGAAATACAAAACAGAGTTACCTGCTCATGTTACATGCACAACCCAATTGGTGATCAACATGTGTGCAAAGTTTGAACAATATCGCATGTAAAATGTTGAAGGAGTATGCGGTACAATACTGAAATGTTTTAAGTACTAAAAGGGGCATAACTCTGGAAATAGAAAATGGAGTTACCTGCTCTTGTCACATGCACAGTGGCAATTGGTGATCACCATGTGTACAAAGTTTGAACAATATAGCATGTAAAATGTTGAAGGAGTAGGCGACACAATAGTGTGATGCTTCAAATACTAAAGGGGGACATAACTCTGGAAATACAAAACGGAGTTCCCTGTTCCTGACACATGCACAATGACAATTAGTAGTCAACATGTGTGCAAAGTTTGAACAATATAGCATATAAAATGTTGAAGGAGTGGGCAACACAATACTGTAATGTTTCAAGTACTAAAAGGGGACATAACTCTGGAAATACAAAACAGTTACCTGCTCTTGACACATGCACAACGACAATTGGTGATCAACATGTGTACAAATTTTGAACAATATAGCATGTAAAATGTTGGATTAGGCGGTACAATACTGAAATGTTTTAGGTACTAAAGGGACATAACTCTGGAAATACAAAACAGAGTTACCTGCTCTTGTCACATGCACAACAGCAATTGGTGTTCACCATGTTTCCAAAGTTTGAACAATATAGCATGTAAAATGTTGAAGGAGTAGGCGACACAATACAGAGAAGTTTTAAGTACTAAAAAGGAGCATAACTCTGGAAATACAAAACAGAGTTATCTCCACTTGTCACATGCGCAACAGCTATTACTGGTCAACATGTGTGCAAAGTTGGAACAATGTAGCCTGTAAACCTTTGGAGGAGTAGGCGACACAAAAAAAATGTTTACGGACGGACGGACGGACGGTCATTTCGCAAAGCCATCTGCGGTGGCCCGGGCGGACGGACGAACAGACAGACAGACAGACAGACAGACGGACAACGCCATAACATAATACGTCCGTCAAAAATTGACGGGCGTATAAAAAATAACTTAAAGGATGAAATGTAATAGTTCTAATGTAGCATGTGTGTGAACAAGAAGTCGTGCAAAGAGTTTATTGACATGTTGTTGTTGTCCATCCAGCCATATACAGTTTTGCTAGTGATTTCAAAGGGGGCGCGGTCGCGTCGCGGTAACCGGTTCTCGTCAGATCACTGAAGTTAAACAACGTCGAGCGCGGTTAGTAGTTGGATGGGTGACCATTTCAGCGACTGATTCGTGCTCCCGCGTTGTGTCCTTGGACAAGGCACTTAACCACGATTTCTTACATGGGGGCACGATGACGCTGTGTACTAAGGCGCACTGCACGTCGATGGTGCGCATGTCTTCAACCAATCTAACCCTGCCTGTGCCGCGGTGCATAGCTCAGAGTTACGATGTTGGAGAGGTGACAGCTGCTTGTCGTTGCTCGGTGGTTCTGTCCGGGTACTCCGGCTTCCTCCACCCGTAAAACTGTTACCGACATGATATGACCCTGGCTGTTAATGTGTCATTAAACCCTAATAAAAAAATATTGATTTCAAAATAGCACGTGCTACTCGAGAATGTCAAATTGAATGGGTGACTGACTATTTTCTTTGTGTTATGTTGTACTGGAGAGCCTGGGTTATTGAGAAAACACGCTAGTTTTTGTCTTCCGGAATTTTCAATAATGCCAAAGTTAACCGAAAATCAGAGGTTACGTGCCATTGGTATGCAGGAAGCTGGGATGCCTCCAGATGAGCTCGCTGCTGAGTTCAGAGTCACTGTGATCACTATTTGCCGTCTCATTGGAAGGAATAGAACCACTGGACCTACTGCGACTGACCGCGTTCAAGTCGACCAAGAGTTACGACCCCTGCACAAGACCGACAAACAGGACGTCTCACTTGCGGGATCGCTCCTTCCGGCGACGAGGACAGGAGCAATTACTCCTGGCAGAACTAACAATAGAATCAGTGCACAAACTGACCGCAACAAACTCGCTGAACACGGCATTGAAGTAAGCGTCCAAACCACGGGCAATCCTTACCCAACGTCATCGTACCATCAGAATGAAATGGGTACGTCAGCGTGTTCATTTTAGTGATGAATCACGATTTTTTTCTACGGTGCGCTGATGGTAGCGCAAGAGTGTATCGCCGCCGAGGAGAACGGTTTTCTTATGCTTGCGTGTGGGAATACAGGGATTCTACCGTTTCGGCGGGGGTAGTGTAATAGTTTGGGCGGGAATTTCCTTGCACCATCGAACGCAATTGATTTTTATCGATGGTAATCTGAATGGACTGCGATATAGGGACGAAATTCTTAACGCTGTTGTTGTTCCGTTGTTCAACGCTAACGTCGGATTTCAGTTATTCCAGCAAGACAATGTACGATGTCACGTGGCGCGTATCTGTCGTGACTTTCTTGAGAAGCAGAGCATCGAACTTCTTCCCTGGCCCCCACTTGCGCCAGAGTTGTCGCCAATCGAGCATCTTTGGGATCAAATGGCCCGTCGGGTACGACTTCATGATCTTCAGTCGTTAGGCCATTTACGTAATATTCTAAGGTAATAATGGAACGCAATACCACAGGGTGACATCCAAAAAATCATCAGGTCCATGCACCGTTGATGTATTGCCATCCAAGAGGCAAACGGTGGACATACACGCTATTGGCTGCATGTGTGAACTTTTCATTTCATCCCATGTCTGAATTGCGACGTCCTGACGTGACGCTGGCAACAGTAAGAACATGAAATAATTGAAATGCATACCGCTAGACTCTAAATATGAATTTACAATAATTTGTTTGGGATTAAAGTCGATAATAATAAAAGAATTTCTCCTCAAAGTTTATTATCCTTTCTTTTTTGTCTCAGTAGAGTTGTCAAATGAATTGCTAAGTGTTCTTCAAATAATTGTTTGAATAATTGTTGAAAGCGTGTAATAAACACAGAACGACATTTATCTATTGACTAAAGTGAATTTTTTGATTTGATTAGTTGATAGATACGTGGTAAGAAACCATATTCATTGAAACCCACGATACGTCCGCATAGCCACTGACAAATTTCCCATACCCAGTGGAAGCCTCGTTCCGAAATCTACAAATTGTCCATACCCCGTAGAAGACGCGTCATTCCAGTTTTACAGTGTACGTGTATTATATTTTATTTTTTTACCCCCAAAATATAGCTCATGACCCCTTATTGGAATGAGCTTGTCGAGTACCCTCCAATGTGGTGTTCATAAGCTATGTTTTTGAGACAAAAAGAAAAAAAGAAATTCAATAATTTTTTTATACTAGTCATATCACAAAAACTCTTTTGCACAAAAATTCCACAGAAACCTGTATGGCTCAACAATGGAAGATAAAAGATCTCATGCTGTGTGTGTTCACACATGAAATAGATTGTACTTCTAAAACGGAAAATCAATAGATAAATTCGTTACCCCATGGCTGATCACGTGGTACGGGTTTTTACCTACCCGAAGCTAGCCGTATCCCATGAGGCCTTCATCACGTGGTACGGGTTTCTACCTACCCGAAGCCAGCCGTATCCCTTGAGGCCGAAGGCCTCATGGGATACGGCTGGCTTCGGGTAGGTAAAAACCCGTACCACGTGATCAGACACGGGGTAACTAATAATACGTGTGTCGTTCTGTGTGTGTCTCTATTTTGGCATATACCGCCTTTGGGTAGGTTCAGGCAATGAATAGGGGGCGCGGTGGCTCAGTTGGTAGAGGTGCAGGCTGCAAGCCGAGAGGTCCTCGGTTCGAATCCCACCTGCGGCAACCGCGTTGTGTCCTTGGGCAAGACACTTCACCCCTATTGCCTACATGGGGGCACGATGACGCTGTGTACTAAGGCGTACTGCACGTCGATGGTGCGCATGTCTTCAACCAATCTAACCATGCCTGTGCTGCGGTGCAGAGTTCAGAGTTACGATGTTGGAGAGCTGACAGCTGCTCGTCGTTGCTCGGTGGTTCTCTCCGGGTACTCCGGCTTCCTCCACCCGTAAAACTGTCACGATCACGATTAGCCATTGTGCATAAGTATGTGACCTTAAACACCAATAAATAAACAAATACAGGCAATGAATACAGCAAACAACGAGAGGTCATGTGTTGAACTCATTATCTTAACATATCGAATAAACTTTATCACAATGTTATGGAATGATATATAGGGCTGTGGTAGAATCTAATTTCCCCAAACTAATGGTAAGTGTCTATACATATAGATCCCTAGGCTTTTGAAATAGACATCAGTCTGACAGAAAGAGTAGGTGGCCTGCTGATCAGAAAATCAAATCAGCTCTTCCAGATGGCATTGATTATATTTTGCTGTTTCAAGCTGGAAAGTATTCTGAAAATATACTGTTATTATTATTATTTTTATTTGTGCAAAGCTAGACTGTGTAAGATAGGCTTTTTAAATTATATTAATTTGAGTTTAAATACAGTTCAGTCTGATCCATCCCATGTTTTCTCCAGCCCAAGCAATTTACAGGTTCTCTTCTAGGTAGGTCCTATTATTTACCCTCACCAAACAGGAACTTTGAGTGGTGATAAAATAGTTAGCTACTGCCTATTAATGGTCTGGATTGACCTTTTATGCAGAAGTTTGTCTTTAAAAGTACATTTTAGGGTGAAAGTGTAAGATTTACAAGAGGGTGTAAAAACTGTATTCGGCCTTCTCTGATACCCACCGATCACGGCATACCTCCTTTTTGCTGACCTTTGCTCTAACTTACTATTTTCTGCATCTGACGCTCAACACGTTTATTTATTGGTGTTTAAGGTCACATATTTCTGCAAAATTGTGGCCACAATACACAAAACAAAGGCAAGTTCAGTCAATCGTTTCCCGTTTTAGAGGACTTCCAAGCATTGGTGAGTGGGTCCTGTGTTACCAGTAAACAAAGCTTGTTTACTTACCACCAAGCCTTTATTATTTATTTATTTATTTATTGGGGTTTAACGACACTTTCGACAGCCAGGGTCACCTTGTGTCGGACAGGTGCACGGGTGGAGGAAGACAGAGTATCCGCAGAGAACCACCGAGCAATGGCGAGCAACTCTGAGACTCCCCAACATACTAACTCCACACAAGCAGGGTTAGCATTGGTTGAAGACAAGTGCACCATCAACGTGCAGTACGCCTGAGTACACAAAGCCACCGTGTCCCCACGTGGGCAATTGGAGTGAAGTGTCTTGCCCAAGGACATAACACCACCAAGCCCTGTCTCAGTTCCCGGGTTTCTCTTGGGGAGAAGGGAGCTCAACACATATCATTTCATTATGTTTACTTACAATACTTTAACCATCCTCTGTTACTGTTGAGACGCTGTTTACAGGCAGTTTCAAATTGGAGTGCTTTATTCCATCAAAGCGATACAAACAGTCGCATATAGTCAACAAGTTATGTCCCTCATTTTCCACGAAGCAAAGATTGAGCCTGCTTTGTCCGAGTTATTGAATAAACTCTTCGTTCTTTGTGGATTTTTGTTGATGCATACTTTCGTATTTTCCGTTTTCATCAGCTATATCGGGACTACAACTCCTGACGGAGCTTTAAGGGCCTATATAAGTAATGGAATTTTGTTTATTTTGAAATTCTCACCTCTCATATTCCTTAAATTCAGATTAAATATACACAAAGTATACATCAAAATGAAGGTTGGGATGTATAGAACACGAAACACATATGTAATCGACTCATAGAGTCGACTGTAGGCACCACTGGTTCCTGGAAGTCTGCTACCGCATTCGCACCAGAACTGATAATAAAATAATATTTCATCAGAACAACTTGTGGCCAAATGTACTTCATATATCCAAGAACAAAGCTAGGCATTCAAAACACTTTCGAATACAGCGATAGGACTGCATTTTGGAAAAGGACAACACTGTCTGCATTTTTTTATTGAAGAGTGTTTCCATGCTCGACAGACATGCGCAAATCATTCGTTACCACGAATTTCCATCGAAAAACAAAATCATAATTCTAAGAAGTTGCAACAGGTATCATGATACCTTGCATTGAATATGGCAACTGTGCAATCTCTATCTAATAACAGTATACTGTATGAAGGCGATCTTTTTCATTATTTGATTTTAGACGGCGTTGTTTTACATGCTTTTTCTGTCCGATGACGTCGACCGGAAATCGAAAGTAAACTCATACGTAAACAAAAGCAAAGGCTTTGGAATTTTCCTCAATGCAGCTCTGTCGCCGCGTTTTGAAGAATTTTTGTCCCCTAGCTTTGTACTTGGATATATAAAGCACATTTGGCCACAAGTTGTTTTCTTGAAATATTATTAAATTATCAGTTCTGGTGCGAATACGGCAGCAAACTTCCAGGAACCAGTGGTGCCTACAGTCGACTCTATGAGTTGATTACACATGTGTTTCGTGTTCTATACCTCCCAACCTTCATTTTGATGTACATCTTGTGTATATTTAATTTGAATTGAAGGAATATCAGAGTGAGAATTTTCAAAATAAACAAAATTTCATTACTTATATAGGCCCTTAAGGTAGTATATAAGTAATGGAATTTCGTTTATTTTGAATTCCCACCCCTGATATTTCCTAAATTCTAATTAAATATACACAAATTATACATATATGTATAGAACACGAAACACGTTTGTAATCAACTCATAGGGTTGATAGCAGGCACCACTGGTTCCTAGAAGTCTGCTACCGTATTCGTACCAGAACTGATAATACAGAAATATTTCCCGAAAATGGCTAAAGGTGCTTCACATATCCAAGAACAGAGCTAGGGCATCAAAATCCTTCAAAACTCAGCGACAGAGCTGCCTGGGGTAAATTCCAAAATTGACGGCGTTGTTTACATATATTCTTACTTTCCATTTCCGGTCAACGTCATCGGACGGAAAAGCATCGAAAAACAACGCCGTCTAAAATCAACTAATGAGAAAGATCGCCTTAATACTGCATATCATTATTATATAGAGACTGCACAGTGGCCAAATTCTATGCACGGTTCCATGATACCTGGTGAAATTTCTTAGAATTACGATTTTGTTTTTTGATGGAAATTCGTGGTATCGAGCGATTTGGGCATGTCCGTCGAATATGAATTCCATCTTAAAGAAAAATGCAGACAGTACTGTCCTTTTCCCAAATGCAGTCCCATCGTTGCATCCCGGAGTGATTTGAATGCCTAGCTTTCTTCTTGGATATGTGAAGGAAATTTGGCCACAAATTGTTCTCAGGGAATATTATTGTATTATCAGTTCGGGAACGAATACCAGGAGCCAGTAGAGCCTGTTGTCAAATCTAGGAGTAGATTTCATATATTTCTCGTGTTCTATACATCCCAACCTTCATTTTGATGCATAATTTGTGTAGATTTAATTTGCATTTAAGGAATATCAGGGGTGGGAATTTCAAAATAAACAAAATTCCATTAATTATAAAGCACCTTAATAAACGTCACTGGGACGATTGCAAAGTGTCAATATTTTGGTCGTGAGAACTGCTGGGCTACACATAATGCGAGGCTTCATATTTATCATTCCATTCCAACGTTTCTCATTTGTAACGATTGATTCTTCGAAACACTTGCACTCACATATTATGTGAAACACACTATTGTTTTTTGTCTAATTTACAGGCTTTCTCCTTTCGTATTTTTTGTAGATACCGTTTGCTAACTATGCTGACAACGGCCAGTAAACAGAAGTCGGATCACAATATTTTGTTGCACGATTTATTTGTTTTGACTCGTGAAAACCGAAAAATAAAGCTGAATGACTGCCCCAATGGTACGCCACCTCATGTTATGACAGTTAATTCCTCTACCGTTAACAACGACAATAATGACGTTAGCATCCTACTATAAAACTTTTAGAGTTGTATTTTCTAGAACTGTATTTTCTACCTATTAATACAAATGACTGAATGAATCATTGGCATTTTAAAAGATATGGAAATTTGCCAACTGGCAAATTGCCAGATCTCTGAAAAAGCCAATGGTTCATTTTAACCCATTTAAAGTCATAACAAGAAAATACAGCTCAAGAAAATACAATTGTAAATTTTTCTTATGGTATTGGCCCCTGGAAATAAAGGTCTTACATCGTAACTCATTAAAAATATAAAACAACCCGCAGATGTCAATAATATAAAACTTTTACAATTGTATTTTCCAGAATTGTATTTTCTACCTATTAATATAACTGATTAAAATGAATCATGAGCATTTTAAAAGGTATGGCAATTTGACAACTGGCAAATTGCCACATCTTTAAAAATGCCAATGGTTCATTTCAACACATTTAAAGTGATAACTAGAAAATACAACTTTAGAAATACAATTGCAAAAGTTTTATAGTATTTGCTTCTAGTTTAACAACGAACGCAGTTCTGAGGACAAACTGAAAATGATTCGATGTGAATGACTAATATGATAATGTCCAAAGAGGTGGTACTGTACATTTATTATATTTATCCCCCCCCCCCACACCCCCTTCTTGACTTGTTCGCACAATTAAGGGCTTGGGTAAAATGTTTAACGGCACCTGTTTTAACAATCATTCAGATTTCTTGAACTGACGTTCGACGAATGGCGATAATGACGCAATGGTATTGCGTTTTGCGCTGTGCATGTCGTAATCCCCATTTATTTATCTACTTGTACTGTAACTGCTTATGTTTATAGTAGTGTTTCAGATGTGAGTTTATTTGTTTTATTTTCCATATTTAACGCATGGCAGGCCTATGTAAAAATATCCTGGCAAAAATGAACTAGTCTAATTTATTTCCCTGCTTTGTTGATATATATATATCATTTAATTACTGCTATCAACAACCTTGATCTCGACATGTGTAATAACTCGGTGTCAATTGAATGCAGGTAAAGAACGTTCTCTTTCAGACCGCACGTGGGATTGCTTCTATCAACACAGATTTGCACTTTGCCAAGATGTGTTTTACTTGTACTGGTGGAAATACGTTCGTGTTGTAAAATAAATACTGTTTAGACCAACCCCCGCTATCGTAAAAATGTGTGGGGAGCTAGAAACCTTTAAAACTTTTTTCTACACGAATGCACGAAGATAACGGAAAAAGCAAATACTATTTTCCTGAGTTGGAATCATTTTGTTTATTTTGTGGAAATGGTAGAGAGTCTGTCGGTTTCTACGTACTTTGTGGGGACACTAATTTGTCAAGATATTGCGCTGTGTTGACATATTGTAAACTGGATTTTCACATCTAAAACAACCGCAACGATTGTCCACTTACATCAGTGAACCTTATTACATATTCAGGAATTCTTAATTCTAACTTCCCCTAAGCACCCTCGGGCAGGCGCCAACCCGCCAACATTTTCATAGAGGTGGGGGTATTTAATCTTGGTTATAAGCACATACGCTAATGTCTCACTTCTTACAGACTTTTGTGAAATTCGGTGGATTTAAGAGAACCGCGTACAAGGTGTGAATGTACCACGCAGAACAGAGTGATCTCATTTGTTTATAGTTCTCTCAAAATAGTAGCAGATGCAAAGTGATTCAAGTCAATTAAGGGCCTATAAAAGTAATAAAATTTTGTTTATTTTGAAAATTCTCACCTTTGATATTCCTTCAATTCAAATTAAATATACACAAAATGTACATCAAAATGCATGTGTAATCAACTCATAGAGTCGGCTGTTTCACCACTGGTTCCTGGAAGTCTGCTGCCTTATTCGTACCAGAACTGATAATTCAATAATATTTCACAAAAACAACTTGTGGCCAAATGCGCTTTATATATCCAAGAACAAAGCTAGGGAATCAAAATTCTTCAAAACACGGCGACAGAGCTGCATTGGGGTAAATTCCAAAGCCTTTGCTTTTGTTTACGTATGAATATACTAACATCTCCTTCATACAGTATACTGTCATTTAGATAGAGATTGCACAGTTGCCATATTCAATGCAAGGTATCTTGATACCTGCTGAAATTTCTTAGAATTACAATTTTGTTTTTCGATGGAAATTCGTGGTATCGAGTGATTTGCGCATGTCTGTCGAGCATGAAAACCATCTTCAATAAAAATGCAGACAGTGTTGTCCTTTTCCAAAATGCAGTCCTATCGCTGCACTCGAAAGTGTTTTGAATGCCTAGCTTTGTTATTGAAAATCTGAAACACATTCGGCCACGAGCTGTTCTTGCGAAATTATATTTTATTATCAGTTCTAGTACATAGTAGAATTCCAGGAACCCGTGATGCCTGCTATCAACTCTATGAATTGATTACATAGGTGTTTCGTGTTCTATACATCCCAACCTTCATTTTGATGTATAATGTGTGTATATTTAATCTGAATTTAAGGACTATGAGAGGTGAGAATTTCAAAATAAACAAATTTCCATTACTTATATAGCCCCTTAAGTAAGAATTTATCATTTATTATTCAAAACAATTGAACATTCTGTACATAATGAAATAGTCGGTATGGTATATTCGATTCGTTGGTTAGTCAACTATTATGATCTACACCGTGTCTGTAAAATCGATGTTGGGTGAGAGCAATATAGAATTTACTAACACCATATACACCACAGTTAGCATGTTATGAACTATGCAGGTAATAAATGTACACTTGGCTTAAAGGACGATGCAAAAAACATAGCCTTATGTCGATTGGTGAAGGACAGTTCAACATCGCATAAAATATAATTTTCAGCTCTCTTTTTTTAATTTTCTGTCGGGTATTTGTTCTGCTGACTGTTTTGAAGAATATTGTCTGTTATTTATTACAAGATGATCAATAATTAACCAAAGTAAGCTGAAACGGCAATTTCTTCAGTAACAAATATTGCAATTCGCCATGGAAGTCGCAACTGAAGAACGTGGATCAATATGCTCGACGTGCCTCACTTCGGGTACTTCACTTCGGGCTAAAAGACATTGAAGATAGAGCACAAAGAAGAAATAAACACTTTTTATTCATTGTAAAAGTACTTTGGTAGGAACAATATCGTTACATTCAAACATATATTAAAAGATCGTCAGATGGGACTACATGTAGGTCAACTTGAACAAAGGTGGTTGCTAGTTTATGCTTTTACGCGCCTCTTTGATAACAAGCACAAGAGTTGAAGTTTACACTGAAAAGGGATAACACTGGGGAGAGTTAACCCTTTACCTAACGCAGACGATATCAATATTTATTATTTTAAATATATTTTTTTCAAATTTTTCAAAAACTTTCAACAAACCTATTTCATGTGACCTCTCGTGGGAACGAGCTCGTTCTAACAAGGGGTCACATGATATGGTTTTGTTGAAATTTTTAGAAAAATAATATTTTTCAACTGCTAAAGTTGCATATTACGCGGGCGGATGCGGCCGATTCGTTGGGTAAAGGGTTAACCCATTTCTTCCATATTTCTACAATGGTATGTACCAGGAGAGACCATATATAATTTGTGGAGCTTGATCAATTGATTTGCAACCTACAATAATCTGAGTTGAAGGCTAACATATCAATGAACCCACCCTACAAATTTGCTTAGTTCATATTTTACTTATTCGTTTATTGGTGTTTATGGACACTTACATCTTCTGTAGCTATATCATGAACACAACATAGGTATGATGTCAAGTTTAGCCAATCGTTTATACAAATGCTGCCCAATTTAGAGAACTTCCACCCCATGGTGACACTGGCGACCGGGTCCTATTTTACCTATAAAGCACAACTTGTGTACATTTATTTAATAAACGTCTCTTGTCGAGTCAGACATTCGGATTTGATTATGGAAAACCATTTGTTAACAAGCCCCGTAGGGGTGGGTTAACAAATGGTTTTCCATAGTCAGATTCTCGAATGCCTAATGAAACAAGAGATGTTTATCTCCATTGTAATTCCTGTCACCTTCACAAGTGAAAAAATTCCCCAAACCCGTTTTATGTGAAGGAAAACAAAAAAAAAACTGTCATTTTCAATATCGGTTTAGTTGCCATGATCGAATTTACAACGTGAACTTCAAAGCACGGATGCTAACAACCGTTGCCATAGAAAACAACTCCGGACTGTGTTCGATCTGTGATGGGAGCGTATCAGTGCCGTTGCTCTCGCGTAGCGCGGATACAGACATGTTCATACAGACCTGCTTCTGGCAATTAGAACACTGTAAGAGTGAATTTACCTGCGATTAGAGGGCGGAGCAGACCGGCACTCAGCCAATCAAATTACGGGTTCAGAAAGAACAACAAAGTCAACTTTAACCGATAAACTGCAATAGTAAACATGCACTGCACCCCCACGCTGGGTTTCCACGGGCGTAGATTTTAAATGTGGATCTTTCGAGGTGTGACACCGCAAAAGCGGACTGTTGTGTTGCAATCGTCAAGTAGAAACCTACCATCCTACCATTAAAGTCTAATGTGAACATTGCAAGCCTAGTGGTAATTAGCAAATTTTCTTCTTAGTTGCTCTTTCGAAACAATATGTTACTGTACATTTAAGCCATGCTGTAGAACAAATATATATAATGTCTCTCTCATGTCGCGTCTATTGAGTAGCAGTCTCAAATCTCAATGTTCAATGCAACTCACACTGTTATGTCAATTTGACAAAAGGTAATTCTAACCAGACTGGCTGTTACTGGATTCACTGTGACCTGATAGATTGACCCATCCACTAGTAATTTTCATTGAATAGAGATGGGCGTTATTGGAATTTTGAGTTTGGTATCTGTTTCGGTATTTTTAGGGGGTATACCTCGGTATGAGTTCGGTATTCGGTATCTGACTTGACTGAGATTTGCCGATAGTAACAAAGTGGAATTCACATCAAGAAAAACAAAAGAAGTTATTGTAGCATCATCTACTACAATGCTATAAATGACACTGCCAAGAAGCTCAACAGTGGCATTCTTTAACGAACACAAATCATATCTACAGTAAGTTTGTGACTTCTTAAAACGCACCTTAATGTCTAAAGATCTATTTCAGGCTTTTGTGATCTCAAAGCATGTGCCCTGACCATGTCATCTTTAGGAAATCCTGCTGACAATAGACAAAACACTTCACCGGTTTCGGTATTCAACGATTGGTATTAACTGAACTTTTTTTTACCCAACACAAGTTGCAGACAGTAATGACAATATTTTCTCAAATTGTGTAAAAGAAATTAAGTGTATTATATGCTAGCCTGTGAATTATCGCAAATTATCTAAAAGATACTTTTCGATATCCATCGACTCGATGAATATCGAGACATATCCCTCTGTAGCTTTCTAAATGACGTAACACTTCGGTGCATGGCGTCGCCTTGAAGGTCGCCTTGACAAACGATCAGCAGATTTTTGTCATTGTCTTTAACCTCTTTCCAGTCGAATTGGGTTGAATATTGCTCAGTAAAATGTCACGTAGTATATAATGAAAAGAAAACATCAAAGCTATTGTAGTAAATATCGGGAATTATCTCATGAGTGTGGACCTGAAAGCTTTAATTTTCGAGACAGCTTGCGCGAGTAAAAAATAATACTTTAAGGTCCACACGGTTCGGGGAACGACGTCGCTTTGAACGTCTCCTTGAAGGAACGATCAGCAGATCTTTGTTATTGTCTTGAAACTGTTTGCAGTTGAATTGGGTTGAATATTGCGCAGTAAAATGTCACATAGCATATAATAAAAAGACAATCTACGTTATTTTAGTGCTCGCGAAATTTAAACGATTGAAAGATGATGGCTGCAGTTGAAAGATGTTGATTGGTCTACTGTTTGTGGGTGTTGAACAGCCTTCTATCATGAAGAAGCAAAACTAAATACCAGTTCCTAGGTGTTGAAAAAATATCAGTTGCAATGTTTCTCGAAAAAAGAAGGTCATCTTTACAAAAATAGTTTTTTACCGTAATACTTCGACAGCAACAATTCGACAGTAGTTCAGGCAGCTGGTGACCTTTTACAGAGGATAGTTCAGAAAAACTGAAAATAACAGAATTTAACGCTTTGAAACCTGGTGGTATCTTCCATATCGGTTCAAGGACAGCAACTGGAAGAGTCCATGTTCATTATTTAGAGACAGACCAATAATATTTTTAACGTGCAGCCATGGGGCTGCACGTTAAAAATATTGATTGATCTACCACATACATCCACTTAGCATTCATCCTATTTTATGAAATTATGACGTATCGTGTTCCCGGACGTAAAAGCGGCCGCTCAGGTTTAAATAGTTAAATACGTATTTTTATATTCAACGCTGGACGGATTGGTCAGTTTCGATGGATAAACGGAAAAGTTCATGACGTAATGATTGTTGTTGTAGCGTGGAAATGGCTTGCACTCCATTAATTATATCATTCCACGGACGTCACTAAACCACACCTATGTGTATCGACGGTGACGCTGCACGGTGCAAACTCTAAACAGCTTTATCCCTTCGTAATACTCCAGAGACCACTGCCGTGCTGACGTACCGAACTACGCTTGTATAAATTCAGATTTATGATATTTCCTACTACAAGAAAACCGGAAACAATGAAATAAACATAACAGCGTGTGCAACAGAGACACAAATTAAACATCAACTGTGAAATGATTTCTTGTTTTCAAGCGAGTACTGAAACGTATTTCAAGCTAAACATACACAGAACGATACGTGTGTTTATTACACGCCTTCGTGTCCATACAAACAGTTATTAGAAGGACACTCAGCAATTCAATTGACAACTATCAACAAAAATAATACATTTTATCGCCAACCAAATTTGCGAGGGAAACCCGTGTTACTATTTCATCCCCTGAGTTCCAATATGTTCTATGCGTCTACTGGCACAAAGAACACATTGGAACTCTTGGGGCGATTTTCAGCTATCGCTAGCGATTCATATTGTAATTCCGTTGCACGATTTGTAGAAAATTCCAAGGAAATTTCGATTCTATTTAAAAGCAGTCTGTCAACGATTTCCTTTCCGCACATATGTGTGGAACAGATTTTCAATTCTCGCATGTTTTATGGTTGGTGTAGATGGGGATTACATGAAACATGCGTGTAATAAAACTCGGTATGCAAAAAAGTAAACGTTCAACAAAACTTATTGAACTTATAAGAGAAGTTGTCATGAATAAATTCTTATTGAATGATGCATCGATATGCAGAAACGTGTGCCTTTGTTTGTTTAAAAATAACACATGATTACCGGTGTATACATACTCGGCCTATATTTTTTTTTTCTACTTATCGTTGATTCCAGCAATATTTTTGAAAATTCTTTCGTCGGTAATTAAATCAGAGTAATTTACATGTTCAGTGTAAATGGAAGAAATCAATATCACACAGTGCATAATCTGCAAAAAATGGATGTGGTCAATCCAGTATTACGAAGTGAGACAACTGCTTGGAATTTGGATGTAACGTAGTCATGAACGTGGGTAGTCAGACATGGTAGAATTTACCACATATGTACTTTGTGATCAGTCATCGGACGTCGTAGGAGTGAATTAAGCTTCTGTATTAAATATTTTGTCTTGAAGAATGTCAGGTTTCACTATTTTTTCATTTTTTGTTTTCAAAACATAGCTTGTGACTCCCACAATGGAGCGAACCCCATAATCTTGTTCCCAAAATGGCCATAAGCTATGTTTTTGAAGTAAAACAACGAAATTTTGGAAGTTATTGTAGGGACAGTGTTGTAATTGTAATCTAGGTGCGAGTTTCGACTGCATCCAAAAATATACAAAAGACATAAAAAAGGATACTGGATACATCTATGTTATTTTACATGTTTAATGTTAATACGCACCGACGTTGCTACAGATTGGACAGGTCCGACTAATGTCGGACCTGTTCAAGTTTTGGCAACGTCGATGCATAACGTTGCTACAGCGTGGACAGGTCAGACTATTGTCGGGCCTGTCCATGCTGTGACAACATCGGTGCATATTAATGAACCATTTGTTCAGCATGGCTGGAGGCGACACTTGCTAAACACTATCTTAAATACCTCAAAATTTGCAAAGATAGGTCAGGGCCCTCATTGGATCGAGCTCGACCTTCGAGTGGGGGTTTCACAAGCAACGTTTTGGAGACGAAAATTAAAAAAAATAAACCAAATGTGAATGGGGATTTTTGTAAATAATACTGTCCGGATATGGTCGGGTTAAACGCGCACTTGTTCTGCTTCCGTTCTTAGGACTTATCATTTATATCACATATAGAAAGACAAGGGGATCATGTAACAATAAAAACTACGCAACAAGAAATAAACAGTCATTTGTCAAAACACATAGCAGAGGCGATGTTCACTCAAAATCGCATCCTTCAAAGCGACAAGATCCCCAAAGCACCAAAGTGCAATCCATTAAGACTCACAATCTTCGGGGTATTACCATCGCCTCAAACAGTAACACTTGTCTGTTATTACGTGATCACCTACATTTAATTTAGAAATATCCTCATCTCGAGTCCTCATAGAAAACAAGTAGATCGTACGTAAACAAAAACTCAGTTGTGAAGAGGAAAGATAACGATGGTCACAATTTGTTTTGTTCGTGTATTGCGTCGTTCTAATAATTTCAGTTGAGATAATTAGTATGCGTCTTTCTGTTGTTCATTTTCATTATTTTCGTCACCCTGTCCCATTCTGGCATACCTGCAAAACATATCTACAAACTCTGAAAAAGAAAAAAAAATCCATTTTGGAAGAAATAACAGACTTCCCTGAATGATCAGGATGAATTTAAATTAATACCGCGGAAAAAATAATTTATCCCCCTGACGCGTCTTCAGGACGTCATGGTCGGGGATAACATTGCGAGCGAAATAACTAACATCATCTAACAATCAAATAGATTTGGGCTTGAAAACCACGAGAAACGTTACGTATCACATGATGTGTTCCTATTCCGTATCAGAAAGACGAGTCATTCTGATTCCGTATCATATAGACGATTCGTTTCCGGCAACGCGACGGGCTATCATAATAGGCGCATGAATACATTCTATGTCTCAGAGATCACTCAGCTGGTCGCTAACAAAAAATTTCTTACAGTTGTTTATTTATTGGTGTTTAAGGTCACATACTTATGCACAATGGCTAATCGTGACACTTTTTACGAGTGGAGGAAGCTGGAGTACCCGGAGAGAACCACCGAGCATCGACGAGTAGCTGACAGCTCCTCAACATTCTAACTCTGTTCACACTCTGTTCAAGCGACGTTACAGTGGTTGAAGACATACGTACCATCGACGTGGAGTACGCCTTAGTAAAGAGCGCCATCGTGCCCACATGTAGGCAACCAGGATAACGTGCCTTGCCCAAGGACACAACGCAGGTCGTCCCGGACACGGATCGAACTCGGGACCTCTAGCATAGAAGTCCAACAGTCTACCACTCTCCTTCACTGTGAACGACAGAACTATAAATAGCCAATGACCCACCTCCCACCCCTCCACCCACAATGAACACTGATTAAACGAAATAAAAACCAAGCCTTTATTAGTTAAATAGTTGGAATAGGCAAACTATTAATAAAAAATAAAAGTATTTTGAGTCTAAAATTAAAAAACAAACATGAAAAAAATCGCGTTTCGTCTTTTCACATCGAACGTTGATGGAATGATCGTCTGCCAAACAGTATTTCATCGGCGAAATCAGGAAGTAGCATAGCTACAGACATTTCTTTATAAATGGATGATTTCGATAGAAATATTGGATTGTTATCCCGCAATGAATGAATGATTTTTTTTAAATAGGGATGATGATCTTCAAATGGCAGCTTTTGCAGATTTGTTTACTCTGGACCAAAGTTTTTGTGGTAAAGATTCTAATGAAGTGAAAGGTGAAAATGAACCAGCTGGTGTTGAATTGGGATCATCAGAGGATATTGGAAGGGCACTTTTGGACCTGGACAGCTATGTCACACCTCCAATACAACTATACGGATGGAAATTCCCAAACAACAACAACAACACAATTGGCATTCAAAATGCTCTGAATCCTTCATCGGTGCCAAGTGCAGTCAATCAACCTCCCAGGTCAGTCTGTCACTACGTCCAGTCCAGAAGTTAACAAAAACAGTGTTTGTGTCCTTAGAAGAAAACGAGAAAGAGAACTATATTACCGAGAAGAGGAATGAGAACACCACACCCCTCGAAAGACCCAGCCAGTATTAACAACATTCCAACAGTTTCTGAAAGGACAAACCGAGGCCCGTGAAATCGGTTCGCTTTCTGCGCTTGATTTGGATAATTACATTGGAACATTCATTCTGTCCACCAAGGATATCCAATCTCCCTTCAGGGGAAGAGTAACCGACCAAATCGTGCGGACCCGTTGACAGAAAATGAGGAAAAATACTGGCGGATAAAGGAATTACTGGAATTCACGAACCCCAAATATTAATTAACTCTTTGTGGCTCAATAATACCAAACTGTTTTGGCATGAGAGGTGTCCGAGAACACCATATGCTCAGATGGGGTGGCAACCAGTGGAAGTTGGATGGAAATGGAACAAAATTCATTGAATATAATGAACGAGCAACAAACACAAGAACTGGAAGAATAGCATCAGATACACGCGCCTTCAAACCCAAAGCATACAAATCCAGAATTGTGCCCGGATGGTACATTTAAAATTTATCGAGACCGAAGACCGCCCCCCCCCCCCCCCCATACATTGAACGACAATGACCCGTTCTAAATCCAGATAAATCACAACAGGAAAATGACTACTATTATTGGTTCAAGGCACAACCAATTGGAGAAAATAAACTTGCCAAACTTATAAAAGACATGGCTTCGCGTGCTGCATTTCGTGGTCGAAAGACAAATGCAAGCGCTGGGAAGACTTCCGTGTACACGCCTACTGCATGGTGGCATATCTCTGAATACGGTTGCCCAACTCTCCGCATTAGATTAGATTAGATTCTTTATTCAACAGTAGACATTCAAAGGGAATATTCATAAAAAAATCATTCAGTAACATTAAAAAGCCGCAATATACACAATTTCAGCACAATCAATAATGAATGAACGTTTGTTTATTTTGTTTTGTTTTTTAATGTAGAATGTATAATGTTGAGAGAATGATGACATAGCCAGATTGACTGTCTACCGATCATCCCCACTTAGACCGGTAGACAGCCAATCCGGAAAATTATTAGAGAAAGACCTTCGATGCCGTCCCAGGGTGCACTGAGTAGAGATGACTTTTAAGTTTAGGATAAAGGATGGCCTAATAACTAATAACCGATAACTAATAACTGGTGATCAGAAATGAATTATGGTTAGCAACACCCTCTCTCTACAGAGCTACATATTCTAATTTACAAGAGAAATATCAAGACGACGGAATATTTAGTGATGAAAACCGACAACATGTGCCCTGGAGAGAAAGTGAAGAACGAGGTTTCCAGGCTCTGTTCAGCCCACGCTTGCATTCTGTTGTCTTGGGCATTAAAGCCAATATATTTCATCACTCTAGTGTGTGAGCTGTGTTAGTTCTGTTGTCTGTAACATGCAAGCGGGACAACAAGGATTATTACAACTAACCTGGGAGGAGAAAGAATCCAGAGTTTTTGTCCTGATAGATTTTATAAATATATTTCTGTTACATATACTCCACAGTTTTTGTCCTAATTCGTTCCATATTTTGGAGAAATGGAAGATGGGTAGGTTATCGAGTGATTTGTTTCGTGTATGGGGTATATATAGAAGGTGAGATTGTCTGTTCCTTACACTCGTTGTTGTTGTGGAGAACATATATTCAAATGATGATTGAAGTTGACCACTGCACCAATCAAACATGAACAGGGAGGCAAAAAGCTTGAACAGATCGTTGACCTTGAGCATTCTATCTTTTTTAAAGAGTGGGTCGGTATGAGCGTTATATTTTCTATTGTTTATAATTCGCAATGGGCGTTTTTGTATAGTAAGGACTCTGGCGGCGGCTCTTGAGTAACCCCAGAAAAGCATTCCATACAACAAATGGCTTTGGATTAGGATGTAATAGAGCGTTCTAAAGACTTTATGGGAAAGTATTTTTTTTTTACTCTTTTGAGAATAAAATTCGCATCTGAGCTCTGTCAAACAAGATATAATAGATTAAATGCCTGTATTGGATGTTCTGGGGACAAATAGTAAACAAAGGAAAACTGGGGAGAGCCAGGGTAATTTCTTGACGGGTTAGAAGATTTTTTATTCAATTCACAGGAGTCAACTCTATAGCCTATATTCAATTAACAGGTCAAATTTGTACTGAAGGTATGGTAAATGTTTTGTGTTGGGATATTATATTCAATTAACAGGGTTATTCATTTAAGAGATATCCAGTTAAGTGGGCTGCACTGTACTTATTTGTTGCAGTTTGCACAACACCACTCGGAAATGTTAGGTAATTCTCTATTAAAATAATCACAAAGGAGTGTTTGCGGCTGAGGAGTACGAACAATATAGAGTGTGTGGACTTGGGAAGAGTCTCCAACTTATTGGAGAGGGTGAGGGAGGGGGGGGGGGTCATACAGGGGCAGCCACACATTTGTATATACATATTATCGCTAAAGTGAAGTGATCTAGGTCGTATTATCACGTCGAGTTGAGGAGGTCAGATCTCGGGATTAATCGGACCGCTAGCAGGCATCGAGTTTGATCCAGTGATCTGACCTCCTCAACGAGGCGTGATGCAACGACTCAGATCACTTCACTGTAGCGATAAAATGTTTATTATATGATTTAGAGTTCAACATCGCATGCCAACGCTAGCATTAACAATTCCCTCAACTTTCTTGGGATAAAATGGATTGAAGTAAAAAAGAACTATTTTTGTTTACACTTATTTTTTTACAAGTGCACACTTCCGGGAAATCCCCCGATGCGCATGAAAACGATAAAAAATATCACAAATACGATAAAAATAACCCGGACCGCCATTTAAGCGCACTCATTCCAGCTTGGAGTAATGTACTCTCTGCGACTGGAACAGCTAATTATGCGAATTCAAACGCACCCACAAATAGTCCGTCATACTACAGTGATACGGAATCGGATTCCAAAATGTGGATTTTCCGGGGACGAGGAAAAGATCGTCAAACAGTAGTAATATTTTGCGGTCAAATTACGTAGTCATATAATAAATGTCAGTAGTGGTCATATGCCTTTGTGGGATGGTAGCAATGCAATATGGAGCCAAAATTGTACATTGTTTCGACTTTGAAGGCCGTAGATTTTAAATGCCGTTACATCCTTGGAGTAAAGAGTTCCTGCACCCCTTTCCATCTAATTCCCAATTAAAGTGCCATGGCTTTTTGGTAAAGATAATGTTGGCCTCCCCCCCCCCCCCCCCTTCCCAACTGTTTACGGGAAAAGCTCTTACGTTCCTGATAGAGTTGTTTATTTACAAGCATTTTGCTGAAAATGAAATGAATTTCGCTGCACCAGTAAAATCACACGCCGAATTGAAATGATAAGATTAATGTCGGCAGGCAGAGAGAGTTAAATGTACATCCTTTTCTTTATGTAGTCAGTAATTGCCACTTTTACATTAGGACTAATTATCGAGAAAAAATCCAACTTTTAATGGGTTCTTTTATTCTGTAATTCTCTTCATCCCACACTTACAAACAAGGACAGAACTAATTTTATTATTTGGGACCCTCAACACTGTAAACACATTTCGATTACTTCTCCTTTCATTGAGTTGCTCTCAAGAAAAAAAAATTGTTTTGTTTATCATAATTGAAATAAAACACTGCACTTTAACCCTTTACCTAAAATGAAAAGCAGACGACTCTTGCAAACAAAATTCTTGAATAACTATTTTTTTTCATTTTTTATCTCGAAATCATAGGTAAAAATCCCTCTTTGGAACGAGCTCGACGAACTCGTTCCAAAGAGGGGTCATAACCTATGTTTTTGAGACAAAAAATGAAAATGAATTGGCGATTTTTAAGAATATCGCTGGCCAGTTTTGGGAGTTACATTGGGTAAGGGATTGAAGTAAGTTTTACTTGTAGTTGTCTTAATGTTACAAAAGTCTATCATTCGACAATACAGATTGTTTCCCTACTCGCATTGGCGGATTCAGTGGGGGGTGTAGGACAAGTGTCCCCCACTCTCAGGATATTTCCCACAGTCCAGTCCAATAATAGTCAGTTGGATAACTAACTGCACCCAGTGAAACTGTCACCTAGGATATGTACCCCCCCCCCCCCCAACCTGGTAAAATGCCAGCTAGGAAAAGGAAAACTGCCCCCACCCCCCACATGGAATTTGCGCCTAGGATACGTGCCCCCCAATCAGAATGTCAGTTAGGAAAATCCCCCTCCCCCACAAAGTGTTACTTGGGTCACAGAATTGTCAGCTTGTACTGTTAAAAAAGTAGGTTAGATATTTTATTATATGGCGATGTAATTTAACCGCTAGATATCACTACTGTTTAACGATCTTTTCCTGGTCTCCAAACAGTGTGGAATCCGATTCCGTATCACTTTTGTATGACAGACTATTTACTGGTGCCTTCGAATTCACACAATTAGCTGCTAGAATTCGTATAATTATCTGTTCCGGTAACAGAGAGTACTTTACTCAGCTGGAATGGGGGCGCTCGAACGGCGGTCCGGGTTTTTTTTTTCATCGTATTCATGATATTTTTTTTTTGTATCATATTCATGCGCATCGGGGGATTCTCCGGAAGTGTGCACCTGTTACAAAAATAAGTGTAAACAAAAATTGTTCTTTTTTACTTCAATCCAATTTACCCCCAAAAGGTTGGGGGAATTGTTAAAACTAGCGTTGGTATGCGATATTGAACTATAAGTCATATAATAAACCATTTATCGCTACAGTGAACTGATCTGGGTCGTCGCATCACGTCTCGTTGAGGAGGTCAGATCGAGGTGACAAAAGGATAGGAATTCCACTTTATGGAATCCCTTTTGAAGAATCCCTTTTTGGAAAATGCCTGTCGCTATAGAATCTTTTTTTCTGAAATGAGTCTAAGAGTCGTTCGAGGAGTCACTCGATCGAGCAATTGCTCTAAGGCTCATTTGCTCGATGAGCTTCGAGTCGTTCGAGCAGTATGTCGAGTCACTCGATCAAGCGATTGCTCTAAGGCTTATTTGCTCGATGAGCTTCGAGTCGTTCGAGCAATTGTTCATGGAACAGTTACTCGATAGTTTATAAGGGATATTTGGGATAGGTATGTCTTGGGGTGGCCTAGAAGGTTGAGCCAAATAAGTAATAGTATCCTCAGATAAGTATCCTATAAAAGATATCCTCGATAGGTATCCTCAAATAATACAATACCGGGCCATAGGTATCCTCAAATACTGAAATGAGTCTAAGAGTCGTTCGAGGAGTCACTCGATCGAGCAATTGCTCTAAGGCTCATTTGCTCGATGAGCTTCGAGTCGTTCGAGCAATTGCTCATGGAGCAATTACTCTCTTGACTCTTTAGCTTATAAGGGATATTTGGGATAGGTATGTCTTGGGTGGCCTAGAAGATTGAGCCAAATAAGTAATAGTATCCTAAGATAAGTATCCTATAAAAGATATCCTCGATAGGTATCCTCAAATAATACAATACCAGGGCCATAGGTATCCTCAAATACTGAAATGAGTCTAAAAGTCGTTCGAGGAGTCACTCGAACGAGCAATTTCTCGTTGGCTCATTTGCTCGATGAGCTTCGACTCGTTCGAGCAATATGCCGAGTCACCTGATCGAGCAATTACTCTAAAGCCCATTTGCTCGATGGGATTCGAGTCATTCGAGCAATGGTTAATCAGTAACTGCTGGATTGCTTATTTGGTTTGGGAATGCTTTTGATATACACAAGGGAGATAACTACATTATGGGAAATCAAGCACTGGTAATTATAAGACTTGGACGAGAGAACCAGAGATAGTTTGGACTGGATAGACTGTTAGTGATAGAGAAACATACGCAATAGGCATTAAAAATGGGATTCTGGGAAAATCAGGCCCTGTACTCCTATTCAATAGAACATACCCCCTGTACCCCTTGGTACAAAAACATAACGTGTTATATTTATATGCCCAAAATGGGGCTTCACATGTCCGTTTGAGTGGTTTGGTGGAGATTTTGGTGGTCTGTAAGGGTTGTCGAATCTATTTGGGTAATTAGGTATACTCTAGTTTAATCGAACACACCCCCAGGGGACCCCTTGGTACTATAGCACTACGTGCTATGCCGATAAAATGGGAAATCCGTATCAAATAAAGTCAATTTCGGTGATTTTGGGTGGATTTTGGTGATTTGGAGAGATTGTCGGGTTGTTTGTGGTAATTAATTTACTCCGATTCAATTGAACACACCCCCAAACATACCCCGTCCCATTGTAGGACTTTGGGTAACATAGCGATCACGTGCCACTATAGAAACCAAGATGGCGGCCTCCAGTATACAAAATGGACGACTGAAACACGTATCACCCTAACAACACGCGCTGCGCATGCACACTCACACCACGTATCACTATGGAGACGACGTCACAACATGGCCGCTCACGCGGGTTACCATGCCAACCAAACATGGCGCCACTACGTCACGTGACATGACGTCACTTCCGAGGTCCCCCACCGAGGTCCCCCACCTAGGGGCGAAACGTGCGAGACATACTACTCAGGAGTTATGGTGTTTTTTAAACTCCTTGGTGACAGACCGACCGACAGATAGACCGACATTGCCACATATAGTGCTGCTCGTCGCAGCTAAAAATGGGGGTACCAAAGCAAAGCCAACATTTTCCTTGCTCACGTTTCATATTCAGTCAAACTCAAACAATATTTTCTTCATATAAATTTTGTTTGTTACAAATTATTGGAGATTGCCTCTGTGCACTACCCAATAATTTGTAATAAAATAAGTTTTGAATAACAAATTCAGACCACCAAAAATAATCTAGCCCTCAACCAGTTAAGACATTTTTCTGTATGTGACCCATGAGCGTTCCAGAAACCCAGTTGCATTGAGATCCGTGTATATAACAAATAGCCTACCGTCAATATCTATTTGACCATCGTCATTGGGATTCATATCCGCAATCATATCTTCTATTTCTTCCTCAGTCATCCCCTCTCCAAGATCAGTCATACACCTTCGAAACTCTTCTCGATCCAAATGTCCACTGCGGTCCTCGTCAAACGCTGCGAAAGCTTCTTTCAGGTCCTCTCTCTGTTTTTCAGTGCTCGGTCGTTCTTTGCACTTCATTGCCCTTTCGAATTCTTTAAAGCTGATGTTATTGTCTTCTGAAATCAAAAGAATGATCATCACATGAACCAGCAGCATAGTCTACTCCGCGGCGTTAAAGATACAGGTGACTATTTTGGGGTCTACCCCTTCTCAATTCCCACTTCACTAATTCCCTTTTCACCAATTCCCACTTCATCAATTCCCACTTTACCAATAGATAAACGGCTATGTATTTTAAGTCACAAACATAATATACTATTCAATTCAAAAAAGGAGGGGATATCCAAACTGATGTTGATATTTTCGAAAAATGGTATTGGATACGTGTGATTTGACACATCAGTGTGTTACCAAGTTCAGTGTGGATCATGAATGTCACCGGCCCACGAAAACTTCGTGCAGGTTTTTCGCTGAGCGTCGCGTTAATGTCTGTGGGGTACGTTTCAAAATTTTCATTTGTACTGTACGGGCTTTTTCGGAGTTCTCATCGTTCTTTTCTTGGTATAAAGGCGTTCATCAATAGTTTCTGGTCGAAACGTAACTTTTGCGGTATGCGAAAACTGACACGTGACGAACGTTTACGTGTCGTTAGCATGTTGGAAGCTGGCAACAGTCAGATTGCAGTGGCTCAAATTCACAACGTTACTCAATCGGTGATTAGCAGGTTGTGGTCATGCTACCGTCAGACAGGCAATGTTGACGACAGATGTCGGTCAGTTCGTCTTAGGGCGACAACTGCTAACCAGGATCGTTTCATCCGAACCACAGTATTACGTAACCGCCATCAAAGTGCCTCAGAATTTCGACAGCAGCTGCACTGAGCGACAGATGTGCGACTCAGTGGTCATACTATCCGAAATCGCCCGCACAGCTGGAATTTGTACGCTTGACGACTTCGAATAATTCCATGTTTGACTGAACGTCACATCGCAGCAACGCGTAATTGGTGTGGAGCACGACAGCGCTGGGACAATCATCGGTGGAGCAACGCCATGTTTTCCGATCAATCGAGGTTCACTCTCGGCTTCCACAACAGGCGAAACAGTGTCGCGGCGGCGGCGGCGGCGGCGGCGGCGGAGCGAACGATACCATGACGTAGCCGTTGGAGAGCACGATCGTTTTGGTGGTGGATCGGTTATGATATGGGCAGGTATAACCGTGACAAGCAGAACAGCATTACATGTCATTCAAGGGCGTGTCACATGGCAGTACTACCATAACAACATGTTAGCAGGTCATGTGGTGCCATTTGCGCGACGTTACGACCGTCGATTCATTTTCCAAGATGGCAAAGCAAGAGCACACAGGTCCCGTGTCGCTACAGTCCTTTCACCAATCAAGCACGTCTGGGATATGCTTGGCAGGCTATGACAATGACAACAGCCCCCTACCAATGTCCAAGAACTCACCACTGCACTGCAAGAAGAATGGAATAACATCAGTCAAGCTGATATTGGGTGTTTGGTGAGGAGTATACCACGTCGGACCCGCGCTTGTCTCGTGAACCGAGGAGGATATACAAGGCATTGATGTCTTGGACTGAATGTGGTAAATTCTCTGACTGACCGTTCATGTCTACTACAGCTTAGTGCGTGGAATGAGTGTTTCATGTCCAAATACAATCAATCTGTCCGGACAGAAGTCTGCCAGAACTTATAGCCTCTCCAGTCTTCCTTGACACCTCCAGTGGAGTCATCTCTACTACAAATCCGTCTCAGCCCAACAGCAAACGCAAAGGCACTCCTTCCAAAACAAAAACTATCAGTTCTGACACAGAGCCCGAGACGAGGGAAGATGTTGACGGTGAAGGCTTTTCCTACACCACTGATAGAACTATCAATAAATTTAGGAAAGATCTCTCCCTCACAGCTCCTCTCCTCGCCTCGGGTCTTCATACAACAACTCCATGTCCACTAGGACAGTCGGCATGCCCCGCTCACATGCCAGCAACTCGGGGGGGGGGGGGGGGGCGACCGCCCACAACACCTCTGATGGACATAAGCCTCAATAGAACCTTCTCACAAGTAACTTCAGACCTAGCTACCGACCCAAAAGGCACGACAAAGAATAAACAACGTCCCCAGACCTACCGAACCCACCAATAAGTTCACAGTAATCATAACTAGGGTCCATCCGGACACCGCAAAGGCAACAGTAGATCAAGCCCCCCGGGGGCTTAGTTGGTTCAGTTTTCCTCTAGTATAACAGACAGACCGGCGTTGAAACTTAAGGTATCTTGCCCCATCCGAGAGGCCAAACTTAAGCTTATGGACCAGGGCGTCACCGTCGGTGGCAAGAGGCATTAAACGGAGGAATACAGATCCATCCCTCCTCTAGTTCAGTGTCACAAATGCCTAAAAATGGCCACATTGCAAGCAAATGCAGGGGTGCGAGGCGTTGTATGAAATGCGGTTACCACCACATTTTAAGTTCATGCAAACCGGCTTCCCTGAATTGCTTTATCTGTCCTGTCACGGGAACCACCGCAGTAATTACCAAGGTTGCCTCCACTACAAATAAGTTCAAACCAATAGTGAACTCAAAAGACTGGTCACCAAGCCAACAAACGCAGCTTCCCCCCCACGCGGTGTGATCCCTGGTTGCGGGAACACTTCATGAAACATTAAAAAAACACCAATATGTCAGCATAACTGAGATCTGCCAAGAGGTCAGTAGGTCGGCATCAACACTATTCAAGACCACATCTATCCCCAGTAGTATAGCATGTACTCCTCGAACGACTCTTCGACTAATTTCAGTATTTGAGGATACCTATGGCCAGGTATTGTATTATTTGAGGATACCTATCGAGGATACCTTATATAGGATACTTATCTGCGGATATTATTATCTATATCACAAGGCATACCTATCCCGTATTCCCTTTATATGCTAAAGAGCCAAGGGAGTAATTGCTCCATGAGCAATTGCTCGAACGACTCGAAGCTCATCGAGCACATGAGCTATCGAGTAATTGCTCGATCGAGTGACTCGACATACTGCTCGAACGACTCGAAGTTCATCGAGCAATTGAGCTAACGAGCAGTTCCTCGCTCGAGTGACTCCTCGAACGACTCTTCGACTCATTTCAGTATTTGAGGATACCTATGGCCCAGTATTGCATTATTTGAGGATACCTATCGAGGATACCTTTTATAGGATACTTATCTATGGATACCATTACCTATATCACAAAGCACACCTATCCCGTATTCCCCTTATAAGTATCGAGCAATTACTGACAAGTCATTGCTCGAACGACTCGAAGCTCATCGAGCAAATGAGCTATCGAGTAATTGCTCGATCGAGTGACTCGACATACTGCTCGAACGACTCGAAGTTCATCGAGCAAATGAACTAACGAGCAATTGCGCGTTCGAGTGACTCCTCGAACGACTCTTAGACCCATTTCAGAAAAAGGGATTCCATAGCCACAGGCATTTTCCAAAAAGGGATTCTTAACAAGGCAATCCGTGATTGGGATTCCTATCCGAATCCGTAAAATTTGGATTCCGTGTTTTGACATCACGCATTACCCTTACCCACAGTACCTCTTATCCTAGCATTACAATCTACCTATACAAGTCATACGATAACATGAAGCATTAGGCGGATTAATAGTACCATAAGGCTCATTTGCTCGATGAGCTTCGAGTAGTTCGAGCAATTGCTCATGTAGCAATTACTCTCTTGGCTCTTTAGCTTATAAGGGGTATTTGGGATAGGCATGCCTTGTGATACAGGTAATAATATCCTCAGATAAGTATCCTATAAAAGGTATCCTCGATAGGTATCCTCAAATAATACAATACCGGGCCATAGATTCCTCAAATACTGAAATGAGTCGAAGAGTCGTTCGAGGAGTCAGTCGAAGGGGCAATTGCTCTGTGGCTCATTTGCTCGATGGGATTCGAGTCGTTCGAGCAGTATGTGGAGCCACTCGACCGAGCAATTGCCCTAAGGCTCATTTGCTCGATGAGCTTCGAGTCGTTCGAGCAATTGCTCATGGAGCAATTATTCTCTTGGCTTATTGGCTTTGGGAATGTTTTTGATATACACAAGGGAGATAACTCTGCATACAGATTATGGGAAATCAAGCAATCTTATTGGTTAGTTATAATCTATATAAAGGATCTAGATACAGGAAACTACAAGAGTACTCGGGATAGGGTCAGAACTAACAAGAACAGACCAGGATAGCTAAATATAGTAACAATAAGCAAAGCTGTTCCAGTTGATAGGCTCTTCTACGCTATTGCAGTATACTCCGGAACAAAGGAACATGGCCCGGTAGACGAAAACTATTGTATATATAGATAGAAGCAGAGAATTCTGAACGAATTCGAAATAGTCCAACTTGTCGGGTTATTTGTGGTAATACTCCGAATCGGGAATTTACTCTTCTACAAAGAAACACATCCTCAGAATATACCCCGTCGTGTTAGAAGGTTTTGCGTCACATAGCACCACGAGCCACCATAGAAACCAAGATGGCGGCCTCCAGTATACAAAATGGACGACGGAAACACGTATCACCCTAACAATACGCGCTGCGCATGCGCACTCACACCACGGCACCGATGAAAGAGACTTTGATGGTACTAGACGCGAGCTCACCAATCAACTGGAATGTCCAGATTGATGGCGACAGCGTTCAGTTCACCATCAAATACCATGAGGATTCATCCAAGGATAGTTGTAGTACCTTTCGTGGGGCCTCGCCACACACTGGTCCACACCCTGGAAATCCTGGAAAAGGCAGCAGCAAAAGAAGACCAACAGAAAACCACCATCCGCCAAACGCCGGGATGCCAGGCGAATGGAGGCGTTGTTGGAGACGAGAAGGTCGGTAAAACAGGAGATGGAGACAACCACCTTACCCTTACCCTCCCCACCACTTTAACCACTCTCGCCAATCTGCTCACCCGCGCCACAGGGGAGGAAAGCAAGGAGGAGAGGGAGGTGGAAGGCGAGATGGAAGTCTGCCGACCCGAACCTATTTCTCCAATCAGTTCTGATCAACCCACCACACCTGCTCTCCCACCATCCGAGGGGACTGAGAAGGAAGACCACCCTGGATACGACTACCAGAGCATTCCCTGGAAAGAATTTACACATGCAGTGGACAGCTGCTTCGCAACACAATATAGCAACATCAGAACCAGCTACATCGGCTTTATGAAACAGTACACGGAATGAGTGAAAAACTCCTTGCCAGAGCAAGTCTAAGAACTGATATTGATCCGCTTCACCAACAGACAGAGAAGATACCACAAACTCCGGAACCAGTGTCTCCACTGCTACATGTCATCCTAACTCCTCAGGCTTTCCCTCCTTTACCACGCCCGGGCAAAACCTGAAATCAGCTATTGTATCTTCATATTGCTAGAAAGGGTCAAAAGGGGCTTGTCCCACATCGTAACTGCGCGCATTCGACGCGCAAAAAAACATTTCGTTTCCTTTTCCCGAGCAAACACGAAGCAGAGCTCTTGTAGTTATGCAGAATTCCTAGTCATCTTCCAGTTCGAGGTTCTCGGGAATCTGAACCCACTACCCAACTGCCAGTGCGCACACGCACACTCAAACCAAATAAGAATATTGGAACTCGTTTCCGACTCTCGTGGATGCAAAAGCAAATAAAGTTATAAAGCAATAAAGTTATTCGGATCGCAAGATATTTCAATCCCACATCGTCCCTGTGCAACTTTGGCGCGCTCAAACTTTTCATTCATCATCACAAACTATCAAAACGGACAATCTCGACGCCGGTGTGATTGCAATCGAGATAACAGCCGGCAATGAAAGAATTGCGATCGTATGTTATCACAATGATTCCAGCAAAATAGTTAACAAGAAAGTTTTTGAATTCTTCTCAAGAAAATACAACAACTGTATCTTCCTGGGGGATTTCAATGCTAAACATTAATACTTCGGATGCAAGTCTGCAACCCCCAACCGTGATGCCCTATTTAACATCATCGAAACATTTAATCTGCATGTCCTAAATGATGACCCAACCGCGGCATAGGTAGCATCCCGCTGCACAGGTCGGATAAAAACTCACCCACAATGCACCCTCTAACGCGACTGACCTCCGCCCAATCTATAAAATACTATCAATTCGGCCTAAGATTAATATGCCATAAGGAAGAGGTAGGCCACTGGAGATGAACAATCTCAGCGGACACACTCTCACTCATAAAAAAAATAAACGGAAAGCCCTTCGCGCACTTAATACAGAAAGTAACCCATCCAAAAGGCAGATCTCAAGAAAACTTACACCGCCTTCGCGACGAGGTAAAAAAGGCCCTCCAGGCCGAACAGCAAAGTAATTGGGAAAGGGCCACATCCAAACTCAATGAAACCAAAGACATCAAACAATTCTGGAACGCCTTCAAGGTTCTAACGGGCCAACAAGTACCAAGAGACCACCCAAACCCCTAACTAGAGAAGACGGTTCAATTCGCTGCAAGTAATAAGGAAAAGGCCGACACCTTTTCCGACCTCCTCAAAAAACCCACCCTCTCCACGAAGGGCCTGAATATAATCATGCGATTAGAAACGCGATAGACGACTTTGTTAAAAGCTACCCGCAAGTTTATGTTATCAAAAAGTGAAAAAGCTCTTCCTCACCGGGGAATATGAAATTCGCTACAAGATTTAAACAAAGCCCAAACTCCCACATTTCAATGGTTACAAATCTCTACAACGCATGTCTCACCCATAGTTACTTTCCAAAATGCTGGAAATCAGCTATAGGTGTCATGATAACCAAACTGGATAGAGATTTCTCCACTCCAGCCAACTACCGCCCTATCAGCCTCCTCAGCAACATTGGTAATGTATTCAAAAGAATCCTCACAATTGGCTAAAGGAGCAACTCGAAGATACTGATTTCTTCAATGACTAGCAACAGGCCTATCGGAGCCGCAAGGAAGGCATGAAACATAATCAACAAGTCGACGCAGCCGTCCTATTAGATATCTCAACGAGGCTACCCTACTAAAATTATACTAAAATTATACAAAATATTCGTTCGCCCTGTACTGGAATGCGTTGACACGCTATCAAAACACACTCGTGATTGCACCCAAACAAGCAAATCATGGCCAAACAAGGATAATGAATAATAACAAATAAGCCGACTATCAACTGAATAAAACTGGGTTCAAATTAAACCTCAACTAACCACATGGGTAGGGCGTGCAACGACTGCAGGTTGCTCCCCCTGTCCCTAAACTTACCTCCAATAATAAATAAACAGTCACCTCAGTGCGGAAGCAGCAATAACACCCTCGGGTGTGGCATATAAGGATTGTAGGCTGCTCTCCCCTCCTCCGCCCCAAAGCCAACACTAAAATAAATAAATACAAGACATCTCAGCGCGGAAGCAGCAATATCAACCTCGCGTGTGGCACACAAGGGTTGTAGGCTGCTATTCTTCCATCTCCTCTGCTCCCAAAACGGCCCTAAAATAAATAAATAAAAAGATAACTCAGCGCAGAAGCAGCAATTACACCATCTGGTGCGGCATGCGACGATCGCATACTGCCTCCTAATCTAATCTAAACTAAGACCTCCAACTTGCACCGTATGACAAATCACTCAGGAAAGGGCCATTGGGTGGTTGGGGAGGGAGGGGGCTCTACTCGCGCATACATTTCTTCTACTTTCATCTAACACCAAAGATACAAAATGGACTGCCGCGAACGAGACAGGAAGAGCTGACCACATCCGACCAACCAGCCGCCAGATCGTCTAAGAGACAGACCCACGGAAACACAGCACCACCGTTAACAGACAGTAACCACCGACAGAAAAGCTTGAGGCAGACCATAATTGCCAGGGATAGTCCAACATAAAATAACAAATCAAGCGGCAGATTATACTTACCTGAAGACTCGACTAGATCTAGAGATCAGTCACATAACACAAACGCACTTCTTTTTCTTTTTCTACAATTTGTCTCTTTCTTGGTGGATTTTTTTTTTGTTTTGGTTTTTTTTTTGCTTCTCTCTTCACCGCAGTAACCGCTAGGGAAATATAATAACCGCTATGGAAATTCGATAACCGTTACAGAGTTTGATCATCTTTCACTCAATCCCCAGAGGTGATCATCCACCTCCGGGAGGTAAGTGTTGGATCTGCGTCCCTCTTCTTGCCCCTTTTTTGGAAACGCCACTTGTGCGCATTTACGTTCTGGACAAATAGGTTAATATGCAGGCCTATCCCCGAACAAGGGACGTTCGGATCTTTCTTTGGGTGGCACCCCGAAAGGGGCCGGTGGTTGTGAAAGTTGCTTGACTGCCGAAGCTGAAAACTGCCAGAGGCAAATTATACTTGCCAATGATGGGATCGAGAACTTAAAAAGTGGCATATTATACTTGCCTAAAGACCTTACCTCACCACCCTCGGGGAGAGGCAGCACCTTTGTCGAGAGGACTCCCCCCCCCCCCCCCCCCCTCTCCTCTCACACTGGTCCTCACCCGTGGGAAGATAACCTCAACTTGAACATCAAGAAGAACGCTAAAGCCTTTTCCCCCAGCCTTTCCTCCTCTGTTGTCTCCTGTCATGTCGTGATCTGTGGAAAACTCCAATCCAAAACGGCAAAGAGGGGTCAAGATTCAAAAAAGGCTTGCCCAAACTTTCGCTGCGCGACTTCGGCGCGCGAAACCATTCATTCTTCTCAAAGCGGTTACTTCGACTTCATAGAGAAATTGAATGGAAGAAACTATCTGAAGAAGAACAGACAACTTCCTCGACATGAACGCACAATTTCAAGGAGATTAGCTTTTGACACAATTTCCAAAGCTGAAAGACTTTTTGTCCAGAAAGAAGGGGAAAGAAGTGAGTTTCTTGTTAATTCAAATTCTTATTAATTTGTGTATTTCATCAAGCATGTTTCTCCATTTTGTCCCCACATAATAGTATATATTACGATATAATATTACGTTGGAACAAAATCTAATATGAAGATAATAAAAGTTAACAGGGAACTATTGTGGGGGTGGTTTAGGTCTCTGACGCTGCAGTGACAATTACATGTCAAAAATGATCGCGTGGGCTTTGATGCGTGGAAAATCACGGGAGATGACTCGAAATTTTGGCCCTAACTACACAAGTTCCAAGAGTTCAATATGACTTCAATTCACGTCGTCCATGACAAATGCTTTCCAATGATGTACGTTTGAAATCGCAAGTGTGATATGTTTTTGAACTGCCATTCCCAATTCAATTTTAACACTTTTATTTTTGTACAACTCAATATTGAAAAACAGCTTTCTCGAGGGTGTTCAAGATTAAATTACACATTTGCCACCTGTCAAAGACGGCGATAGCTCGATAAAAGTGGAGAGGCACAAATTTTCAAGGCTACCCTGGTTCGTTCGAGTGAGAGAAAGGTTCCAATACTATATCGGCCAGTATGCCAGGATATACTATAGACTCTTGTTTAGATGGTGTAAGCCGCGGTGTAGTCGCTGTCTTTTCTATTTCTTCTATTTCAGTCATATTCCAACTCAAGGACTTGGTCATGTCAGCAGTTAGTCAGAATTAAGCAGATCACGTATTGTAGACATTCATTAATCCTTTGAAAGAGAGGCCGTTTTTCCGGCCCAGGAACATGATACGTCATAATTTCATAAAATATGTGAAGTGAACGTGTGGTGAAGACCAATCAATATTTTCAACGTGCAGCCTCAAGGCTGCACGTTGAATATATTGATTAGTTTACCCCAAATAATGAATATGGACTCTTCCAATTCCTTCCATTGAGCCGACATGCACGGAAGATACCATCAGGGTTCAAAGGGTAAAAATACTTTCGCGTTCGGTGTTCGGTGAAGATACATCCCTGTTTAATACGGTAGTCAGTCATGACATTTTTGACAGAAATTAGTGATACAATGCGTCGCCACGTGCCACCCGTGGCACGCTCCTCTGTCGTGTATCTTTAATTTCTGTCTGATATTTTACAGTCTTACCCAACCACCAGAACCCCCGCCCCCAAATACCCCAAAAACAAAACAAAAACAAAAAAAAAACAGTGGTCAGTGGGCTGTGATTTTCACTGTAAATAGGCCATCGCAGTCAGGTTTACCCCCCCCCCCCCTCCCTCTCCTTATCGGTCATTCTCCAGACGCCCAGAATTCGATTCGTGATTCGGTTGCTACATTTGAGTTATTCTGTTTGTCATGAAGTGCCCAATTTCCTGTTAACAGGGGGAAGAAAAAATCTAGCGAACTCCTTGGTGGGAAAGTGGCCGGCTGTCTTCTATTTTTAGTATTTATTTCTCTGAAGAGGACCTGGAGGGTCGTCCCATGAAAAGGCACCATTTTAACCGAAATCTATATATTTAAATATAACATCTACTTTTGAATGCTATAGTTTTCGTTCCGTGAAGAAATGTTATTTCAGAGTTGCAGTTTTGTCTATAATTCGGTCCACAACTTCGCGCTGTTTATACAAAGGGCATGCGCCTACTAAAGAAAAGATCGGTTTGTAAATATAAAAACACAGTTGACTGGTTACGGCTTCAGGCAAGTTTATACTTACCATCTTTATCTATGTCATCCATCGTTTCCTGTACTTCTTCGTCGGTTGGATTCAAACCTAGGTACTGCATAGCCTTTTTCAGTTCATCAGCACTAAGAAGATCGTCACCTGACAAATCGAAGCTTTTAAACACCTCAAGGAGCTCTAAAATTTAGAAGAAGAAATCAATCGAATGAAACTTGATGAAAAAAGTTTGAAACAACAACTGTGACATTCTAAAATACCATATAGAACACTCGCACGTATTGTCCCATATTGTTTCGAAGAGTGTTATACTACTCAAAGTTTGCTAAGCGCCAAATATTTGACACATCATTCTGAAATTTGCGTGTGGCATATTTGCGATATTTTGGGTGGATATGATTGAAGGATGCATTGAGATGGTCCCCAGTGTTTACATTAGCTCTCTTGTCAGGCAGACTTTTCGTGACAGTCATGGAAAGCATGTACCCCTTGATTTTCATGATGTTTTCGTGTACAGTCTACATGCACATGACATATGTAGGGTATTCGATCTTCATTGCAACACAAACCCTTGTGATTTAATGATTCAATATGGCAAATGCAAATGTAAGAAGACATTTGTCTGAAGCAGAAATGTGGCGGGGTGTAGGGATGGTGGAGCAAGTGGCTACCCATCGTCAGGTTGAGAAGCCCTTGGTGTGCACCATACGGTGATCACCAGAGCCTGGGCAAGATTTCAGCAGTATGGCACACCAGTAAGACGACATGGTGGTGGCAGAGACAGGGCAACATCTGCAGCTGAAGACCGGTTTTTGATCATTCAGGCCCGTAGGGGACGCTTTGCCACAACAACCCAGCTTCGCATTGACCTTCAGAATGCATCCGTGGTAAATGTTTCGACGCTGACTATCCGCACAAGGTTGCACGAAGGTGGTCTCCGATCGAGAAGACCATGTATTCGCATTGCGCTGACCCAGAACCACCGCCAGGCACGATATGAATGGGCCACGAACCACGTTGGATGGACGAGAAGATTGGCGATCTGTCCTTTTCACAGATGAGTCAAGGTCCATCCTAGACCACATAAATGGGAGTATAGAAAAGACCAGAAGAGCGATTCCATGCAGCCAACATTGCCGAGCATGACCGCTATGGTGGAGGGTCAATCATGATCTTAGGCGGCATCAGCAGGGATGGACGTCCAGAGCTCTGTGTCCTTGAACATGGTACATTGACTGCACAGCGGCATATTGATGAGATCCTGTATGTCCACGTCAGATTGTATGCAGGTGCAGTGGGTGATAGATTCATTCTGATGGACGATAATGCCCGTCCTCATGTTGCCCCTGCTGTCGGGGAGTACCGACAGAGGGAGAGGATTGAGTGTATGGACTGACTAGCAAGATCCCCCGACATCAATCCAATCGAACCTGTCTGGAATGAGTTGCAACTGGGAATTTCAGCCCGTCCAGCCCAGCCAAGAAGTGTCCAGGAGCTTGGTGCCATGCTGGCCCAAGAATGGAACAACATCCCACAAAGGACCACCGGGAACCTGATTGGGAGCACGAGAAGGCGTTGTCAAGCTGTAATTAACAGTAATGGGTCTCATACTAGATATTGAACCTATACCAGTTCGCTCCGTCAACTTCTTGGCAAATTGAAAAATTTCCTTTTTTACCAATAACATCCATTTTCCATGGTTTTCGTATTCAAAAGCTAAAAATAATGTCAAACACAAATATATTCTTAATTTCTGTACTTAAATCATTAAAGATACAACTAAATTAAAAATATATACACTTTTCATAACAATATTTCAACTAAAACGTAAAACAGGTAGTTGGATATACTTGGTGCTTAGCAAACTTTGAGTAATATATTTCAAAAGGGGTCTGTAGAGTTGCACTGTATTCGAAACTAAATACCGGTATCGGTATTAAAAAAAATACTGGTATATAGAACCGTACTCGGGACACGAGCGGTCACAGTCGGAAAGAATCAGCATGCCTTGGTGGTTCAGTTCCAATACTCCTTTACTCCTTTACCCGACGCAGACGATATCAAAATTTATCATTTTAAATACTTGTTTATCGAATTTTTAAAAAAATCAACAAAACAATATCGCGTGACCCCTCATTGGAACGAGCTCGATGAGCTCGTTCCAATGAGGGGTCGCATGATATTGTTTCGGTGCAGATTTCTTTAGAAATAATATTTTTTTTCAAATGCTCAATTTGTACATTACACAGGTGGAAATGGCGATTCGTTTGGAAAAGGGATAATATTATTCAGTCGGGACTTCATCTGAAAAAACATCAAAATATCTTGAGAACTAAATTGTCTGTAAATAAACAATGACGATAAACCGATATTTAACCCTTTACCTAACATGAAAAGCAGACGACACTTGCAAAAAAAATTCTGGAATAATTAATTTTTTTCATTTTTTGTCTCCAAAACATAGGTTATGACCCCTTATTGGAACGATCTCGACGAGCTCGTTCCAATGAGGGGTCATTACCTATGTTTTGGAGACAAAAAATGAAAAAATCATGAAAATTAATTGGCGATTTTTGAGAATAGCGCTGGCCGGTTTTGGCCGTTACGTTGGGTAAAGGGTTAATCGATAGTGGTTTAAATTGCGGTATATATATTCCGGTATATATAGATTTATCGAAATACAGTGCAACCCTGGAGGCCTGCACGAAAACAAAATGACAGAAACCTAATCATGGAGAAAACACATCAAGCTGTCTCTTGTAATGTCAAAATCTGATAAGGATGGTAATATTGATCTGTGCGCATAATGGGCCTGTGGGGGCTCCATACTTATTCCAATGACGTATTACATGATGAAATAATCTATCAAAATTATAAATGCTAGTCGACGCATCCATGCTGCACATGGGTTTTCTGTAGTTGGTATTTCGAGTTACCTCCTTTAAACGATAAAACGTTCCGAATCATTGAGTGTTTTGCCTACACCTACCTTGTAACACAATTGCCGATTCTCGGTAATTAACGGAAAATATTACCACGAAACATGATGATTTAAGTACAGAGGATAGAAGTAGATACAACTGCTGAGTTTGATATCGATATGGCCCATACAGGTCTCGGAAATTGGGCACTTCATGACAAACAGAATAACTCAAATGTAGCAACCGAATCACGAATCGAATTCTGGGCGTCTGGAGAATGACCGATAAGGAGAGGGAGGGGGGGGGGGGGTAAACCTGACTGTTCCAAATATGACGTTTCAAGTCCAGACTGATAAAATATCCCAGCTACATCATCAGGACAAGCCTTCCTGGAAGGCATATTTTGATGATGCGGTTGAAATATTACCCGTCAGCGGGTGCGAGACTTACCAGTTCTTAACACTGCACAGGACTAGTCGCTAGCAACAACTTATCGTCACAATTGTTCGGAAACTTTAACTTTCTTTTCAATAGTGGTAGAGGTTAGTGAGACTGGAATTAGCATGGGAGGTGGCATGGCTATACGCTATTTATACTAACATAGAGGCAGATACACTCTATCTTCATTTTCAACATTATTTACGTACAAATTCTTTCTGAACTTTACGTTTTGTGAGACGACGACAACAATGACTAATACCAAGCTATATTCCTGTGTAAAAGTTCGAAAGGAAACAAATCGGGCAGTTGATTTTGAATCGAATCGAATATTAACTTAAGATACGAAATCGAATCGAATGTCGAAGCTTCGCAGTGCACTACTCAAATTATTGTAAGATTGCACGGATTGCATTTGACTATGTCAAAATCGTGGTCCTCCGGCGTGTGGGCTATTCTTCCCGAGGACCACTGTTTTGGTATTGTTGTCGATATGCCGTGCAATAATTTTTATATTATATCGAACAAACAGAGGAAGCACACCCAGCTTTCCACTTCAGTTGACTGGTTCAAGTGGACGGTTATCTCCCCTTATTGACTAAAAGAACCCTAATTTAGTTAAAAGACAATTTCAACAGCCAGGGTCACCTCGTGGCGGACATTTTCAATAGTGGTGGAAGCCGGTTGACCCGGTGAGAACCACCGAGCAATGGCGAGCAACCGCCAGGCTCCCAGCATACTAACTCCACACAAGCAGGGTTAGCATTAATTGAAGGCAGGAGCACCATCGACATGCAGTACATCTTGGTATACAATGCCACGTGGGCAATGGGGATGAAGTGTCTCGCTCAAGGACACAACACAGTTGCCTCAAGTAGGATTCGAATCGCGGACCTCTCGGCTTGCAGCCTGCACCTCTACCTACTGAGCCACCACACCTCTATCAGCCAATTGCTTCAGAGATAACCTGCCAAGGTGTGAGAAAAGTAATAAGATTTTACAGAATGTTAGACATCAAAGGAACAAAAGTCAAGACTTGTGTCTATCACGTAGTTTTACCAGACAGTACACACAAGATCATATTTTCCAAATTGACGCGCTTCACAGTCATCTGTCAAACCAAAAATCGTACATAGATGGCCAAAATTCAATGGAAACACTGCTTTTAAACATTTTTAGCATGATTGCACTGGAGAAAACAGTACATTTTATAAATGACAGGGAAACAAACCTCAGATGGTAAACTAGCAACAATCACTGTAAAGAAAATATACTGAACTTTCAGATGACAGCTCGCGTTGTTGCTGATGACATGTACTCCTATAATGTAACTTTTGAACATTTACTTTAATCTTAGGAATTGAAAAACTTTCCTATCTCCGTAATGCTAATTTACAATCCTCGAAACGACAATTTCAGGGGATATAACCAGGCCATTTTCCCACTAATTTGAAGATAAAGGCTAGCCATGAATCTTGCGAACCACCAGGATTCCAGTCTTAAACCCCCTGCCCATAATTCAAGAATGAAATTTCACAAAACAAGCATTTTCATTCTCTCAATAACGAAACATTATTCTGAAAATATCTTAAAGGCCGCGTTGTGTTCTGTCAGTCGAAGGTCCTAGAATATTCCACAGCTATTTGTAGAAAGCTTGGTTCTCCCGTTTTGAAGCACCTGATCGCGTTAAGGATGGGATTACAACGCCGGCGGGGGGGGGGGGGGGGGGGGGGGGGGGGGTCTTGTTACTAATTAAATTTCCCCTTTGGGTCCATATATTGAAGTTTCTGGTGTCCTTATTTATTGCCTTTATGGTTTTTTGCGAGTGAAGTAGTTTTTAGCTTCCCAGGAAATCGTGTGCATCAAGTATGGCTCCATGATTTGGCCGTTTTTAAATGTTCTGTATGTCCGTAATTTGTTTTTGCTCCATTTCTCTCTACGAAAACGGTGGGTTATACAGTATATTTGTCTCCCAATCTCTATAATAATTGACATCCAGTATTCGGAGTTTCTCTCACTGTTACTATATCTGAGTGAAGACAAAAGCGAGCGTGACAACTGATTTCGCTCTGGTTAACGTCAGACGAACAAGATTGTTGTGCGCCTCGAAGCTCCTTCCCAGGTGGGTGAATGATTTGGATCGAACTAGATCCGACTTCTTTTCGTTTACTATGAAATCGAGACGTCGGAGCAGTTGAAGCAGACTCTGAACATCGTTCTGAAGCGTTAACGCGATGCCATACCTCTGAAGAATGTTGTCCAGGTAGGCCGACATTACCGCAGACGAATTAGCGCGGAAATGAGTCATTACCGAGTTCATTATTCGAGTGAAAGCCCAGGGCACTAGACTCAGACCGAAGCACATTGCTCGGAACTGATAAACGACTCCTAGGACAGCGAAGCGAAGATACTTTCTGAACGCCGGATGTACCATGACGTGAAAGTACGCATCCTTGAGATTTATGCTCGCAGCATAATCGTTCACTCGAATGCTTATTCTGACTGATCGGATGGTCTCCATATAAAATCCTGGAGCCACGATCAGCTTGTTTATCCAGCTCAGATCTATGACTGGACGAAACGAGCTGTCTGGTTTTGGAACCAGGAACAGATGACTGTAGAAATCTGGAGATTCCTGGTTTTCTACGACCTCTATCGCATTCTTCTCCAGAAGAGATTGGACTTCTGATAGAAGCGAATCTCTCTTCTGAAGGTTTGACGAAAGCTTAGTCCATCGTGGACTTCGAGTTAATGGAGGTTTTTCCGTGAAGGACAGTTTCAGACCTTCGGAAATAACCCCTTGTACCTATGGGTCGTCCGTAATTGACAACCAATTGGTTAAGAATCTCGATAGCCTTCCGCCCACTGGAACGCAATAGAGATTTAGACCATCAACTCCTGGATCTGCGAGGCTTGCGGGAGGAGAAACCACGTTCTCCACGACTCGCACCTCGCCCAGTCGATCTAGGGGCGTCTGTCCGATTGTCTCGGCCAGCATTACGACCCCTACCTGAGTCGCTACCCTGGCGGTCTCTGGAGTAAGACCTAGAGGCTTTCTTAGATCCTCTATAGGAAATTCCTTTGGACGTACTCGCCCCAGAAGTGCCTGCCTTACTCCTCTTTGCTGAGTCCGACTTTTTTGAAGAGGATTTAAAAAGCAGAGAATCCGAAGCTTTCTTAGTAATCTGATCGTAGATTATAGAAAGCTTACCGTCAAAGAAAAGCTCTCCGGAGACCGGAGCGACTCTAAGAGAGTTTTTCACCTTACTATCCACTCTTGTGGAAGTAGCCAGGGTAGCATCACGTCTAACTAACTCCAGAGTTGCCACTGAAAGGGCGGAGTTATACGTAGAGTATGCTATGGCCCTCGAAAGAACTCTGAAGGAAGTTTAAACATCCTGGAATTCTTTTCCTTCGAGACGTAATGATAACGGTCTGGTAAGGTGAGCCGCGTACGATAAGGCGTCTAAACTGATTCTTTTAGACGAAATTGTCGCCTCTGGCATACTGGATTGAATCGACATATTCTGCCTGGTCGTCTAGACGCAGAGGAACTCTCGGCACGCCCTGTCCTGCCGTTTCAAATTTATTTCTATTATTGATGAAAGGCAGTTGTAGAGCATGAGGCGATAAGAAACCGAACTTGCCCGTCTTAGAGGCTAGTTTGAATATAGCGTCATTTAGAAATTCAAATGCGCCGTGACATTACTGGACTGGGTCGAAAACTCAGGCGCAATGTCCCTATTCCGGCCGAAAAAGTCTGTGTCCAGTGGTGCTATCAGTCTCTTATCTCGTAACGCAGCATTTTGGTCCAGAGGAACAACTTCTGGAAGGTGTTGCCGGATGAAATGTACGGCTACCTTGTATTGTTCGGAAAGGGAAAATTCCAGCTCTGCTGTTTCCCTTTCACCATCCGACTGGACCACTTGCTAATCTCGGTCGTCTCTTTCCGACTCTGCAGGGGGGCAAACCGACCCAGCTTCCTCAGACAATTCCTGTTCTGAAAAAGTTTCTGACGGCTGCTGGGATGCTGCGATGAGTTGATCTATCTGCGATAGCAAGTCCGTCACGGATGCCTGTGGAGCCGCGGTCTTACGTGATTTAGCCGCTGGAAGCTTCTGGGACGTTAATTCCTGCATACTTCTTTTATGCGAACGTCCCGGCTGTAAAGGCCTTGTGTCCTTGGCTATCGGATGGCGTGACCTGGTCGACGTGGAATCCCTGGTCGGCGAAGCAGGCTGGATATCAGCGGTCACGTAGCCAAGGTGCGGTCGTGTGTGCTGCCATGAGGATTAGGAAGCCAACAGACTAGCCGCGCTGGACTGTCTATGTGATGGAGCGTCCCGAGCAGGAGGAGTGGACGTATGCTCCAACTGACGAACGTTACGTACAACATCTGGGCCCAGATGTTGTTGTAAGAGAGAGGGGCCTCTCTCGCTCGTGGTCCGGGTAAACCTGGACGAGCTAGCTACCGAACTGACTGGCTTCCTCTGTTCCATCCTCTGATCCGTCGTCGCTGGGTGTGCACGACCCGTGTTTATGGTGCTCGCAACACCCGATCTCCTTTCCTGGACCGCAACGGACGAACCCGGCACCACAACCATTTCATGAATGATTGCTTCACCGGGCGAGCTAGCGGGCGACAATGCCGTCGATCCTGCTAGGGACCTCTTAGGCATTTGCCGAATTTCATTGAGCACTTTGGCCGCTAGCTCTTCATTTGACCGCGATGACGGGGGCACACTTCTTGAAGACATTACGGAAACATCACCCTGTTCTTGTTCCTCTGAAAAAGAGACTGAAAAACTAGAGTGACCCTGTGGAGAGAGGACGGGCATGGAGCTCTCACCACTAGCAATATACCATGACACACGTCTCCACGTTTGTCATCCCAATTAGCACACACTGAGTAAGAATTAGTGCGAGTACACTGACTACATGAAACACAATGAGCATGAGAGTCAGTGGAAGACTTCTTCGAATTACAATTTGAACAATATTCTTTCATATTGAAAAAATATAAACAGTCATAGTACATGCACTAACCCTTGAAAACAAAGATACATGATAATAATATAATCCATTACAAACATTTCGAATAATAATAAAAAAAAAAAAATTTCGAAAAATTTTCAAAATGAGCCCAAGATCCCAATGGGAACGATGAGCCCAAATGGATCTCCCAAAAGCCTAAGAGTGGACAAAAATTTTAAAACATATTTAAAAATTAATGTTACACTTACGGACAATATTAATGTATCTGGCTATGAGAGAACTAATTAGAAGACAAGGAATCACTATAGGAAATTAAATTTTTTTAGTAAACTTTGTTTCTTAACATACCTCCACCTGCGGCAACCGCGTTGTGTCCTTGGGCAAGACACTTCACCCCCATTGCCCATGTGGGGGCACGATGACGCCGTGTACTAAGGCGTACTGCACGTCGATGGTACGCATGTCTTCAACCAATCTAACCCTGCCTGTGCTGCAGTGCGGAGTTACGATGTTGGTGAGCTGGCAGCTGCTCGTCGTTGCTCGGTGGTTCTCTCCGGGTTCTCCGGCTTCCTCCACCCGTAAAACTGTCACGGTCATGATTAGCCAGTGTGCATAAATATGTGACCTTAAACATAAATAAATAAATAATAATTCTTAACATACCTACCACAATTGTTTACAATTGGCTGTAACGTAAGTGCAAGCCCTACTTCGGAACTAACTCAAGCTTTAATAAACTTTTCCAAACAAGATGGAAAAGTAATAGAGTGTAAAAGCACGAAAAGGATCGAAAAAGGGTCGAGCGAGACCAGCACTCGAAATTACAGGTATTCTTTGCACACCTCTTGCATTTACCGAGCGTAAGCGCAACAACCGTGACGTCAATTCCGTATTTCCGACAACAAGAAGTTTGTGATTTAGTGGGGAGGCGTTGATATCAAAGATATCCCCAAGAAGGGTGGGCCTCCGGTAAACAATTGTGGTAGGTATGTTAAAAAACAAAATTTACTAAAAAATTTTAATTTCTTTTCAACCTACTCACAATTGTTTACAATTGGCTGAATAAACAATAGGAGGAGGTGAATCACATAACCAATACCAACAAGAGCAGCAGAAAGAAAAGCAAGGAGGGCAGAGAACAATAGCGAAACCTGTAATGAAGATAGAGAGTAGGCACCTGAAAAGAACAAGGCTGAGCGAAGCACCAAACCCGATAAAAACAATTTTAACGAGGGTGCACAACAGCCTGAGCAGCAACGACAGGGCCTAAAGAATAAAGGTCCTCAGATTGCTGTTGTAGGAGGCAGAGATAAAAAGGAAGAGAAGGTAGAAGCATTCCTCCAGTAAGCCGCATTCATAACATCCCGGAGCGAAACAGAATTGGCGAACGCCCAGGATGCAGAAATGGCATGAACATCATAAGCATTAAGCCGGTTCGAAACAAGAGCCGAAGCAGACAAGCGGGAATAAGCCAGCTTGATTGCAAGACAGATCCACCTGGAAATAGAATGGGAAGAGATAGACTGCCTCCTCAGTTTATACATTCTATTTATCTTAACCAAGAACAAGAAGAACAATGAATGTGGACTACGTCATACACAGCACTGAAACGCAATAGCATGACGTCATGATCTATATCCAATCCTTTCATTACGCCAACAAGTCAAGATAGGGGGAACATTGCGAGATACATTTATTATTACCACCATGTTTCGAGATGGTGTGTTGATGTCACGACCTCGACCCTGGGCATATATCGACTCGTCTTAACTGACTCGCCGATATGTGACCCAGAGACGACTTCAATACACCATCTCAAAAACCCACATGGTGGTAATAACTTCTATTTGTCGCAGATTAATACTCGGGTAATAATTCTCTATGTAGTCAGGTGTGTCTGAGAAATCAAGCTAGGGATCTCTATAAATGTTGGAATGGGAGTTGCTGAAATAAATTATTTTCGAGCTGGGAAAACCCGTCGTGCGCAAAATGAAAGCGTTCTTTTTTCTTCTGATATGGCGCTTCAGAGACTGACAATTCTAACGATTATCTCTGTTTTCAAATTTAAAACACAATTTAAGCCGGTACTCACGAATCAGAATCTTAACAAATTTCTCTAAGGTATCAACAAAAAATAATAGACACATCGTCCCCTGAGTTCCAATGTGTTCTATGTGCCTACTGGCACATAGAACACATTGGAACTCAGGGGACGACATGACTACCTACTGAGATCTGGACTTATAATTATATCATATCAATTTGGGCTTTAACTCTTAGCTTAACGTACACGATTACAAAGCGCGCCGGAAGCACTTTAGGGCAGAGGGGTCAGACCTCGGGAAAAGGACATTTACCGCCATGATAGAAGCATGCATGTCTCGAAGGCCGAAGAACCTTGATGGGGGAGTTTGAGAGGAGGTGTCCCCTCCGATCTGGAGGGGCACTTCCTTCCAAACTCTCCCACTGAATTTTGAAAGCTCCCAGAACAAATTTGGGCTGTATTTTAGCTTTACTTCGAGAATAAATCAATGATGAACCTGAGAAGGGCATTGACTGCTCTCCCCCCCCCCCCCCCCCCTGGTCTGAAAGCAGGTAGGGCAGCAGTCTCTTCTGCCTCCGTGCTTCCCGCGCCCCTGGCGATAACAACATTCGTTCTTTTTAATTTTTTCAGATATTATTCGAAATCGTATCCCCCACTGTGGAGAAATTATATTTTCACTGTATCAGTCAAGAAGATTTCACCAAAGCCATATCATGTGGTCGCTTGGTTGAACGATGTCGACGAGCTTGTTCCATTAACGGGTCACTTGATATGATTTTGTTTCAAGTTTTTGAAAAAGACTTATTTTTTGAATGTTTAAAATACGCGGGCGGATGCGGTGGATTTATTAGGTATTCGGTTAACCTCTTACCCAACCCGACCAAACACGGGACTTGCCAAAAATAATTCTTGAATAAATAAAAATTGTCAATCTTTGCTTCAAAATGACAGCTTATGATCCCTCATTAATTATAACAGACTCCTTCCAGTTCGGGGGTCATATGGTGTGTTTTGTGTCGAGGAAATGGAAAAATAATCAAATATGATGAATCGCGATTTTTGTGAATAGCACTGTAAAGTTTTGGCCGTTGCGTTCGATCAAGGTAACAACATAAAACAATACATCTACTTTTACAGCCGTTAAATTAGGTTGCATAAATGAAATGCCTGTAATACATAGAGTTAAAATTACTACACCTGACCCTATAGTTTTGTTTCAATCAATCAATCAGGGTTTCCTGAGACTCTGCTCTCGCACCATTCTTGTCGTTGATCTACATAAACGTCATTACATATAGAATATCAAGTGTTTTAAGTGGATACCGAAAAATATCTCATTAGTGGCCGAGACAAATGTTTATTTTTCGCGAGCGCTCAAAAACGCTGGATTTTCTTTTTATTATAGGTTTTTTTTATAAGAATGCGATCATTCCTATCGATAATTCCGCTTGTTTCAAAATTGAAATGATGATGCATGAAAGTAAACAGCACACTGATACGCGGAAGTGATTGGTCGATACTCGGAACAGGTAGCGTCTTGCGACCCGATTCAACCGGCGGGTTTCATGCATCAATTCAAGGTGAACATGTGTTGAATTGTGGCTGGAAATGATCGGTATCAACTCAAAAACACTACAGTTTCTTGTCATTTTACTTTTTAGAGCAAACTGATCATTTCCAGTGATAATTTGACTCGTATTCACCTTGAAGTGATGCTTTGAAAGCCGCCATATTGATTGATACCGTGAAAATATAATTTCCATATCTCAACAGTGGGGGATACGATTTCTATCTTTCCGCAATTTTTTCGATAATCTATCATAATATCGTTCATTTCTAGTAATAATTCCGACGTACTGATGAAAGCACTTGCAACGAATTAATACATATCAGCGATTAGTGTTCGCGAACTAATTATTGTTTAACTCTTAACCAACTGAGTAGTTTTAAAATATTTTTCATCAAATGTAGTCATGGCTGCTTTGAAGCAGCCATGACTAAATTTGATGAAAAATTCATGAACATTTGATACAAGAAATCATTGGTTAAAAGTCTACACAATCTACAGAGGATAATTTGGTTAACTATCCCTAAATTTGACTCTTTAAGTGGTAGAGTGCTGAATTATTTTTGCTCATCAAAATTTGTTCACATATCTTTGCCTACAGGCACTCTCCCATAAATTGTACAAAGACAAATCCTCACAGACTAAATAATTTCACTTCAAATGTGATATGTAGAACATCCATTGAATATGAAGCCTTTAAGTTGTGGTACCGACACTTCAGAATGAAGTCCAAATATGGGCTTCCAGCACTATACCAGTTAATAGCAAGAGGTTTCCATCCTGGGTGGGAATATCTGCCAGCAGCACTAAAGGATTTAATGGACCTATTATAATCCCGCTAAACACTTTCCATACCCTTTTTGAGAGTGACGCAAACAATCGAGAAACCTCGCCACTTTGAAAACGGGTAAGCGGCATGACATTTCTGGAATGAATTTTAGATATTCATTTGGACGGAAACTTAACTACCATATATCATTTGCTTGTGGGGAAAAAAATACAAAAAGGGCAAAAAAGTGCTTCCACAGAAAGCATGTAAATGACTGGACACTTCACAAGTTGATACCACGTCACTTATTATGTAGTGTATGTTGGTTTATTTGTTTGTTTGTTTATTGTTTATCACCCCCCCCCCCCCCCCCCCACACACACACACACAATTGGGGATTGGGGGAGCACGGGTGGGTTTTTTCCTCCCATTAACTCACTGTAAATCCATTTTGGAGCCAATTGTTTTTTATTTATTTATTTTTTTTGGAGGGGGAGGGGGGTGGCTAACTGACCGGACAGGACTGCGTGGGTGAGGTGGTCTTGAGAGTCCATTTTGTTGTATGAAATCACATTAAATCATCCAAAATGCATTTTTGAGCAAAGAGAAAAATGCCTAATTGACACGAGGATGGGGGATTGGGAGATTGGTGTGTGGGGGGGGGGGGGGGGTAGTCAAAGCTATAGAGACATACCATAAAGAATTGAAATCCTTTAACTATTGTTCAAATTATGCCATAAACAAAGTTCGGATGGACGGACAGACGGACGGAACTCTACGCTTTTCCATCCCTTGCGGAGAGATAAAAAAAGTATGTGGTAGAGGCCTAACTTCAAATATCGAGAAACTAACTACTAAAAAAGTTTTGAAAAGGGTTAAATTAATGCCAACATTATTTGAAAGCACTGTATACAGGTTCAGTAGACCTTGTCCAAAATGAAACAATGACGTTGTAACACAGTGTTTGAAGAATGAAAGGTACAACCGTGAAAAGCAAAACTTTATTCCGCAACTTTAAGCTGGAAATACGGGCGGGCGGACGGACTATAGCCCTAACTGTAAACAGTCGGGCTAAAAATGGGTTATAAAGTTATTTTAGTTAAATTTGTCTTGTTGGGATGACCATTTTCGACATTGGTCTTGTTGGGATTCGTCTTGTTGCAAATAAAGCCTGAATTGGCCACAAGAACAATGGTCACTTCCCAGACAAAAATTTCTCGTATATAAATATGTAAGACGAGAGAAATATAAAAATCCACGCTGATCCTCTAAGTTCTACAGAACGTTGTGTAGTTATTCTGTTGTCTTGACTTGAAATAGCTACACATTATTTATTCTTTCCAGTGTCCGTATAATTACCTGTGTTATTACTTGCTTCTGAGTAATTGCTCCTGGATAACTCGTCCACCTTTAAATGTACAAAAGAAGTTACCAGGTCTGTAAATTAACAAGTCTACTATAGGCTTACGGGGTAACTGTTGGCTGTGTTGGAGTTCAAAATTGGTGGGAGTTGACAGGTAGACAGCCAACCTGGCTATATCATCTCCCGACGGTGTAAATCAATTGTAAATTTATAGTATCGTTATTACATTGTAATTGTATTTGATTTATACCGTTAAATAAACTATATTACTATATTACTCTCTTGCAATAACAAAGTCTTTTGAAATTCTATCTTTATAATGTCCACGTGCTTCTGTTTATCATACATGTAGAAGTGTGTAAATAAAGGATGGGGCATCCCATTATATTCCCATTCCAATACTTCGTTCAATCGGGATGTTTTTCGTCTAGATTGAAGTCTGAGATACTGATTTGCTCTTGCCAGTAATCATCCACTTTATTTTGAGGCTAGATTTGACACTTGGGCCTATGCCATATATAATATCAGCCGAACAAATGGTGGTCTCTGGTACTAGATTCGAGCTGTTGGCCACCAACTTGGGGTACCATACTTGATAATTATATAAGAAGGTAGAAAGCCCAAACGTCACGACTATTACATGCATTTATACAAAATAAATTTTGACATATCTAAGTTTTGACATATAAGGCATAAAAAGTTAAAAATCTGTTTCTCGGTCCCTCTCGCATGGTCATTTTTGGCTGCTGCATGCTGTCGTTTTATAACCAATGCAAACTTTTAAAAAAAATTAAATGGTTCATGTCTGATATTTTACCCAAGTTAATAAAATTGATAAATTTGTCCCTTGGATGCAACAGGCATTTGCAATGCTTTAGCATTGCAAAGCATTCTTGCAACCAAGGGACGAAATACACCACTACCCATGCTATTCTATAGAGTATGAGACCTAAAATATAAAACAAACCACGAACATGAACTTTTGATGGCAAAAGAATAATTACCCCACCCACATGCACTTTTACAAAAAAATGGCCTGAGAAACAGAAGATCTGCTTTGTGGGACCTGATCACGACTGACTACTGTTCCAACTACATCATCAAGGCACGCCTCACTCTGGTGACTCAAGTTCTGACTGTTAAAATATTTCAGCTTCATTATCAAGGCATGCCAACAAAGGCAGGTCTTGACGGTGTAGCTGAAATATTTCGCCGGTCAGGACCTGCGCAATCACAGTCGAAACGAGCCAGGCTCATCTCCCACCTTCCCAATCGATCATCTTCTCAATAACCATATCTTTATGCATGATTGGTCTGATTTATTTATTTGGGTTTAACGACACTTTCGACAGCCAGAGGCATCTCGCGTCGGACAGTTTTACGGGTTGAGGGAGCTGGAATACCTAAAGAGAATCATCGAACAGTGGCGAGCAACTGTCAGACTCCCCAACGTACTAACACCACAAAGCTCAATTAGCATTGGCTGAAGGCAAATGCACCATCGACGTGTAGTGCGACTTATTAGAAAGCGAAACCATGTCCCTGTGTGGCCAATCGGAATTACGTGCCTTGTCCCAGGATACAACGCAGTTAAACCTTGTCAGCGACGAACTGTGAACGTTTCGGTTAGTTCAATGCTCTGAACACTGAGCTACTGCTCTCTGGATTGGTCTGGTAACAAATTACATGCAGATTTTGAAAAGAAACAACAATTTCGCGATATACTTTAACCACCGACACTGTGGTACTGCAATAGGAGTATCTCCAATCACTCTATTTTTCTCTTGTTTAACCCTTTACCTTACGTCACGGCCAATACCGGCCAGCGATATCCACAAAATCGCCAATTAATTTTTATTATTGTTTCCATTTTTTGTCTCAAAAACATAGGTTATGAACCCTCTTTGGAACGAGCTCGACGAGCTCATTCCAAAGAGGGGTCATAACCTATGTTTCTGACACAAAAAATGAAAAAAAAAATTAAAATTGGTATTCAACAATTTTGTTTGAAAGTGTCGTCTGCTTTTCATGTTAGGTAACTATAAATTTAACCAATTATATCTTGCTTGACAGAGCTCACTGTCAAACAAAGTATATTTGGTGAAATATCAAACTGCATTGTGAGAAATATTTGCTGCTGCAAACTTCGCCATTTTGACATCAGAGTGGAGAGGGTTAGTCCAGTGACCATAGACGCAACCATGGCAACAGGAACTCATCTATGATAGGAATTTCAGATGTCATCAAACAAAACATTTTGAGCTGTGGTACACCAAATTTCACTGTCTGATTTCTTGATATAGAAAACTATAAAGTTCCGTTTTTCTACCCCACGCACCTTCCGACGATAAATATTGACAGAAAACGTTTACATTTTTATCCATGTCTCCCTAAAATAGATAGGTTTAAAATTGTCTTTTTACCCAAAACAAGTTTTATATCTTGTATTGTCAGCTAATCGCTGCATGGATTATTTAAACAAAAACGCGAAAATTATCAAATATGTATCTATTTCGGGAAGGTATACAACGATAACACGAGAAAAAGATTCTAAAGACATCAGGAGATATGAGATTTTTCCAATCGCGAACTGTTGTCATTACTAGTAGGGCGTTTCCGGTTGCACGGAGTATTATTCGTCATTATAAGTTCTGGTTCGTGGCAATTTCATTCAACACCCTTTTAATATCAACGCACTCGACAGCATGTCAAGTGACTTGTGCTTGATATATATGCGGGACTCCATAGGATAAAGATAAAGGGCGTGTCCCTAATCTTCAAACTGAAACACCTGACAAGTTACACTTTAACCCTTTACCCAACGCAGACGTTATCAAAATTTATTATTTTAAATATCATTTTTTTTCAAATTTTCCAAAGAATTTCAACAAAACCATATCATGTGACCCCTCGTTGGAACGAGCTCGTTCCAACGAGGGATCAACATGATATGGTTTTGTTGAAAGTTTTTGAAAAATAATATTTTTTCATCTGCTGAATTTTGCATATTACGTGGGCGGATACGCCGATTCGTTAGGTAAAAGGTTAAAACCAATCGAGTTAAATTTATTTATTTATTGGGGTTTTAACACTTCCAACAGCCAGGATCACCTCGTGTCGGACAGTTTTACGGATGGGGGAGCCGGAGTATTCGTTAGAACCATCAAGCAGCGGCGTGCAACTGTCAGACTCCTCAACATACCAACTCCGTACACGCAGGGTTAGCATTCATTGAAGACAAGTGTACCATCGCCGTGCTGTACGCCTTACTACACAGTACCACCGTGCACCACGTGGGCAATTGGGGATTAAATGCCTTGCTCAAGGACACAACGCAGTCATCCCAGGTGGGGATCGAACCGTCGACATTTCTGTTTGGTGTCCAATTCCTTGGCCACTGGGCCAAAGCCCCTGTTATGTATATATTTCGATAAGGAATACAACGATAACACGTGAAAAAATACTAACGACATAAGGAGTATGGTCTTACGAATATTCGAGATTCGAATCGATACCATACGTCTGCTTCGAGATCACTCCCGAATCAGTCTCAAGATTCCATTTTTTCGAATCTCTCGTACACACTAAAACTAAAGTGTTAAAACTGACACTTTCAAGGTGTTAAACCCATTCTAACTCTTAGGGTTTGATTTTAACACTCCGAAAAGTGCAATGCTTTAAGCACTTAGACATTACAATCGTCAGACATCTGAAACTTGAATGGATGGCACTTCCTATGTGTCTACCATTGGTGGTCCTTCCAGAATCGTCCATAATTTGATTTGCGCTTGGTGGGTACATAATTAAAAGAAAACAACGCAGATGACGGGGATCAGGCTCGAGAGTTCGAGCCTGATCCGCGTCATCTGCGTTGTTTCCTTTTAAGTGTCGCGACATTACAATGGCCAAGTGGTATTATTGTAACACCTGTCAAGTTCTGGGATATCTACACTTGAACAAAGTGCTAGTTCAGCACTTAGTAAGTGTTAAATACAGCACTTCAAGTGTAGTTTTTAACACTTTAGTTTTTAGCGTGTACTAACTTCAATTTATTACATTTCCAACAAAAATTGGATAAAATTGTCATTAGAAAATTTATTCATGTAGGCTCAATTCCTATTTAATTGAGTGACTGTTTAATTGTTAGGTAAGTAGCCATTTTTCCCAGAACATTATCCATCGTTTTAATTTTTGAAGGCTTAACTTGTTACTGATCACGTTCACCAGAACGTGAATAGTAACAAGTTAAGCCTTCAAAAAGTAAAACTATGGATAACAAAAACTTGTTTTTCGCAGATCCGGGGAAGGGGGGGGGGGGGTGGGGGGGGGGGGCGTTGCGGTAACCGATTCTCGTCAGATCACTGAACTTAAGCAACGTAGAGATCGGTTAGTCCTCGGATGGGGGACCGCCCGAGCGATCGATTCGGACTACCGCACTGTGTCCTTGGGCAAGGCACTTAACACCCATTGTCCGCGTGGGGACACGATGACGCTGTGTACTAATGCGTACTGTACGTCGATGGTGCGCATGTCTTCAACCAATCTAACCCTGCCCGTGTTGCAGTGCGGAGTTACGATGTTGGGGAGCTGACAGCTGCTCGTCGTTGCTCGGGGGTTCTCTCCGGTAATTCTGGCTTCCTCCACCGGTAAAACTGTCACGGTCTTGATTATCCACTGTGCATAAGTATGTGACCTTAAACACCAATAAATAAATAAATTCGCAGATCCCTAATTAGGAGGCATGAGATTTCACAATCACGAACTGTTTTCATTTAAGAGTAGGGCGTTTCCGGATGCACAATGTATATTATCCGTCAATATTAGTTCTGGTTCGTAGCATTTAGTTTAAACAATATTTATTCAATAGAGAATGTTATATGTTACATTAACACCGTAAATCTGAGAAAAGCAAAAAACAGTGAACAACAAAACACAGTGTAAGATATATCAAAATTGCAATAGACATTGAGTGCTGTAGGGATTTGACAGTAAGGTTATAGCGTATTCGGGTCATCTCCCAAAATTGCTTATTCGGGTCATCTACAAAAAAGTTCATAGCATTTGCATTCAGCGCACATTTTAGACCAATGTACTCAATTACACGTCAAGTGACTTGCCTTTGATATATATATGGGACAACATACGAATATCGCCGTTCCTCTAGTCTTCTCTTTGAAACAACACTCTAAAATTTGTTGGGTTAAAACTCAACCCAAATCAAATGGGTTGAGTGAATATGAACCCAAGTGGATTCCTATTCACTCAACCCAGATGGCTTGGGTTACTTTTTAACCCATCTGATTTCAGAGTGTAGATTTCTTTTCTTGTATCTGCGTGTGCCGTTTCTTTTTTATATTTTTTCTCATCATGACTATTCAAGTGTACACATGTTTACAATGCTTATTGCCAGTCTTCTGTATACTCTGAATTGTCTGCTCTAAAAGGAGTGGAGTGTTTTCTTAGTGGAAGGTAGTTGTCTGCCAATCCTCATTGTAACCACTAAAGGCAAATGAAATATGTTTAATTTTATCCAAGAGATGACCACTCCCTGATGGATTTGAATTCACGGGTCTGCTGCACGGGATGCGTACTGCATATGGGGAAAGATGTATTCTTTCCTCATTTTGTTTCATTTTCACATCGCGAAACAATTTAATCACGTTTCAAAAACCGGGTAAATCCGGTATTCGTGAAATGAATATTATTTAACCCTTTACCCAACGTAACGGCCAAAACCGGCCAGCGCTATTCTCAAAAATCGCCAATTAATTTTCAAAATATTTTCATTTTTTGTCTCAAAAACATAGGTTATGACCCCTCGTTGGAACGAGCTCGTCGAGCTCGTTCCAACGAGGGGTCATAACCTATGTTTTTGAGACAAAAAATGAAAAAAATTAGTTATTCAAGAATTTTTTTTGCAAGTGTCGTCTGCTTTTCATGTTAGGTAAAGGGTTAACTGTGATTGCCAAAGTAGAAGTGATACATTTTTAACCAATCGATAAACATATTCTGAACTCTTCCAATCGAAATCGAATGACAAGGAGGGAGACATGTTAGCTATGAAATTTCTTCGCAGTTTTCTTGAAAGGTGTATGAAACTGATGCTAATTGATGTGTCCATATCACAAAATAAAGAAAAACATGTAAAAATCGATCGACTAAATCTTGAAACAAAATAAAAGCAACACCGGAGCTGGAAACAGGAAGTTACTCCGACTTCCGTTTATACACGTTGCTGCATGTTTATAATCAAACCAACTTAACCCCTGCCCATTTTACGGAACGAATCATTAAATACCATCCAATGTTATTAAAAAAAACAATTCTTCAAATTTCGTTACTTTTCATTTTTTCCTTTCTAAACCATACATTATAACTTCACATCTGAATGAGCATACACTGCTCTTAATTCTTAACCCTTTGAAACTGAAAGGCCGTTTTTACGGCCAAGGATGGTGATACGACTTGAATTCATAAAGTAGACTAATACTCAGTAAATTTGTGTCGTAGACCGATCAAGATTTTCAACGTGCAGCCAGAAGGATGCACGTGGAAAATATTGAGTTGTCTTTCCCAAGTAAAAGAGTTTGACTCTGCCAGCTTATAACTCTAAACTGGAATGGAATATTCCATCAGCGTCCAAACGGTTAAATCCTGAGAAAAGTTTTATGTTAATAACTACCGTGTATACATGTACACAGCTGCAGTACCAATGTTTCTACAGTATTGTTGGCTGCCTGTAGAAACACTACCAAGATAAACGCATCCTACTAGTTGAGTTCTCAAGAAAGAATACTTTAAGCTCACTCTTGAGCAGTATCAGAAAGAAGAGAGAGAGAGAGAGAGAGAGAGAGAGAGAGAGAGAGAGAGAGAGAGAGAGAGAGAGAGAGAGAGAGAGAGAGAAAAACATTTCCTTGCCTACCTTGCATTCCGGACTCTTGCTTTATTTCGTCTTTTGGGTACCAGCCCGTGTATTTCACGTGCATGTGGCGAAATATATTAATTGTCGTTACATGGACGAGACAATTTCTTTCTTGTCAAAGTCACGAACCATTAGCGACCCTTAGAAGCAAGAGTCAGGTGATGGGGTGAGTGCTATGAGCATGGAATTATGAGCATTACAACACAGAATTTGGGACTTTCTCTCACACTGTGGAACCACCATCCCTTTATATGCATTTGTGCGGATAAACGAGAATAATATCCGGTCTAACGAGATCAACCCCGGTATCTGCTCTATTTGCAGAACTTGGTTGGGAAACCCTTGCGCAGAGACGTCATCTCCACAAAATGAAAACGTTTTTTAAAATCGTAAATAATCAGACCCCCACATATCTCTCTGACTTATTGCCACGGACCTTCGAGGACATTTCCACGTATAGCACCCGGTCGCACACTAATTTTCAATTACCACTTACACACACGGCAACAATTAAGCGCTCATTGATCCCCTCATGTATCTCGGAATGGAATGCATTACCCCAAGAAATAAGACAATCGAGTTCACTGAATAACTTTGTCAAATATTTTAATAGTGGCGCATGTAGACCACCTAAGTACTTCAACAATGGCGATATAGTCGTCAATATTAAACACTGCAAGTTGCGGAATTCCTGTAGCGACCTAAATTATGATAAATACTCCAACTACATCCATGATACACCTATCTCTTCGTGTGGCTACGAGACTGAAGATGCGAACCATTACTTTTTCGACTGTAATAACTATTCAAACGAAAGACTAGTCCTACAGAGGAATCTTGCGCATCTTACAATAAGATCGATCAACGATCTTCTTTATGGTATTCCCTTCGGTAACCGGTTCTCGTCAGATCACCGAACTTAAGCAACGTCGATCCCGGTTAGTCCTCGGATGGGTGACCGACTGAGTGATCGATTTGGACTCCCGCGTTGTGTCCTTGGGCAAGGCACTTAGCCGCGATGGCCCACCTGGGGGCACGATGACGCCGTGTACTGAGGCGTACTGGACGTCGATGGTGAGCATGTCTTCAACCAATCTAACCCTGCCTGCACTGCAGTGCGGAGTTACGATGATGGGGAGTTGGCAACTGCTCGTCGTTGCCCTGTGGTTCTCTCCGGATACTCCGGCTTCCTCCACCCGTAAAACTGTTACGGTCATGATTAGCCATTGTGCATAAGTATGTGACCTTAACCACTAATAAATAAATATAAATAATTATGGTATTCCCAGCCTACCAGAATCCGTCAACATCCACCTTTTTCGAAGTGTACAAAATTTCATTAAGACCATGAAGAGGTTTTAAGACTGGACCGTAATCAGGCAGACTAGTCTGACAACATCTTCCCAGCCAAATGTCCTATAACACGAGTGTCCATTTCCACTTCCACTTCCATTTCATCCAGTCACGACTTTGTGTGCAGTCCGCATGTTTGTCCTGTATGCCCTGGCTATAGCAGTGGTAACGGGGCTCCGCCTAAATCGCAGTTCCGCTGGAATCGCGATTGTACCGTAATATGACACGTTGGCTAGTTGACCAAGGACAGCAGTGTTGCGATTTGGCAGTTCACCTTTCACCTTTCTTCTCTCCTCCCTCTCACCTATCTGTTCTGACTCTTGTTAAGTCGAATACTCATCAACATTCATCTTGAAGAGTATACATACACAGTATTTTTTTTTTATTTTTCATACGTTTGCTTTGCCATTGCATGCACATTTAGGTAGCTTTTTGTACATATTTGTAAACATAATTTGAAATTTTCAAATGTATGTTAAGGAAAGGATATTATCTAAGTGCTCGGAACTTGTTATCCATTCCATTTTGTTATAAAAAATAAAATATATTTAATAATAATAATGCATTTGTACGCATTTGCGTGCGTGCTTGCGTGCGTGCGTGCTTGCGTGCGTGCGTGCGTGCGTGCGTGCGTGCGTGCGTGCGTGCGTGTGTGCGTGCGTGCGTGCGTGCGTGCGTGCGTGCGTGCGTGCGTGCGTGCGTGCGTGCGTGCGTGCGTGCGTGCGTGCGTGCGTGCGTGCGTGCGTGCGTGCGTGCGTGCGTGCGTGCGTGCGTGCGTGCGTGCGTGCGTGCGTGCGTGCGTGTGTGTGTGTATATAAATGTCCATATATGTGTGTATGTATACTACTCCAAACCTCCAACAACATTTCTACATAATATATTTATCTGACCTTCCGTTAAACACTGTATTCATGCTGTGTGACCTCATGTACATTGTATTAACCCTTTACCCAACGTAACGGCCAAAACCGGCCAGCGCTATTTTCAAAAATCGCCAATTAATTTTCAAAATATTTTCATTTTTTGTCTCAAAAACATAGGTTATGACCCCTCGTTGGAACGAGCTCGTCGAGCTCGTTCCAACGAGGGGTCATAACCTATGTTTTTGAGACAAAAAATGAAAAAAATTAATTATTCAAGAATTTATTTTGCAAGTGTCGTCTGCTTTTCATGTTAGGTAAAGGGTTAAATATTGTGTGAGTGAATAAACTAAATTGAAATTGAACTTGAAATTGAATACACTTCGGACAACTTATTCAGAGCAATACAAAAGAGGCTGTTTGTGGCTGGGGATAAATCCAAACTCAACACTTACCGTAATCTTTGATTTCATCCTGCAAAAAGAAGAAGAAAAATTCATATAAAATTTCTGAACGATATGATTATACTTTATATGGATATTGATTCCTAAAAATTTCAAAACAAGAGTTGGGACACGTCCAAGTGCATACCCCCCACAGTTGCATACCGCCTCGTCGCATACGTGATTCTGTTGAAATCTATCCATGCACTCACTGTTAACATATGGATCGGGATGGACAGCCGGGTGGGCAGACGGACGGACGAACAGAGAAACGGACGGACGGACGGACACATGTAATCCGGTATAACCCCCAATCTCTTCGAGGGTGGGGGTATAATAAACAAAGACCTATATAACGCGTGGTGATATAATTATTTCTTCCGTTGAATGAATAACGGTTCCGGTGACAATTCTTTAGCATTGTAGTTGATGTCTTTATGCTTCCAGGGGACGATATATTGGTGTGCATGCCTGAAAATAATGCATCTGACATTTGCAGAATGAGGTCCCCAGAGGGTGAATTTGATAATTCTATCCCATACAGTGGGCCAATTTATTCTCTGGGTACCTCTTTCTGTTTAGTTTTGAGAGCCTAATTCAGTTTGAAGTTCACGGAGGGTAAATTTAGTGATGCTACCCTGCTGTGCAGGATAGCATCAATAAGTTAACCCTCTGGGGACCTCATTTTGCAGACAACAGTCTGCTTATTTTCAGGCTTGTTGGTGTGTGGTTCAGATTTGACAAACTAGTCTCATTTTAATGAGAGATCCAGGAGTATGAACATGTCGGAATTTATTTGTATCGCGCCTGTGTCAAGTACATTTCCTATCAGGCGTGCGCCGTGATCGAAGATGATCTGAAAAAAGTCTTCCACAATGTTTTCGAACATGCGGATGCGTCACCCATTGCCTTACAGTCGGAAATGCTATCCCACCATACCAGCCGCGAGGCAGTCAGTCGGTGTTGTAGCAGAAACATTCACAGTTACACGGCGGGTGCCAAGCAGCACCTTGTTCAATCCCAACAAAGCTTCCACATTTTCAGCCCAATTGCGGCTACACCTCACGCCTGGTGTGCGATTCAGACGTGCCATGTGTGTTGAGGTATTTGTTAAGGGGGCATATTTTAATTTAATTTAATTTACTTACGACGACTTAATATACTGGGATTCCGACGTACCCACGATTTGAATTGTGATAAAAATGTTAATTGAACTCACACGATCATTTCAATGAAGACCATCAAGATTCTCGCAAAGTGTCGTACAGGGTTGCCTCCCAATTAACTGCGAAAGTTATTGAATTTTCACCCATAGTTGAAATTCAATCGATTTTTAAATGCTCTTGGAAATCTCTCATTGTGTTTTCAAGTGCACAGTCACTCAGTGTAAGAAGACAATTAAACATTAGACGCGATGCGAGCGTTGCACACGATGCGGTAATGTGATAATAAAAAAATGTTGCTTCTTAGTTTGCAATTTCAACACCTTACACAACGCACACAATATCAAATTTATTTTAATTACCCGTGGGAACCCCGGGAAGTGAAGCAGTGCTTGTTTACTGTGGTAAACAAACTTTATTTTACTGGTAACATAGGAACCGGTCACCAATGCCTGTGGTGGAAGTACTCTAAAATGGGCAACACGGGTATGAACGATTGGCTGGACTTGCCTTTATATCCATATTGCGGTCATGATTAGCCATTGTGCAGAAATATGTGACCTTAAACACCAATAAATAAATAAATGAATAAATAAATAAATAAATGCTATTTTAATTATTTTTTTTCCAGTTTTCAAAACATTTCAACAAAACCACAGCATGTGACATCCCATTGGACGAGTTCGAGTTCGATATGTGATAGTTGGGTTTTGTACAGATTTCGCATTCTGTATTTCTGAAGTAACTAATGATATATTTGCAAGTCGGATTATTTTGGAAAGTAAATGACTAGCACAAATAATATTATATTTATTTATTGGTGTTTAAGGTCACATATTTTTGCACAATTGCTCATCATGACCACAACATGAGTATCAACTCAAGACCACGGGTGAGTGTTAATAAGCCATGTTGCCCATTTTAGAGAGGGTTTGCACCTCCCAAGCATTGGGGACTGGGTCCTATTTTACCAGTAAAATAGAGCCTGTTTACCGCAGTGAACAGGCACTACTTCACTTTCCGGGGTTCCCGCGAGAATTGCAAATAATATAATAAATAATTAGCACAATTTCCATCTATTTATCAAAATAAAGAATTTACATAGAGCATTGTAGCTCTAAGAAGCCTGTGATGTAATACGACAGGTAATCTGACTGTGACAGTTTGGATATCTTTGGGCTCAGGGAGAATTGAACACTGAGAAGCTGCCTTCTCGTCAAGTGTCGTCTATCTGAATAGGCAGACGACACTTGACTAGAAGCAAAGCACCTGGTTTCCTGTAAGTTTTTAGCGGTGTGTCATGTTTAACCCTTTACCTAACATGAAAAGCAGACGACACTTGCAAAAAAAATTCTTGAATAACTAATTTTTTTCATTTTTTGTCTCAAAAACATAGGTTATGACCCCTCGTTGGAACGAGCTCGACGAGCTCGTTCCAACGAGGGGTCATAACCTATGTTTTTGAGACAAAAAATGAAAATATTTTGAAAATTAATTGGCGATTTTTGAGAATAGCGCTGGCCGGTTTTGGCCGTTACGTTGGGTAAAGGGTTAATAAATTCATTCTGATTCCCCGTCTTCTAAGAGTTAAACCCTTTACCTGACGAATCGACCGCATCTACCCGCGTAATGTACAAATTGAGGCAGTTAAAAAAATCGTTATCTTATAAAAATGTCAACAAAACAATATCATGTGACCCCTCATTGGAACGAGCTCGTTCCAGTGAGAGTCACATGATGTGGTTTTGTTGACATTTTTTGAAAAATATTTGTTTTCTCTAGCCAAACTTGTAGATTTCACGGGTGGATACCACCGAGTTGAAAGGTAAAGGGGAAGGGTTAACACAATGTGATACATGAAATGTTCAACCTTGCTTTAAAATAAAGATACACTGGAAAAATTACAATTAAAATATAGAAAAAGTACTGGCAATACAGTTGCAGGTACTGCAACCGTAAAATATTACGGCAGAAAATACCGTATTTGTCTTCTTTCGGCACGGCCGACTTTTTTCAGATTGATCTTTAGCAAAAACATCAGGACTGATATTTTATTTCACTTTATTTCACGAGATTATTGGTTTGTCACTCAGAGTAAAGTAATTAATATTTTAAACCTGCAATCGTATGGATGCGTTCTAAAATATACTGATTAGTGTACCTCAAAAAACTGAGTCTTCCAAAAGCATCCTTTTCAGAAAGGGACAAAACCATCATGGCTGATAATTCTCATCACTGGAAGAGATTTACGGGAAAGTTAGCTCCCCTTAATTTACTCTGTCAGTACATTTTTTGTGAGAATATGGGAATTCATAGTTCACCACCATTTCGAAATGTTAGCGAATTTGTATCATTAATGTGAGCATCATTTCACAAACTTCAATCATTTTTTTCTGTAGAGTAGTATAAAAATTAAGAAGCAGGTTTTTTTACAACTTTTTCCCAATCAATTTCAACTTTTCCCTTTTAAAAATAAGAAAACGGCGTTTTCACCATCTATTGATGTTCTGTGACTTTTTCCTCTGTTCATTATAACAACAGTTTGCGTATCATGACATACAAAACAAAACAGGACATAACGAGAGCCAAAGCAGTCTAGTGCGATAATTCTTAATGCATTCAAACGTATGTGCGGTTTTGTATTTATCACACACCTCCCATGCAACAACCAGTCTATACGAAAATTGAACTAAAAGCACTTTTCAACTGGATAATTTCTGCGTTTCATTCGTTATCAACACGTTGACATCACTGTCAGGTGGTGGGGTACCAACCCTAATCTGTTTTTTTTAAATTTTTACGGCATTCATTGGTCGAAACCAATTGACACCGATCAGTGTCACAGTCACGATGATCGAACTTCAAATATTGACTAAACTGTGGGAAATAACACAGCACAAAAACGTTTTAAATAGCTAATAAGTTTAGCAACCTCCATCATTATACGATCAGTTGTGGAAAGTATTTGTCAAGGAACAAGCAGTCATAATGTTATTTTTATTTTGCAGATTTCGCATCGAATCTAATAAAATAAATTTAAATAGCCCAGGTAAACAAATCTAAATGAGGAACTTGGAATTTCCAAGCGGTCTCGACTCAGGTGCATTCGACCAATGATGATGTGATTTATTTAGACTGGTTACTTCTCTGTTTACGTTGGAAACGAAACGAACGTGTGTTATCATCACATGTGCTATACAACGTTATTTTTATCGTACAGGCAGAACAGTAGACATCCCGTGTTTTATTATGGTATACTACTCAAAGTTTGCTAAGCACCAAATATTTGACACATCATTGTGAAATTTGCTTTTGACATATTTGCGATATTTTGGTGGATATGATTAAGGAATGTATTGAGATGGTCCCCAGTGTTTTTGTTAGTTCTCTTGTCGGGCAGACGTTTCGTGACAGTCATGGGAAGCATGTACCCCTTGATTTCATGATCTTTTCGTGTATTGTCTACATGTACATGGCATGCGTAGGGTATTCAGTCTTCTTTTGAACACAAATCCCTATGATTTAATGATTGAATATGGCAAATGCAAATGTAAGAAGACATTTGTCTGAAGCAGAAATGTGGCGTACTGTAGGGATGGTGGAGCAAGGGGCTACCCATTGCCAGGCTGGTAAAGCTCTTGTTGTGCACCATACGGTGATCACCAGAACCTGGGCAAGATTTCAGCAGTATGGCACACCAATAAGACCACATGGTGGTGGCAGAGACAGGACAATATCTGCAGCTGAAGACCGGTTTTTGATTATTCAGGCCCGTAGGAACCGCTTTGCCACAACAACCCAGCTTCGCAGTGACCTTCAGAATGGATCCGGGGTAAATGTTTCGACGCAGACTATCCGGGTAAGGTTGCACGAAGGTGGTCTCCGATCGAGAAGACCATGTTTTCGCATTACGCTGTCCCAGAACCACCGCCAGGTACGATACGAATGGGCCATGGGCCACGTTGGATGGACCAGAGAAGATTGACGACCTGTCTTTTTTACAGATGAGTCAGGGTACTGCCTAGACCACACAGATAGGCGTTCTAGGGTATGGAGAAGACCAGAAGAGCGATTCCATGCAGCCAACATTGCTGGGCATGACCGCTATGGTGGAGGGCCAATCATGGTCTGGAGCGGCATCAGCAGGGATGGACGTACAGAGCTCTGTGTCCTTGAACGTGGTACATTGACTGCACAGCGGTATATTGATGAGATCCCGGATGTCCACGTCAGATTGTATGCAGATGCAGTGGGTGATGGAACCATTCTGATGTACGATAATGCCCGTCCTGATGTTGCATATGCTGTCGGGGAGTAACGACAGAGGGAATGGATTGAGCATATGTACTGGCCAGCAAGATCCCCCGACCTCAATCCAATCGAACATGTCTGGAATGAGTTGCAGCTTGCAATTCTCAGCCCGTTCAGTCCAGCCAAGAAGTGCCCAGGAGCTTGGTGCCATGCTGGTCCAAGGATGGAACAACATCCCAGAAAGGACCACCAGGACCCTGATTGGGAGCATGAGAAGGTGTTGTCAAGCTGTAATTAACAGTAATGGGTCTCATACTCGATATTGAACCCATACCAGTTCGCTCCGTCAACTTTCTGGCAAATTGAAAAATTTCCTCTTTTACCAGTACTATCCAGTTTCCATGGTTATCGTATTCAAAGGCTAAAAAAATGTCAAACACAAATAAAATCTTAATTTCTGTACTTAAATCATTAAAGATATAAATAAATAAAAAATATATACAACTTTCATTACAATATTTCGTAATAAATAAAATGTAAACCAGGTAGTTGGATATACTTGGTACTTAGCAAACTTTGGAGTAGTATAGGTGTGTGATAAAGGCATTGTTCTTTCTATTAATGGATAAAAGTTCATGATGTAAAATTTGCTGTTTTTCCCAATGAAGAATAAAAACACATTCGCTAAACAAAGAGCTAAAGTGGACATTAACCCTTTACCTGACGTAGAAAGCAGACGACACTTGCAAAAATAATTCTTGAATAACTAATTTTTTTCATTTTTTGTCTCAAAAACATAGGTTATGACCCCTCGTTGGAACGAGCTCGACGAGCTCGTTCCAACGAGGGGTCATAACCTATGTTTTTGAGACAAAAAATGAAAAAAATAATGAAAATTAATTGGCGATTTTTGAGAATAGGGCTGGCCGGTTTTGGCCGTTACGTTGGGTAAAGGGTTAAGGGTTGGGAGGTGTGATATTGATAGATATTCTTAAGAAAACGCACGATTCGTGAACAAGTTGCTTCTAAATGCCAAGTTTCATTTTATTACTTTGTATTTATTGCTTCTTAACCATTTGAACTCCAATGGTATCTACCATGTCAGTTCAATGACATCAATTGGGAGAGCGCATATTCATATTTTGGGGTTAGACCAATTAAGATTTTCAACGTGCAGCCTTGGGACTGCACGTTGAAAATATTAGTTGGTTTACTCCCACAAATTTACTGAGCAACCATTTACTTGATGTGATTGGAACACATTGTGATCCTGGTCCGGAAAAGAAACGGTCTTACGGGCTCAAAGGGTTAACTGACCTTCCACGCGCGTCAAGTAATTTCAAGGGAGATACCTTTATCGAAAGTCGATTTTTATGACGATATAAGTAAGTGATGACCTGCGGCAACCGCGGTGTGTCCTTGGGCAAGACACTTAACCCCATCATCCATGTGGGGGCACGGTGGCGTTGTGTACTAAGGCGTACTGCATGTCGATGGAGCACTTGTCTTCAACCAATGGTAACCCTGCTTGTGTAGAGTTAGTATGTTGGGGAGCTGACAGTTGCTCGCCGTTGCTCGGTGGTTCTCTCGGGGTACTCCGGTTTCCGTCACCAGTAAAACTTCGTGGTCATGATTAGCCATAGTGCAGATATATGTGACCTTAAATAAATAAATAAATAAATAAATAAATAAATAAATAAATAAATAAATAAATAAATAAATAAATAAGTGATGTTTGCAAAAACAGGAATTGAAATGTTGGATGCGTCCGTTCTAAACAAACACTTGTTCCACTCTATATGAGCACATAAAATAACTTATAATAATAATAATAATAATAATAATAATAATAATAATAATAATAATAATAATAATAATAATAATACTTGATAAAGCGCTCATAACTGTTAACTCATGCACATAATGGATGAGAAACATTCTATGGCGCTGTACAATCACTTTCAGTTTGGTAATCAAACTGGAGAAAGATTATTAGTTATTTTCCACAATTTGGAGAGCACAAATAATCATGCAGCCTGTCAGTCGCAGTGAGTAATTTTAAAATAAATTCCGTGACTGTTTCTTGCACTTTGGAAATTTGACTCATTTTAATATTTTGTTACCTCTGTCCGACAGCAAGTCGCAAATTTGAGGTGTCACGCTGTTTCGAAATTTCAAAGTAAGAAATCGTTATTTTATCGTATCAATATGCAACGCTCACATCACGACCAGCGTCTAAGATTTATTTATTGGGGTTTAACGACAGCTTCGACAGGCAGGGACACCTCGTGTCGGGTAGTTTTACGGGTTGAGGAAGTCTGAGTTCCCGGAGAGAACCACAGAGGAGCGGTGAGCAACTGTCAGACTCCCCAACGTACTAACTTCGCACAAGCGGGGTTAGCACTGGTTGAAGGCAAGTGCACTATCGATGTACACAGTACAGAGCGCCACCGTGCCCCCACGTGGGCAATCGGGATTAAGTGTCTTGCCCATCGGAACGTGCTCGCAATGATCATTCAAATGACAGAAGCACAAGCTGCAGTTTAGATAGAAGTGGAATTTTCGAAGCTTCGGAAAAAAAGTTGTTACTTATACTTCCCCTTGCCACCGGGGAGTACCGAAGATAACCGATTGGGGAAAGGGTAAACCACATTCAAACTACATCATCAAGGCATGCCTTCGTCAAAGGCATGCCTTGATGCCGTAGTTGGAATTATTTGTAGGTAAATAACATATACACTCGAAGTCGTGACGCAACTTCTTATTTAATTGACACGAGTCGTCTTCTCCAAACTTGTCACGCTGCATCCCCCGCCTGTCCGAATAGGGTATCACAGCGCATACTTCCATTTGTATGACCGAGTGAGTGATATAAGCCGAATATCAGAGATTTTGTCGCGTAAAAGGGCACAAGATCATGGGCACAAGGGCACAAGATTATGAACGACAGCGAGTTGATATCTAAGACTCAAATCTAGACGATAATGTGCCCACTGGAAAAATTATTGGCGGGAGTGGGGATGACACACCCATACTACTTGATAAGTAGAAGCACGTGAAAATTATAAAGATCGCTGGATTTCAAAAAACTTTATTATTGACGAAGAGGATCTCCCAGCCTTCGCTACGACTCTGCTAAAGACTTGCTTTAGGTGAATGGTTAACGAGGGTGTGACAATGGTGACAATATGGCGCTAATGATGTACAAATTGTGGTAGTTATCGCAGGTAAATGCTATCAGAATAAATAATTATAATTGACAAGCTGCTGTTGTGCTTGCTGCTCTCGAGATTGGCAGATTTTGTGACAAGCCTCAATCAATTCCTCTCAGTAAACTGAATAATTATTTTGATAATCAGCTTTTATCAGATAACCTAGATTATATCAATGAACAGTTCGTGTGATAACAGTGTGTCTAAAAGGATTACGGGAGGGGAGGATCGTATGCCCATCGAGAGATGTTACAAAGTTTTTCTTCGAAATTTAAAAAATACAAAAGGGTATTCTTTCATGCAAATTTCTCGGGGCAAACTGTTCAGGAAATAATATCAAGTTCGGTATTATGGGCGAAATAATGACCAATATTATTTGAAATTGCTCTGAAGACTGGCATTGAAGATATCAAAATAAGAAGGGACCCCCCCCCCCCCTCCCACACACACACACACACCCAGAGAGGGGTGGGGATCGGTGTCCCAACAATGATTTTTAGTCAGTGTGAAGGGAATTATGTCTTTTACACAACAAGAAACTTCAGAAACATATCAGTACATATCTGTGATCACAGATGAGGTCATAGAACTTCGACTGCAACGCGACTGGGTTGCGATCCGGTCGAAATATTCCGTCCACTTTCCTCCCGCACATGAAAAAGAAATGCGAGAACATTGAAACTGAGATGCTATTCTCGTTCGTTTTTCTGGATTTGATTTCGCAGTATCATCCCTTATTTATATCGTCATGACAGGGGAGCGCGGTGGCTCAGTAGGTAGAGGTGCAGGCAGCAAGCCGAGAGGTCCTCGGTTCGAATCCCACCTGCGAGAACCGCGTTGTGTCCTTGGGCAAGACACTTCATCTCCATTGCCCGTGTGGAAGCACGATGACGTCGTGTACTAAGGCGTACTGCACGTCATTGGTACGCATGTCTTCAACCAATCTAACCCTGCATGTGCTGCAGTGCGGAGTTACGATGCTGGGGAGCTGGCAGCTGCTCGTCGTTGCTCGTTGGTTCTCTCCGGGTACTCCGGCTTCCTCCACCCGTAAAACTGTCACGGTCATGATTAGCCATTGTGCATAAATATGTGACCTTAAACATCAATAAATAAATAAATAAATAAATAAATAAATAAATAAATAAATAAATAAATAAATAAATAAATAAATAGATAAATAAAATTAATATCGTCATGAAAACTGACTTTCAATGGAGTACCACACTCCCCCCACCCTCCTCCACCCCGCCCTTGAAATTATTAGATGCGCGAGGAAGGTCTAATTGAGAAGCAAGTAATTGCTGCGAAAACACATATGTCCTATGATATCAGTTACTTTTAATAAACGAAAACAACAGACAGCTCCCAGAGCTGTCTGTTGTTTTCGTTTATTAAAATTAACAAAATGAAACTCGGCTTTTTTATGGAAGGCTAATTAGAAGCAACGAGTTCAAAGATTTATTTATTTATTTATTGGGTTTAACGACACTTCCGACAGCCAGGGACACCCCGTGTTGGACAGTTTTACGGGTGGAGGAAGCCGGAGTACCGGAGAGACCCACCAAACAACGACAAGAAACTGTCGGACTCTCCTACGTTCCAACTCCGCACAAGCAGGGTTAGCATTGGTTGAAGACAAGTGCATCATCGACGCTTAGTACGCCTTCATACACAGCGCCACAGTGCCCCCATGTGGGCAATCGGGATTAAGTGCCTTGCCCATGAACGCAACGCTGTTCCTCCTGACGGGGATCGAACCGTGGACCTTTCAGTCGCTAGTCCATTGCCGTAGTCACTGAGCCGCCGCGATTTATGTTCTAAGATAATCCGTCAGATAATCCGTCATTAAGAATATCCATCAGTACCTTAGTTCCAGTTTGGATCTTTGTTTAGCGAATGTTTTCATGATAATGTGCATTTTTTTTCTTCCCAGGAAAAAAACAAATTAGCAAAATCCCACATCCTACACTTTTATATTATATGTCACGGTACGCATACTGTTGATGTGATGAACAAAACACAAAACATCAAAAATGGTGAAAGCGCCGTTTTCTTATTTATGACCCTTCACCCAACACAGACGATCGATATCAAAATTTATTATTGCATAAGCTAATCATTTCCAAAGAATTTTAACAAAAATTGAAGCAATGTGCCGAGCGCCCGCTATGGTCAGTTGGCATGGCTAAATACTTTTATTAAACAGAATGAAGAATGATTTACACATGTTACTTCACATAAAAATACAGCTGTTTATAATACATTCAGAAACCAACTCTACCGCCCAGGAAACACCAGAGATAAAAAACTAATTTTACATAGAAAAAAGTCCGGAAACCTGCGGTCGGCGCATTGTAAAATTGGTCTGTATTCTCGAGGCGCCGACCTCCGCCTCACACATCATAACCTACTATTCGTAAAAATTGTGTCCAACCGACACGAAAGCGCTGGCTAGAATGACCTTCCAGTCAATTCACAAACCAATTGAGGTCACTTCCCATCACTAAGAAACCAAATACCCCGTGCACAACTCATCCAACGATTAATCAGTAACAAATAACCCTTTACTTCTCCAACCACCCACCACCGAAAAAGAAATACTTTCACGTACCTACAATACAACTTTTTCTCGCTATACTTCGAAACGCGAGAAAATAATATTATATTAAATATCATTTTTTTTTAAAATTTCAAAGAATTTCAACAAAACCATATCATGTGACCCCTCATTGGAACGAGCTCAACGAGCTCGTTCCAATGAGGGGTCACATGATATGGTTTTGCTGAAATATTTTGAAAAATTTAATTTTTTCAACTACTCAGTTTGCATATTACGCTGGCGGATGCGGGCGATTCGTTAGGTAAAGGGTTAAAACGGGTTTCAACAGAAAATAATAGTCATCCGTTCAAACTCAGTTGGGAAAATAATATGAAAAAAACAGCTTCTGTATTTTTATACTACTCCGCAGGAATATGCCTGAAATTTGTGGAATGGTGCGCACGTCGACATTTCGAATTTTAATCTTTACACTGAAATTCAGATACTCTTAGTGTTAAATTTAAAGACAAGTTTAGGAAATTAGGAGGAAGTAACTTTCCCGTAAATGACTTCCAATGTCAAAAATTGTCGGACATGATTTTATTCAGAAAAGATGGACCCAGTTGTGTAAGATACACACTCTAAACCCAGCACGAAGTGAAATGAAGTCGGAGGAAATAATTTTTTGCTGCTGTTGGCAACTGAAAAAATATTCTGTCCCGACCCACTTCATTTAGTCTGGATACGCCCTGTGTAGCTCCCAGGAAATTCAATAAATTGTATTTCAGTGCAGCCGCATACCAAAAGCAGATGGTGATATCAGATCACGCGGGAAAAAAAATCATCAAAAGCCGTTTATCAGTTGGATATGTTCTGTTACCAAAAAGGGAAAAAGACAAAAAGCATTGAACGAATGAGAGATTATTACCTGTTGGTATTTTGTCGTCTTCGTTGTAGCTGCAGTAATCGTTTTAACAAGCGTCCCTTTCTTTTTAAATTTACCTGACATATTTAGCTGAATAAAACTTCACTACAGGTAATCAATCTAAATACAGAACAGTTTCCACTGACAGGAACTGCCACCTCCAACCCGTAAAACTGTAGAAAAATCAATGACGGATCCACACTGTTCCCTTTTAATTTGACAAATTCTTTGGACGTCAGCTGCTATTCACAAAAGGAACGCCACATCTTACACTCTCCTTCACCCCTCGTTCTGTCACAATTTACGCACCGGATTAAACAAAGAATTGTGTTAATCAGTTCCTGAATCGTTCAGAGAATATTAAATTCACATCATATCCAATCACAATTAACACCCGATGTAGGCAGGTGTATTGTTCGTTTCGTACTGCTTGTGCCAGAACTGACGGACGTTTCCGACAAGTACAAAACATGAACTGAAGTGTTCAATTATGGATTGAATGCTCTTGTGAAACACAAAAGGATGCATTAACACATACGGCCATCCTCAACCGCATTGCTTTTTCGCGTCATTTTAATTTAAAATAAAACTTCCCAATGCACAGGGCATCCTTTGTTTTAAACGTTCACTATTGGATAGAGAACTGGGGACATGACAACCGTTACTTATCCCCAGTTTCTTATTCGACATTCGTTACCAATCAATAGTTTCAGTTTATAACGAATATCGAATACGGAACTGGGAATAAGTAACGGTTGTCACGTCCCCCTTGGGGATTTTGCCTGATCTTTTTGGAATTGAGTGCCTGTTGCGGGGTGTTTTTCTTCGCAACTTTGGCATAAGAAACGGTTGTCACGTCCCTTGATGTGTGACAAAGCTTACTTATTCCCAGTTCCTTATTCCACATTCGTTCAAACCTACGTTATTTGTTAATAACGAATGTCGAATACGGAACTGAGAATAAGTAACGATTATCACGTCTCCTAGAGAATTTTTCCTGACCTTTTTGGGATTGGGTATCTGTGAGTACGGGTGTTTTTCTACGAAACTGGGAATAAGTAACGGTTGTCACATCCCTATCGGTTGATAACGAATGTCGAATACGGAACTGGAAATAAGTAATGGTTGTCACGTCCTCCTAGAGAATTTCGCCTGATCTTCTGAGTACCTGTCGTTGGTGTGTTTCTCTGCAGTGACGTTTTGCTATCACATATTTAATACCCGATAGACCATCTGTTTTTGTGAAATACGTAAACAGATGAACAACAACTTTCGCAAATGTATTTTTCATAATTGCATATTTCGATCCGTGAATATAAATTAGAAATTTGCATTCTAAAAGACGTGAACATTTACCGAACGGTCTTCACACGAGAACAGAAATACGACATGAATGTCAACAAGTTTGAGTGGACCACGACATCAAGAGAATGAATATGAAGTTAAGACCAGCAGTCATTTAATTTCACTTTTAACCCTCCACTTAACCCTTTACCCAACGCAGACGATATCAAAATTTATTATTTTAAATATCAATTTTTTCAATTTTTCAAAAATTTTTCACAAAACCATATCATGTGACCCCTCATTGAAACGAGCTCAACGAGCTCGTTCCAATGAAGGGTCACATGATATGGTTTTGTTGAAGTACTTTGAAAAATTTAATTTTTTCAACTGTTCAATTTGCATATTACGTGGGCGGATGCGGGCAATTCGTTAGGTAAAGGGTTAATGCCAACATAAGTAAACACTTGCCAAACCAATTCTTAAAGAACAAATCAATTTCAGTTCCTGCCCAGTGGTGGCTCACCCATAGGGAAGGGGTGGAGTATGCCCACCCGGAGGGGTGGGCTTCAGTGAGACCTCCAAACTTTTAAGGAAAAATTGGAATCCAGGTAATTTTTACAGGATATCGGAACAATGTTACTTTTATGATACCCCATCTATTCCCCCCTAGTAACACACAAAATGTGTGCCGTATTTGCAGTACTGACTTGCGGGGCCCTACTTCTAGGGCGAGGGGGAGGGGCTACTGTAAGCGCGGTGCCCTACTCCAAGTGCCGAATAATAACATAAAACAGACAGCATTTAGTGTCAGATACAAGCCTTCCAAAAGGCTTGTAGAGTCAAGGATTTGGTGAGTTTCAAAATTTTCTCACACCAGGTCGAATCGTGGTTAGCCAGTGCGTCCGGGTCCCTTATCTTCCTCAACTCTAGAGCCCCTGAATATCACTCGCTCGCTCCTGTTTCTGCTTCAAAAAAAAAAAACGTTTGAGGTCTTAAGCTATGCTTTTATGGAAAAATCGAAAAATAATAAATTTGGAACAGGAATTTTTGTAAACGACGCTTCCACTGTTTAACGTTGCCTTAGGTGAAGGATTAAATGTATACCAACAATAACTTATTATTTCATCACGATTCTTTTTCTTCTGTCATATTTTTATCAAATGTTGATGCATGATATTCGAAAGTTCGAATGAAATTAATGAATTTGTTGTTGTGAAATCACGCAAATAGACCAAAAGATAGCAAGATCCAACAGTACAAGCGCTTCTTCTTGACGGAAATGTACGGCAGCGTAGAATCGCCAAACTCTCTTTAGTTACTATCTCGTTTAAACAACATACTATCTTGTTTAACACTTACGCTGCCGAAAACGACTATTGTCGCCTATTTTATGATAATTATCTGCACGTTCTGGTATGCGCAGATCAAACCTACCATCTGATTACTCAGAGAGCCCTTTCCAACAATTAATCAGACGACAGACTTTCAAGTATGTCATAAATTTTATTAAACTTCTCCGAAAACATGAGTACATAGAGGTCCTCCATATATGGCTAAAGTGGGCGTGACAGTATAAGGGTTAAACAAGGTAGCTATCTTGTTTAACCCTTTACCTAACATGAAAAGCAGACGACACTTGCCAAAAAAATTCTTGAATAACTAATTTTTTTCATTTTTTGTCTCAAAAACATAGGTTATGACCCCTCGTTGGAACGTGCTCGTTGAGCTCGTTCCAACGAGGGGTCATAACCTATGTTTTTGAGACAAAAAATGAAAAAATAATGAAAATTAATTGGCGATTTTTGAGAATAGCGCTGGCCGGTTTTTGCCGTTACGTTGGGTAAAGGGTTAAACAAGATAGTGAAATGGGATTATGTTTTGTCCCATATTTTATCCATAAAAAGAGAAATAAAAATTTTGGAGGTTCTAGAATTCTGTAAATATTTTGAGTGTATATAAATTTTTGCGTGAAACCTAAGACGTGGTAGAATTATATTTTATCCATTATTATATTGATGCAAAAATACCCAGAAAAAGATACGTATACCTCTTTAAATAAAAAAAATGAAGATAAAATATTAAAACACTGTGATAGAACCCCCAGCTCTCGTTAGATGAGTCTCAAGTTCATCTGTATATACGTCACTATCTATTTTTCCGGCATATTCCATGCGGCAATCAAAAGAATATCGTCCCTTAAGTTGTGTCTTTGGGCAAGACATTTTTAATCCCGACTGCACGGTGGCGCTGTGCACTAAGACGTACTGCACGTCGATGTTGCATTTGTCTTCAACCCTGCTTGTGTGGAGAAAGTACGTTAGGGAGTCTGACAGTTGCTCGCCGCTGCTCGGTGGTTCTCTCCGGGTACTCTGGCTTCCTCTCCCGTGAAAATGCCCGCCACGAGGTGACCCTGGCTGTCGAATGTGTCGTTAAACCCTAATAAATAAATAAATAAATAAATAAATAAATAAATAAATAAATAAATAAATCGCCCCTTGGGTGCAACAAGTTGCCATCTGCAATGCTAAAGCATTGCAGATGGCGCACTGACACACTCGAGTGACATCGTACTTTTTATAATCTGCTGCTATTCATAAACACCCCCACTCTAGTTGTTCTTGACACTTTTTCCACAAAAATGCCCGAATGATCCCATAAACGAAAACGAGCGCAGCACAACAATTTGATATGGGTGTTTGTGAGTTCTGTGTCCATGGTTACTTGTTGTACTGATATGGTCCTAATTTATCTGGTTTCCATGGAAACCATAAAGCGCTGGAATTCCTACAATATCTATCGACTCTACGTAAAGTTTCTTGCGAAACTCCCAAAAGAAGATAGATGAAGCTTCTATCCATATATTTTGGGGGAGAAAAAACCCAAACAAAAACATGTGTTCGCCCCTTATCTGTAAAAATGATGCTCAAATTTTTAAAACTTGGCTTGGTGCCGTTTAATTGTCACAAATTTAATTTTCAGTACTGTGATCACGAAAAAGCGATCTCTTTCGCGATCAGAACGCAATTTGATCACGAGTTGACCGCGATACACTTTCACCAGTGGGTCCAAATTTCCTAAAATTACTACGAAATCAAGACCAGGGGCCAATACTACAAAACTTTTACAACTGAATTTTCTAGATTTGTATTTTTTAGTAATTAAATGGGTTGAAATGAACCATTAGCATTTTCAAAGATATGGCAATTTGCCAATTGGCAAATTGCCATATCTTTTAAAATGCTAATGATTCGTTTTAGTCAGTTATATTAATAGGTAAAAAATACAATTCTAGAAAATGCAATTGTAAAAGTTTTATAGTATTAGCCCCATTTTAAGAAAAACGAGCAAGAAAAAACATTTCAGAGCCAGTGTTCTCAATTTTTTTTTTGACCAGTGAGGTTCTACACTGATGTGTGGAAGAAAAAGGACGGAGCCTTTCGGCCATTTCGCGACACAGATATACGATTCGGTTGAAGTTATCTGTCCACAAGCTTTTATGACACAGTAATGTATCTCAAGACAATGGTTTCGCGCGCCAAATGCGCACGGGACAGTACAGGGACAAAATAAACCATTTCGCCCTTTCACCTCTGAAGTTATAAGTCTGACGACAACCGAACAGTATCTGACTGAGGCAGAGAAGGAGAAGTAGGAGAAGCGGTTCCCGATCGTCGTTGGCGTGGGCTTTCTTCTTTTTGGCCTAGGTTTGATTAGAAACGACGGAGGCGATAGCTGATCCCGACGGAAGCGGAGCGTTATCCTTACTTAGTTGGGGTGAAGAGTGATCAGTTTTGGGGTTTCGATGCTTTGCCGTCTTGAGTTCTCCACTGCCTTTGATGCATCTGCAATAGTTTCCTTCATTATGATCATCATTTCTAGAGCCTGCTGTGGAGAATGGCCAAGCTTGTCTGAGTTCAGAGGAAGCGGTGTGTGACGGCAAGGGACGGGGACAAAGCAACATTCATTTCCGCCTAGATCTCCACAGGTCATTCCATACCAACTGGCTCTAGCGGAGGAGGTGTCAACTCTCGTATGGATAGAGCTGTCGTGTTAGGTGGGGAAGTGGTGGTTTCCTCTTCCAACCTCTTCTCGATACACCTTAATTTCTACTTCCCCGGAAAGGCTTCCAAGCCCCTGGCGTCCCATCGCTTTGTTAATTAGCTCTTCTTCTTTTCGTCATTTCTGCGAGAGTTGGTCTATTCCCTTCGAGTGAAGACCATTGTGGGTGCTCCCACCAAAGATGCTACCTTTCATCAATCCTCGAAGGGTGGTGGCGGTGGATTTTCTCTCACGTATTTCGCTGATAGTTGGACGATTCTTTACTTGAATAGTCCAAGTAAGGGGGTGAAAAGCACACAAGGCTTTCGGGACCACCTGTATGTATTAGGTGGGATTTCTGTCTTGAGAGACGGGGCCTGCAGAAACTGAACATGGTGAAAACATCGTTGATCTGCTGGCAGTCATATACACAATCCTTTAGAATCAAGTTTTCTTTTTCCCTTCCGGATATTGCATAATTCGTCATAAACTGTTACGTTGGTTAACACTTTGTTCTTTTACACATCATCGAGCTGTCAGCAAAGTTGGCGTGCCTGTCAAGTTCTGACACAAATTTTCCGTAAATATTTCAGATCACAGCATTTTACGTCACGCCCAGAAAATTGATCCACCGCCAGCTCATCGATTCGGAAAAACTATCGAACACATTAACTAGTTCGCTGTAGTTGTATTTAATATGCTCATTTTATGTCTTTAACCCTTGAGACAACAGATTTATTTAACGTAAATAACTATCGTATATACATGTACACAGCTGTGAATGACTTAACATTGTTTCTCCACAATTGTTGGCTGCCTGTACAGGCAGCCAACAATGATGTAAAAACACCGCCAAGATTAATGCATCCTACCAGTAGACTCCGAATTCACTCGGGGAAAACTTTTTTCAAAGCAATATAAAAAGGGCAGTTCGTGACTTTTTAGGGGAAAGAAATGACACCTGGTTGCCAAATGTGAACAAGCACGAAACAGTGAATAACATTTTAGACAAAAATAGTATGAAGCGAAACTGCAGTCTCAATAGGATGGATAAAAGGAAAATAAAAGCTGGGCGCAGTGGGGGAGAGGGAGGGGGGTGGTGAGGCCAAATGTATTTTGAAAACGGGTAATCAAACGAAACATAGAACTAGTCAAGCGGCAGGCAAAAGCGAATGGCAGGCTTTAGGCACCCACCTGTGCCAAAAATGGGGAGCAGAGAGAGAGAGAGAAAGAGAGAGACAGTGAGAGAGAGAAAGAGTGTGTGTGTGAGAGAGAGAGAGAGAGAGAGAGAGAGAGAAAGAGAGAGAGAGAGAGAGAGAGAGAGAGAGAGGCGAATGTGTGGTGTATAAGATTATTGACTGAGCGGTGATTACATCACAAGATCGGTCGCCGCTTTCTAGATCATCTCACGGTCTGGTCCTGATACATTTACGCTAGTGAGTCGATATTTTTTGAAAAATGGTAATGTGATGATAAGAAAGGACAAGAAAGTTTATTGACTTTATTGACTTTTTAGGGGAAAGAAATGACACCTGGTTGCCAAATATGAACAAGCACGAAACAGTGAATAACATTTTAGACAAAAATAGTATGAAGCGAAATTGCAGTCTCAATAGGAAGGATAAAGGGAAAAAACAAACTGGGCGCAGTGGGGGAGAGGGAGGGGGGTGGTGAGGCCAAATGTATTTTGAAAACGGGTAATCAAACGAAACATAGAACTAGTTAAGTGGCAGGCAAAAGCGAATGGCAGGCTTTAGGCACCCACCTGTGCCAAAAATGGGGAGCAGAGAGAGAGAGAGAGAGAGAGAGAGAGAGAAAGAGAGAGACAGCGAGAGAGAAAGAGAGAGAGAGAGAGAGAGAGACGAATGTGTGGTGTATAAGATTATTGACTGAGCGATGATTACAGATATTTTTGGAAAAATGGTAATGTGATGATAAGAAAGGACAAGAAAGTTCAAGTCCAGCAAGGGCAAGAACTCTCGAAGAAATACTTGGACACAGCTAGTCCCATTCCAATTCATGATAGTACCTCTTGTACATGCATGTATATAGTATAACTACTTTAAGAAATCGTATTTCAGAGTTCTATTTGCAACAAAACTGTGTGGAATTCGTCAGGTACGATTTTTACAAAAAATAAAACAGATAATCGGGTGAAGGATGAAACACCGGTATTGTTAATGTATCCACGCCCAAACGCATGGACTTTATGAGAGTGTATTTAAGAGAGATAAGGGTTAATAACTAGCGCAAAGTTTTTGGGAGTTTAAAAGTGGAGAGAGGGGGAGTGTATGAAGTATTAAAGTGTGACACTTTTTAGAGGATATCTAATGTTTTTGAGTGGATACCGAAAATTATCTTATGAGTGACTGAGACAATTGTTTATTTTTCGCGCGTGCTTCCGCGAGCGAAATAAACTGTTTGTCTAGGTCACAAGTGAAATAATTTTCGGTATCCACTCAAAAACACTAGATTTCCTTTTTACTACATGCTTTTATAAGAATCTAATAATTCCTCTCGTTTCAACCTTGAATAGATGCATGAAGGTGAACAGCGAATTGATACGCGGAAGTGATTTGATCGATAATCGGAACAGACATCGTAGGGCAATCTGATTCAGCTGGCGGGTTTCTAGTCCAAACATGACCCGAAAGTCCGTAATATAAGTTTTTGGTTTGGTACGTCCTTTGAAAGGACGTACCAAACCAAAAAACCTTATAGAACGGACTTTCAGCTCATGTTTGGACTCGCGGCTTTCATGCACCAATTCAAGGTGAATACGTGTTGAATTATTGCTGGAAATGGTCGTTATCCACTCATAAACACTAGTTTTCTTTTCATAAAACGTTTCTACAATAAATTGATCATTTCCAGTGATAAATTGGCTTGTATTCACCTTGAAGTGATGCTTTGAAAGCCGCCATTTTGATGGATACAGTGAAAGTGAAAATTTCTATATCTTCACAGTGGGGGATACAATTTTTATCTTTCCGCAATTTTTTCGATAATCTATCGTTTGGCGTATAATAAATAAAATATTTACTACTATATTATATTTGGGGGATGAACTCCTGTAAAGTGCAGAGGAATTGGCAGTTGGAGACTTGGAAGATCCCACGGTTCTTTTGGGATAATATAATATCGTCTCTGGAGAAAATGTTGACAATTGCTGGAAATTATCCAGTGACATCGCCAACGAAGGTTTATGGGATGGGTGTGTATCCCAACCCCCAATATTTTTTTTTACATTGGAGACATTTTCATCGGGATTGAAGTCTCAGATGCCGATTCACATTTAACCCTTTACCTAACATGAAAAGCAGACGACACTTGCCAAAAAAATTCTTGAATAACTAAATTTTTTCATTTTTTGTCTCAAAAACAAAGGTTATGACCCCTCGTTGGAACGAGCTCGACGAGCTCGTTCCAACGAGGGATCATAACCTATGTTCTTGAGACAAAAAATGAAAATATTTTGAAAATTAATTGGCGATTTTTGAGAATAGCGCTGGCCGGTTTTGGCCGTTACGTTAGGTAAAGGGTTAAAGTAACCACGTGCCTTCTTACGAACTACATTTTAATTAGATTTTGTAACTAGGAATTATGTTACACACAGAGTAGAGACGGGTGGTATTGTAATTTTTTTTCGATGTCGGTGTCGGTATTTTTAGGGAGAGGGGGTATTCCTTTGTATCGGTTCGGTATGGATATCTGGCATGACTGAGATTTTCTAACAGTACCAGAGTGGAATTCACATCAGGAAAAACAGAATAAGTTGTTCTTGTATCACTCTACCACGACACTGTAAAAGACACCAATGAGCTCAACAGTGGCATTCTTATACGATCACAAATCATATCTACAGTGACTTGTCCTAAATGCACCTTAATGTTTAAAGACCTATTCAGGTATTTGCGATCTCAGATCATATGCCCTGACCATGCCATCTTTATGAGGTCCTGCTGACAATAGACAAAAAACTAAGGCAGTGATTTCTAATCTGGTCTTGGATGCCTTAACAGGTAACCAAGACATGACTAAGCAACTGAACATGTGCAGGTAATAGTCTGATGGGAATTCGGGACAGTTGCACAGTCCACTGAGGGTTAACAAAACTGAAAAGAAAATCAGTCAGTTCTAACATATCTAGAGTAATGTCACGCATACAACCCGACTGTCTCAGCAATGGCAATGCTTAGACACAAAATAGTTAGAGCCATTTTTTGTTAACCGTTTACCTAACCAATCTGCCATATCTGCACTCATGGTGTACAACATTTGCTATTCAAATTTTATTTTTTCATTTCTCCACTTCAAAACATACCTCATGACCTATTAATGGAACAAGCTTGATGAGCTTAATAAGGACTAATAAGCCATAAATCTGATGTTTCAGAACCATAATTTGTAATGTTGGCTTCAACTTGTGTTAGGTAAAGGATTAATTTATTTATTTATCTTTTTTGCATGTAATAACTCCCAATCCTTCAAAATGCATTTTGGGAATAATTGCCTAAGTGACATGTGTGTGTGTGTGTATGGGGGTGGGGGGGGGGGGGGGGGGGGGGTAGAGAGTTGTGGAACCTATATCCTAACCTGGCCTGTATTATAAATACCAATAACTTCAACAATGTTCATTGGTTGGACAATGTGGGAGGGGATAAAAAGTAATAAAATATGTGGTAGAAGCTGTATCTGTGTGTTGTGTTTGATGAAAACGATAATGTTCAATGTTTATGAAAAGATTATGAAATAAGACAAGAATTGTGATAATTGGGAATATGTTAATTTCTGTTCCCTGTATGCTATGTTTTTAATAAAAATAATATGAGGTGTACACGGTACTAAAGAGCTGAGGGGTGGGTTAATATGACCTCACAGTTAATGCATGTGGCCCTCACAGTTAACGAATGTCAATGAATGTTACCAAGTTACAGTGAAATTATTCCAAAGCGAGTCATCCTATCAAGTTACATTGAAATCCCTTCATAAATATGGCCTGTAGACTGTGCTGAAAGTTTTCGGGCTTCAAGCCTGTGCAGCCATGACGGTAGACCGATTGCAACTAAAAGGGAATGTCCTCATCTTGACATTATACTGAGTCATTCTACTTAGTTACAATGAAACCCCTTCACAAATACGACTTATAGTCTGTACTAAAGTTTTTGGCTCGGGAAGCCATCATGGTTGAATGATCGCGACCAAAAGTGGGCGTTGTCATCTGGGCATAATCTGGAGTGATCCTACGAAGTTACAATGAAACCCCTTCATATACATGACCTGTAGACTGTGCTCAAGGTTTTCGAACTTCGGGGCCCTGAAGCAATCACAGTTGACCAAACACAACCAAAAGGGTATGTCATCATCTAAGCATTATATGGAGTCAATCTAACAAGTTACAATGAAATCCTTCCATAAACATGACTTATAGACTATGCTAAAGGCTTTTGGGTTTTGGGCCCTGGCAGCCACCAAGGCTAAATGATCGCGTCCAAAAGCGGACGTTCTCATCTAGACATTATTTGGAGTCATCCTACCAAGTTACATTGAAATCCCTTCATAAATATGACCTCTAGACCGTGCTTAAGGTTTTCGGGCTTCGGGCCCCTGTAGCCATCACAGTTGCCCAATTGCACCCAAAAGGAGATGTTTTCATCTAAACATTATATGAAGTCAACCTACCAAGTTACAATGAAATCCCTTCATAAATATGACATGTAGACTGTGCTATCGGTTTTCGGGCTTTGGGCTCAGGCAGCCATCATGGTTGAAGGAGCACAACCAAAAGGGGACATTCTCATCCGGGCATCATCTGGAGTGATCCTACGAAGTTACAATAAAATCCCTTCATAAATATGACATGTAGACTGTGATCAAGGTTTTCGGGCTTCGGGCACCTGTAGCGGCCACATTTGACCAATCACGACAAAAGGGGATGTCATCATCTAGGCATTATATGGAGTCAACCTAACACGTTACAATGAAATCCTTCCATAAATATGACTTATAGACTATGCTACACGTTTTTGGGCTCGGGCAGTTATCAAGGCTGAATGATCGCGACCAAAAGAGGATGTCATCATCTAGGCATTACATGGAGTCAACCTAACAAGTTACAATGAAATCCCTTCATAAATATGACCTGTAGTCTGTGCTAAAGGTTTTCGGGCTTCGGGCCCCTGTAGCCGTCACACTTGCCCAATCGTGTCGAAAAGGGGCTGTTCTCATCTAGACATTATATGAAATCAACCTAACAAGTTACAATGAAATCCTTTCATAAATATGGCCTGAAGACTGTGCTAATGGTTTTCGGGCTTCGGGCTCGGGCAGCCATCGTGGTTGAATGATCGCAACCAAAAGGGGACATTCTCATCCGGGCATCATCTGGAGTGATCCTATGAAGTTACAATGAAATCCCTTCATAAATATGACCTGTAGACTGTGCTCAAGATTTTCGGGCTTCGGGCACCTGTAGCGGTCACAGTTGACCAATCATGACAAAAGGGAATGTCATCATCTAGGCATTATATGGAGTCAACCTAACAAGTTACAATGAAATCCTTCCATAAATATGACTTATAGACTACGCTAATGGTTTTTGGGCTCGGGCAGCCATCAAGGCTGAATGATCGCGACCAAAAGAGGATGTCATCATCTAGGCATTATATGGAGTCAACCTAACAAATTACAATGAAATCCCTTCATAAATATGACCTGTAGTCTGTGCTAAAGATTTTCGGGCTTCGGGCCCCTGTAGCCGTCACACTTACCCAATCGTGTCCAAAAGGGGCTGTTCTCATCTAGACATTATATGGAGTCAATCTAACAAGTTACAATGAAATCCTTTCATAAATATGGCCTGAAGACTGTGCTAATGGTTTTCGGGCTTCGGGCTCGGGCAGCCATCGTGGTTGAATGATCGCAACCAAAAGGGGACATTCTCATCTGGGCATCATCTGGAGTGATCCTATGAAGTTACAATGAAATCCCTTCATAAATATGACCTGTAGACTGTGCTCAAGATTTTCGGGCTTCGGGCCCCTGTAGCCATCACAGTTGACCCATCACGACCAAAAGGTGATGTCATCATGTAGACATTATATGGAGTCAACCTAACAAGTTACAATGGAATCTTTCCATAAATACGACCTATAGACCATGCTAAAGGTTTTTGGGCTCCGACAGCTATCAAGACTGAATGATCGCGACCAAAAGAGGATGTCATCATCTAGGCATTATATGGAGTCAACCTAATAAGTTACAATGAAATCCCTTCATAAATATGACCTGTAGACTGTACTAAAGGTTATCGGGCTTCGGGTCCCTGTAGCCTTTACACTTGCCCAATCGTGTCCAAAAGGGGCTGTTCTCATCTAGACATTAAATGAAGTCAACCTACTAAGTTACAAAAGTTACAATGAAATCCTTTCATAAATATGGCCTGAAGACTGTGCTAAAGGTTTTCGGGCTTCGGGCTCGGGCAGCCATCATGGTTGAATGATCGCAACCAAAAGGGGACATTCTCATCTAGGCATCCTCTGGAGTGATCCTATGAAGTTACAATGAAATCCCTTCATAAATATGACCTGTAGACTGTGCTCAAGATTTTCGTGCTTCGGGCGCCTGTAGCCATCACAGTTGACCAATCACGACCAAAAGGTGATGTCATCATCTAGACATTATATGGAGTCAACCTAACAAGTTACGATGAAATCCTTCCATAAATACGACCTAAAGACCATGCTAAATGACTTTGGTCTCGGACAGCCATCAAGACTGAATGATCGCGACCAAAAGAGGATGTCATCATCTAGGCATTCTATGGAGTCAACCTAACAAGTTTCAATGAAATCCCTTCATAAATATGACCTGTAGACTGTGCTAATGTTTTTCGGGCTTCGGGTCCCTGTTGCCTTCACACTTGCCCAATCGTGTCCAAAAGGGGCTGTTCTCATCTAGACATTATATGAAGTCAACCTACTAAGTTACAAAAGTTACAATGAAATCCTTTCATAAATATGGCCTGAAGACTGTGCTAAAGGTTTTCGGGCTTCGGGCTCGGGCAGCCATCAATGTTGAATGATCGCAACCAAAAGGGGACTTTCTCATCTGGGCATCATCTGGGGTGATCCTACGAAGTTACAATGAAATCCGTTCAAGAATATGACCTGTAGACTGTGCTCAAGGTTTTCGGGATTCGGGCACCTGTAGCCGTCACAGTTGACCAATCACGACCAAAAGAGGCTGTCATCATCTAGGCATTATATGGAGTCAACCTAACAAGTTACAATGAAATCCCTTCATAAATATGACCTTTTGACTATGCTAAAGGTTTTTGGGCTCGGGCAGCCATCAAGGCTGAATGATCGAGATCAAAATGGGACGTTCTCATCTAGACATTATTTGAAGTCATCTTACCAAGTTACAATGAAATATCATAATAAATATGATCTGTAGACTGTGCTAAATGTTTTTGGGCTTCAGGCCCCTGTAGCCGTCACAGTTGCCCAATCACGTCCAAAAGGGGACTTCCTCATCTAGACATTATATGAAGTCAACCTATCAAGATACAATGAAATCCCTTCATAAATATGATCTGTAGACTGTGCTGAAGGTTTTCGGGTTTTGGGTTCGGGCAGTCGTCACGGTTGACAGATCACGCCCAAATGGGGAAATTCTCATCAAGACATCATACGGAGTCATCGTAGCAAGTCACAATGAAATCCTTCCATATTAAACATGACCTGCAGACTGTGCTAAAAGTTTTTGAGTTTCGGGCTTGGGAAGCTATCATGGTTGACAGACCATGCCCAAAAGGGATCGTTCTCATCTAGGCATTATACAGAGGCCTCCTACCAAGTCACAATGAAATCCCTTCATAAATACGACCTGTAGACTGTGCTTAATGGTTTTCAGGTTTTGGGCTCGGGCAGCCATACCGGTTGATCGATCACAACCAAAAGGGCCGTTCTCATCTAGACATGTCCCAAAACCTGCATATGAAATTTCGTGACGATCAGACAAGAACTACGGGGTGTAGCCTGTACTTGAAGGCTGAATAAAAAACTTTAACCACAAACTTTAACCAAAACTCCAAATGTTAACTAAACAAGGGAAAAAAATCCCCACTTGAACCTTCAGTGAAAATCTTTAACCACAAACTTTAACCAAAAACTCTAAATGTTAAGAGACGTACAGACGGACAGATGGACAGACGGACGGGCGGGCGGACAGACAAAAGTCATGACTATAGCCCTCACCGTAAACAGTCGGGCTAAAAATTAACCTTTCAGCCATTACAAAGCCTCAACAGGGACTTATGAACAGCGAATGTGGGAAACTTTGAAAATTCAGACGGTTTCGGTATTCAACGATTGGTTCGGTTCGGTATTCCATGATATCGGTATCTGTTCGATTTTTCGGTATACTGCCCATGTCTAACACAGAGTCGGCCATACAAATGGTCGTCTGCAGTATCAGATTCGGGCTGTTTGGTGCCCAACATTACCAATTAGGAGTGCCGATACTTTAAGTGTTAATTAAATAAGCTGCGTCACAACTACATCATCATCAGAGGCCCCGGAAAGCAGTTCAGGGCGGGGGGGGGGGGGGAGGGGGGCAAATATCGGGAAAAGGGATTTACTCGCACTAACAGCCCCGCCATGACATGCCGAAGCATACATGTCTCTAAGGCCGAAGGCCAGAGATGGCGAGTTTGAGAGGAGGTGCCCCCTCCCTTCGGGAGGGGGAACCGCCATCAAAACTGCCCCATTGAATTTTGAAAGCAATCAGAACGGACTTGGGGTGTATTATAGCTTTACTTCGAGAATAATTCATTGAAAAAAATGAATGACGAACCTCTAGCCCCCGTGGACCGAAAGCGGGGAGGGCAGCCGCGCTCTCTACCTCCATGCCTTCGACGTCCCTGCTCATTGTCATGTTTATTTTATTTATACATAAATCAATTTCCAAGAAGTCTTGGGTTTTTTAAGTGGTTGAATGCAAGAAGACACTATCAGAGTTTTCAGAAAAATGAGGGAACCAGAGCAAAACCCAACATTTTCTTTGTTCATGTTTCATATTTACTCATACACCAATAATATTTTGTTTATAAAAGTTTGTTTTATTACAAATTATTGGAGAGTGCCTGAGGACACTTTCCGATAATTTGTAACAAAACAAATTTTGATGAACAAATTCTGACCACCAAAAAATAATATAGCACTCAACCGGTTAACTGTAATCCCGACTTATTAACCCTTTACCTAACGTAACGGCCAAAACCGGCCAGCGCTATTCTCAAAAATCACCAATTAATTTTCATTATTTTTTTCATTTTTTGTCTCAAAAACATAGGTTATGACCCCTCGTTGGAACGAGCTCGTCGAGCTCGTTCCAACGAGGGGTCATAACCTATGTTTTTGAGACAAAAAATGAAAAAAAATAGTTATTCAAGAATTATTTTTGCAAGGGTCGTCTGCTTTTCACGTTAGGTAAAGGGTTAATATTCCAATTACATCATCCAATTCTATTCCAATTACATTATGTAGGCTGATATTTTATCAGTTGGCACCTGAGCCATCACAGGCGGAACAAATCAGCTTTCCGCCCTCCTAATTTTCCCTATTCGCGAAGCCCCTGAATTTATGGAACAAATGTCTCGAAATGAATAGAAACAAAAGGAAGGCTACACCAACTGTCTGTAACAAATATCAGTTATAATTTGGAGAGAGGAGAATTCTCAGTGCCCAAGAACGAGTGTTCGGGAGACCAGTTGGTAATTGCCCGTGCGAATTTCTCTGCTAATTTATGCAATAATACACTCTGCTGCGTTTAAAAGCTGCACGAGACAGGCACAGAGGAGCATTTTAAAGGGTGCTGAGATGGCGTGAACACCAAAAAGATGTTTCTCATGTTGATACCCACTTTGCAATGAAGCAATTCAGCAACATTTTACCATAGATTTCGGCTAGGCAGTCACGACTCAGTACAGAGCGTGTAGCGAGGTGCGAAAAGTCAATTTGATATGAAGGATTTGGGTTTGGAATACATGAATAACTAAATTAAGTTTTTGGCTTTTACTGTCATGGCACGTGCACCAACAGCAGGGGAAGAGGTAACTTTGTGAAAATACAAATAAAGTATATGTCGCCGATTAAACTGTAATAATAAAATGCCTGTACAAGTGTATTTTCTAGAATTGTATTTTCCACATATTAATATAACTGACAAAAATGAATCATTAACATTTTGAAAGATATGGCAATTTGCCAACTGGCAAATTGCCACATCTTTAAAAATGCTAATGATCCATTACAAGACATAACTAGAAAATACAATTCTGGAAAATACAATTTTAAAATTTTATATTATTGGCTCGTAGATATATTTGGTATATTGAATTTGAAAGTAAGCCGAAGGGTTGGGAATTTCGTTAACGATCTCGACATTATTAGAACAAATGACCTTGTAACCGTAGCACTGTGATATTTATGATAAAGGATAGCTGAACGGAAATGCTATCGATTTTTAGAGCATTTGGAGTTTAGAGGATAAACATACATTTCGTTGTGACGAGAAAAACAATAGCATTGAAATGAGCTTAGCAACTTATTCGTCCGCTTCCTCTGATAAAAAAACTAAACAGAAAATCCATCTCTAAAAGTGGGTTTAATCAATGTCATGAACAACTTCCAAAGAGCAATTATTTTCTTGTTTGTTTTTCATGGATGAAAAATCTTTACATTTTTTGAATACGTATACATGTCATTGAGACCCGTATACAGTCAGGCGCACGGAATAGTTGGGAAAAAGTGAGGCGTATGGGCGAGTGATCATGATGACACGAATCGATAAAATATCAAAATTTCAATCAAGGGATGCACTCTCCAACAAATTGTAATGAGCCAAAGACATGTGTACAAAATTTGATGACTAAATTTTTTTAGCTTTCTATCCGTTAATAAGTCAAAACTATTGAACCAACGTTGGGGATGAGAGTTGTGGGACCTGTAAGATATAAACATTGTAAGCCAAGATTTCTAAGCCTTTTTTTTATAATAATTCATGAAAATGTACATTCTAACTCAATTCAGTTGCAGCTGAGTAGAGGATTTTCATTTTAATTCAAGATCCGCAGTGACAAAACATCAGTACACTAAAATGTAATTAAAATAAAAACATCTGGGTTTCACTTTTATTGTGAATTTAGTAAAAAGCAAAGGAAGCTTTAAGGAGATTTGGGAACTCAAAAAGGATGCTGACTGGGTGAAGTTCAATGAAAAACTGAAACCAAAGCTTGCAACTGTACCCAAGAGGGGCAGTGTCCAGAAGATGGCCGACACCATAGTTGCGAGCCTGGTGGAGGCAGGTGGAGGCAGGGAAGGAAAGTGTAGGAAAGATCAGGGTGCCAACACGGGAACTTGAGTACAGAGTGGATGAAGAACTGAAAAGGGCCATAAAGGGAAGAAAAGCTAAATGTGCTGCATACAGGAGAAGTAGAAAACTTAAGAGGGCGGAAACCAACGAGGCCACAGTAGAAAAGGAAGAATACCACCAAGCACAAAATAAAGTAAATAAGATTAAAGACGATAATCGGAGAGTACGAACTAGCAGTCTTATTGGGACGATAAGAACGACAGGGGGGTCGAGTTCGAACGTATTTTGGAAATGGGTGAATAAACGTAACAAAGGAAGTAACCCACAGAGTATTAAAGTAGATGGCAGAGTTACAGACGAGCAAGATCAAGTCGCATCAGAACTAGTCAAGCACTGGGAAAAGGTAAACGATAAGCGATGGGGCATGGGGAGCCCACCTGAGTATCTGAATCAGGTCGAGGAAAACATATCGAACTTCGTTTGCAGCGAAATTAAAACGGAGGAGATGCGAAAGGTGATATCAAAATTAAGGGATGGAAAAGCGGGAGGAGTGGATGAAATTCCTAACGAGTTTATCAAAAAGGGGGAGAGGAATTCGTGGAAAGCCTAACTGCCCTATTCAATCTAGCCATAGAAAATCAAGAGGTCCCAACGGAGTGGAGAGAAAGCAAAATGACATTTATTCACAGAAAGGGGGAAAAAGATGTTTTGGATAACTATCGAGGGATCTCTGTCAGTAGCAACATTGGAAAAGTTTTCTGTAAAGTCCTGTATGGGAGACTAGAGGAGGTGATTGAAGAGAAGGGTTTTTTTTGGGAGAAATCCAGAATGGCTTCAGGAAGGGAAGGAGAGTTACTGATCATCTTTTCACGCTATCCAAATGACAGAATCCGCGAAAGCAAAAAAGAAAAAGATGTTTATGGCCTTTTTGGATGTCAAAAAGCCATACGATAGAGTGCGGAGGGAGGGTATGTGGCGCAAGCTGGAGGCTCTGGGCTTAGGAGGCGAGTTTGTTGAATTATGAAAGCATTATATAAAGATGTACAGAGTGAACTTAGCCTGGGAAACATTACAACAAAACGTGTGCCTATGGAGATAGGCCTAAAACCGGGGTGTATCCTTTTGTCAATTCTGTTTTCATTGTACATCAAAGGTTTAGGAGATGAACTCCTGCGTAGCGACGACGGGGTAGCAGTTGGGGACTTGAAGATCCCAGGGCTATTTTTTTCAGACGATATGGTTCTAGAGTCAGAAAGCGAAGAGGACTAACGAAAATGCTGAGAATTGTTGGGAAATATGGGAGCAAATGGAGACTCGAACTTAATGAAAGCAAGATCAAAGTTATACCTGTGGGCCGCAAAGTGGACCCCACTCGAAGGTGGAGAGTGGGTGAGTTCTGCATTCCGGAAGGGAGCAGCAAACTTCTCAGTGTAGGGGAGACAGGTGATTACGAGTATTTGGGGGTAAATATAAACGTTACAGGAACAGGCATCTACCGAAACCACACAAATAAATTGATTATGAAGGGGAAGCGAATCCTTAACCAAATGAAACTTATAGGGAGAAAAAGTTTCAATAAGGTTTTCGTGGGGAAAACCATTTGGGAAATGGTGGGGCTGCCAAGTATAACATACGGTACGGAAGTGGTACCCCTAAACCCGACGGCCGTAAAGAACTTGGAAATCCTGCACAACGATGCAGGCCGATGGATAACGGGGTCGAGTAATGCCGCAGCGCTAGAAGCAATCGGGGGTGAGCTTGGGTGGATGAGGATCAAGGACAGGATAGACCTGTTGTTATCTTAATTATTTGGTAAATCTCCCCGACAGCCGATGGAGTAAAGTAATGTTCCTGAGAATTTTCAACTCAAATATCAAAACGGAGTGGATGGTCCAAGTGAGGGAGCTAGTAGAGAACTACTCATTGGAGATCTCGGACCTGGACGTTGGGGCAAACCAGAGTAAAAAAATCGTCAGAGAAGGGGTCATGGAGGATTGTAACCGTAATTGGCGATAGGGGGGTCAAATCAAAGAGGTCTTTGGGTGGTCTGCGTGATAAAAAGAAGCCAGGTTTTGAAGAGTGCCTTGATGGCACCTTTGGGGGTCACTGTTGTTCAAGCTGAGGCGCGATCCCTGGAGCTAAGGGAAAAAATTGGGAAAGACGGTGAAAGGGAGTGCCAGGTGTGTAACTTGGGCATGGTGGAGACCCTGGAACACTTTCTTCTAGAATGCCCAAAGTACCAGTCTAAAAGAATGAGATTCACTGGGAGTATAATGGGGAAGTGGGATGGGGGAACGAAGGACATGTGGTTAGGGGGAGACTCAAAGGAGAGGGTTAATGTGCTAATCGGAGAGATTGGGAAGAATGGGTCAAGGGATGTCATCAAGCAGTTCGTCTCCGAGTGTTGGGAGGAGAGGAGAAGCGTGGGAATAGGGAGGCAGTTGGGAGTACAGGGGTAACCAAGACCTTCTCGTCCGAGAACAGCGACAAATCAGCGGCTGGCCAAAGTGTTATTATTATATTATTGCAGCTTGGGACATTTGTATAATTGTGTTTGTGTAATAATGCGAGTCTGGGACAAGCAAGGCTTGTGAATTGATGCGACTCAATATTGTGGCCAGTGCGTGAAACTAGAGATTGGGCAATATACCGAAAAACCGAACCGATACCCATATCATGGGATACCGACAAAACGAACAGAACCAAGAGTTGAATACCGGATTTTCAAATTTTCCTACATTGGCTATTTATAAGTCCCTGTTGAGGCTTGATAACTGTTGAAAAGATTCATTTTCATAAAAGAAGTGACTGATTTTCTTTTCAGTTAACTCTTAGAAGATGGAAGTCGAGTTTTCTTGCCTCTGACGTAATCTGGCTGTGACGGTTCAGCTATCTTCGGGCTGGAGGAGAATTAAACACTGAGCAGGTGCTTCTAGTCAAGTGTCGTCTGCCTGAATAGGCAGACGACACTTGACTAGAAGCACCTGCTTACTGTAAGTTTTTCGTGGCATGTCATGTTCAATAAATTCATTCTGATTCCCCGGCTTCTAAGAGTTAACTTTCAATGGTCTGGCAATTGTTCTGAATTCCAACCAACATCCTGTACATGTCCAGTTGCGTAGCAGTTATTTCTAGTCAAGTCGTGGTTTCCTGTTCCTGTTGAGCAGCCAAGACCTGACTAGAAATTACTGTCCAGGTGATTTGTCCATTGTCGGCAGGACTTCCTAAAGATGGCATAGTTAGAGCACATGCCCTGGGGTCGCAAAAGCCTGAAATAAGTCTTTAAACATTAACGTGTGTTTAGAACAAGTCACAAAATTAATGTTATTATGATTTGTGTTCATAAAAGTATGCCTCTGTTTAGCTCATTGGCAGTGCCGTTTATAGCGTTGTGTAGAGTGATACAAGAACAACTTATCCAGATTTTTTCTGATGTGAATTCCCCTTTAAAACTAAACACATTTTTATTTGCCATTAAAATGCAAATGGGGATTGAAAGACAAATGCTTTCCACTTAGTCCACCTTTCGTTCCCCTACAATATTAAATTACAGAAATGAACTGGCAGTTAAAAGTATACATATGAGAAAACATTGATCAAAGGAAATATATAGTATATAAAGTAGAATTTAGATGAACAAAAACAAACCAAAAAAAAAAAAAACCCAAAATAGAAAAAACCTAACAATCCCCCCAACCTCAAAAAAAAAAAATAAAATAAAATAAAACCACCACGCACACAAGCACACACATGTTCACAGACATATGCTCAAATACACATGTACACCAAAGATAATTCAGTCTGCGTTTGGTGTTAAACACCACTGAGTTCACACGAAACATGCCAACAATATATAGAGGATAGCTACGCTGTTTAGTGAATTTCAAGAACCAAGTCACGAGTGTGGACTCACCTTTGATACTATCAGCAAACTTCAGTCAAATAAGATAGCCAATACCGCACCGATACCGAGGTATATCCCCCTAAAAATACCAAAACTGATACTGAAGTCAAAATTCCAATTCAGCCCATGTCTGCGAGAAAGGCGGTACTGAGTCGCCTATGCAGAAGTAGAAGTGGTTTGAAAGGGGAATGTGACCCCCAAGTATCCAATTTTACTTCCAGAATGGCCAGTTCTAGTGCGAGAGACTGGCCTTTTTATCTCATGAAAACTCACGACTGCATTTTATCATGGCATCTGAATACACTCAACTGTTGCGATGAGATAAATACACAGAATGACACGCGTGTGAGATTGGGTTAATCGATATGGCACGAGAGCCAGCGCGGAAGGATGGGACGAGAGGCCGCAGATCTTGAGTTTTATCCTTCCGCGATGGCACAAGTGCCATATCGATTAACCCATTCACACACATGTTTCGTTCTGGGTTTATTACACGCCTTCGTGTCTATGAAAGCAATTATAAGAAGGACACTCGGCAATTCATTTGACAACTCATCCCCCGAGTTCCAATGTGTTCTATGTACCAGTAGGCCAATAGGCACATAGAACACATTGTAACTCGGGGGCGAACTATCAACAAACAGAACGCATTTTATCGCCAACCAAATTAGCGAGGGAAACCGGTGTTACTATGTTTAGCTATCGCTAATGATTCAAATTGTAATTGCGGTGCACTATTTGTAGAAAATTCCAGTAAAATTTCGCTTCTATTTAAAAACAGACCGTCACCGATTTCCGTTCGGCACATATGTGCGGAACAGATTTTAATTTTCCGCATGGTTTAGTGTTGCTGTAGATGGGGATTTCATAGAACAGGCGTGTAATAAAAAACATTCTTCGATGTGAGATCATTAGATGTGCCCGGGGAAGAAGAAGCATCGACTTTAGACTTTTTATTGGCCTGTTTATCGCCTCGAGTGCAACAGGGTACCATCTGCATGTCAGGGACACCTGAGGCCCCGTAAGGCCTGGGCTGACGTGGGGTTATTTAGTCCCGCTGATGAAGCTGCGGGAAAATTAGACCAACGTGGAGGGTCGGAATCCAAGTGTCGCGAACTCGGCGCAGAGAGTTGAGTTAGACCGACGCCGTGATTCCTTCTCTGCCAAATTGGCCTGAAATAGGTTCGATTTCCGTTAGGTGTGATTCCTAATCACTTTAGGCTGTATAATGGAAAGAATGATTTAAAGTAACAACGATTCTTTTATTTACACGTAAAAATAAATCCGTTTCAATATTTCAACAATCAACAATTCGATTCTTTTCACAGAAAATGGGTCGCTACGGTTAAATAATTCTAAACAATCATATAGTCATTCTATAGCCCTGTACTGGCACTATAGTCTACACACTGGAAATGTTACTACCGTGAGCTCGCCATAAGAGCTTCACAAATCTGAAATGTTATTACTGTGAGCTCGCCATAAGAGCTTCACCCGCTTAGGCTCAAATGTCAACGTCTGCGCGTAACTGTACCTCTGGCTGTCGGAGGGTTCCGACCAGCAATATTCGTCATCTATAAAGACACCATACTTCTGATTTGGGTCAGATATTGTCTACTCATACCTTATGTGCCTTTTTGAAAGTCCTCCGTGAAAGTCCTATTGAAATATTCACCGTTCCTGGTTGAATTCACGATTCACAAATGCCCTTTTTGTGCTAGGGCGAAATTGTCACTCGCACCGATCTCCAGTCGGTATTACGATGCTTCGACAGCAAAACAAACTACTCAGAACACAATCAATCTGACGCTTCAAAGGGTTAATACGCACAATACAATTAACCTACACTTCCGACTATTGCAGGCCGATTTCTGCTACTCGACAATCTAAACTTTAACGTTCCACCTGGGGTGTTCCTTCTCACGAATTCGGCCCCGTAGCCGCCTATCAACGCTAAGCTAAATCAATCATGGAATGCCCTCTCTGGCGATTCCAGCCGTTTCAGGGTCCTGTGATCGAGGTACCCTTATGCCAGGAAACAGAGTCCGCCTGTCCTGGACTTCACCAACGCGTGTGTGACCCCAAGTGTGTGTCTAATGCTCTGCTCTTCCAGGTATATATACTTTTTACCCTAAACTGTCAGGTGGACGGACGCTCATCCATCCATCTGTCAAAACGGTGGGAGATGACGTATATCGAGGCAGAATCAATACAAGTCATCTCGCGCGTGACTTAACGATGATTCGTTCCTGACACGCATTGCTATAACTAATGATCAGGTGACGATACGACAGACATTTCTATCGTTTTAAAATATCGTTTCTCAATTGACCGTGACGAAAACCGATTACGTCTCGTAAGACTCCGACTACTGTATAAATTAAATGAGATCAGACCTTATCTAACATACCGTTTCTCCCCTGGGTCCCTGCGCTAAAGCTGGATATACACCACGTGTGTTTTTCCAGCTTTACAGAGAAGTGAAATTCATGTAGGTTTTTCGCCTTGATGCGGAATATATTTTGAACTTACAGTATCTTTAAATATGAGGCCCCTTGCCCCTATTTTTAGGCTGGCTTTGCCCTGACACTGCAATACATTAGCCTTGTTGCACTCAAGATACACTGCATTACGTATCTACATACTTTTGCTATACCAATCTTGGAAAGACGAAGACTTCCCCCCGCCCTACAGAGATATACGCCACTTTCCAATCCTCAATATTGATCAGAGACTGAAGCAATAACGGATTTATAATTGTTTTAAAATGAGACTGACTAAAATTTTAGAGAGAATGTATTTATAATCCCGTTGCGATACATATATACTTTAATGTGAAAATATAAATTTGAAAATATAGAACGCAACATCGGGCGTGTGACGTATCTTCACCAAAAGAGAAGTAACAAACACACTTCAGTTGCATTCCACTATGAGGATACTGTTAGTTACGCAGTTTGTTAGAGACCTAATATACTGCAACACGGTGTCAGTGAATTCGATATTAAAACACAAACAAAAATGTAAAGAAAAACCCCACAACGTTGCAAAAACTCAACAGATAAAATATCCTTCAAAACAAACTAAGAGAATATTCTTATATACCATTAATGTTACTCAATTTCAACATACTCTACAAAAATGTCCAGACAATCAAGAAATGATTGAAGTTCTGAAAGCTGTTCCATTCACAATGTTTCTCGAGAGACGCGTTCAGCTTTTTATATATTTATAAATATTCACTGTCTCGCAATAATGAAATATTACAGCAGTCAATCAATCCTTATTGCCATTTATTATATGACTATGTAATTTAATCTCTAAATATTACAACTGTTTGACGATCTTTTTCTGTTCCCCGGAAAATCCACAGTGTGGAATCCGATTCCGTATTATTATAGTATGACGGACTATTTACGGGTGCGTTCGAATTTACATCATTAGCTGTTCCGGTCGCAGAGATTACTTTGCTCCGAGCTAGAATGGTACTCTCGAACGGTGGTCCGGATTTGTTTACAGTTTCGTCTGCTAGCAACCATTGCTTCCGGCTTCGTAAAAAATAAATAAAATTTCAATTTTCGATTTTTAAACGCAATTAAAATGGATTGTGGAGATGATTGGGTCGTCGGAGAAGCGTTTCTGGGCAACTTTGACTTGTTAATATTCGATTTGAATGTGACATGTTACAAAAATAAGTGTAAACAAAAAATATTTCTTTTTTACTTCCATCCAATTTACCCCAAAAGTTTGGGGGAATTGTTAATGCTAGAGTTGGCATGCAATGTTGAACTATAAGTCATGTAATAAACCTTTTATCGCTACAGTGAAGTGATCTGGGAAGTCGCATCATGTCTCGTTGAGGAGGTCAGATCGCTGGATAACACTCGCTGCCTGTCGCAGCTCGTTTCATCCGGCAATCTGATCTCAACTCGACGTGATACTACGACCATGATTACTTTACTGTGTCAATAATATGTATGCACCGTCTCCTTAACGAGATTAGATTAACCAGAGCAAACAAGACGCCCACGGCGTCTTGTTTCATCTGGCTGATCTTGTCTCGTCAACTCGACGGTATGTAACTCAAAATGATTGTCTGCAGTAATATCAGTGCACGTGTACATCCTCCAATGAACGTGAAACGCATTATCTCTCAAAGGAACATCAATAACAGCAAAAGGGTTAAAAATCAAGAAAAGTGGAGGCTGAGAATGTTTACATAGAATACTGTTTCAATTCCTTTCCCATTATAATCTACTTTTGCAGTACGGCTTCATATAATAACTTAGATTGATTTTTGGGTTTTGTGCCACTGCTTATCTGAGCCTGGTCTTCATACGCGTATGGGACTTAATACAATTTTTTTTTCTAAACTGCTGAGCGTTTCATCATCGAAAATCTCCTTATCTGTTCGAGTGGAGAATGGATCGTTTGTTGTCTCTGAAAAGTAATGTAAGATAAAAGCTAAAACAGAATGGACTGGGAGGTATTCTGAAAATGAAATCCACGGTTTAACCCAGCAGCGTAAACATACATGTGCAGAAATTGGGAAAACCGTATCTGAAACAAACAAACGAACTGAAGAACAAATAGGTATCGCTGCAGTAAATATTTGAATTAGAGTTACCCGCCTCGGAAATGATGCAATCTCTAAAAACAAGCAGCCTTGGGAAAATATATTGTTTCAATAAACATTTGAAACATTCTAAGTACATCTCGCATTATTGTTTAATACTCCAGATAAATAAAGAGGGTGATTTCATGACTTTTGGACCTAAAAATACAATTGACTTTTGGTGTGTTTTTGGGGGGATTCCCTGAAATATATGTGCACGTGAACGTTACATCCCTTCCGGTCAGGTTTTCTCTCTTATTTGTTGCACAACCCCCAGTTTTCGGGTCAGAAAAAGTTGGCTGAAGGGCTATGCTTGACAAAGATATTCGAATTCCAAAATTAAAGTGATGCGATCATAATTGTTTTCGTTTGAACGTTATAATGGTTGCTTATGGGAAAGTATTTACTGCTGTGATACCAATAAACGGCTTTTTTTGCAAATGTTGTATAATAATAATAATAATAATAATAATAATAATAATAATAATAATAATAATAATAATAATAATAATAATAACACTTTGGCCGGGCGCTGATTTGTCGCGGTTCTCGGGTGAGAAGGCCTTGGTTACCTCTGTTCTCCCAACTGTCTCACTATTCCCACGCCTCTTCGCTCCTCCAAACACTCAGAGAAGAACTGATTGATGGCATCCCGTGCCCCATTCTTCCCAATCTCTCCAATAAGCATACTAACCCTATCATTTGTGTAACCACTAACCACGTGTCCTTCATTCTCCCACCCAACATCCCCATTATACTTCCAGTGAACTTGTTTTGTTGGACTGGTATGTGTGAAACCCGTACCGTTACAATGTTTGCGGCGCATGCTTGTGAGTGTAAATTTATGTCACACTCCAACGCTGTTTTGGTTTATCACACTGCAGATTCGGCTTAACTCTTTATCAAAGCTGACCCTTTACCTAACACGAAAAACAGACGATACTTGCAAACAAAATTCTTGAATAACTAAATATTTTCATTTTTTGTCTCAAAAACATAGCTTATGACCCTCACTGGAACGAGCTCAATGAGGGGTCATAAGCTATGTTTTTGAGACAAAAAAAATAAAAAAAATAATGAAGATTGAATGGTGATTTTTGTAAATTGCGCTGGCCGATTTTTACTACTGCGTTGGGTAAAGGGCTAATGGTCGAAACCGACTCGTAAACATACCTCGTGACCCCTCATTGAAATCATTCCAAGAGGGGTCACAGAATACGTTTTTGATCCTTAAAATGAAAATGTTTTGAAAGTGGCGTCCGCTATTCGTTTTGGTTAAAGTGATGATTTTGTTAATTGACATACAAGATTGGGAGATGAATCTAGACTACCTTCTTTTTCGGCTCATACGTACTCAGTATTCTGAAATTTATATTCTCAGAAAAAATCTACTTCAGGTGCACATTATTTATTTATTTATTTATTTATTTATTTATTTATTTATTTATTTATTTATTTATTTATTTATCTATCTATACTCAAAGTTTGCTAAGCACCAAATATTTGACACATCATTGTGAAATTTGCTTGTGACATATTTGCGACATTTTTGGTGGATATGATTGTGGGATGTATTGAGATGGTCCCCAGTGTTTACATTAGCTCTCTTGACAAGCGGACTTTTCGTGACAGTCATGGAAAACATGTACCCCTTGATTTTCATAATGTTTTCGTGTACTGTCTACATGTACATGACATGTGTATGGTATTCAATCTCCATTTCAACACAAACCCTTGTGATTTAATGATTGAATATGGCAAATGCAAATGTAAGAAGACATTTGTCTGAAGCAGAAATGTGGCCAGGCTGTAGGGATGGTGGAGCAAGGGGCTACCCATCGTCAGGATGGTGAAGCCCTTGGTGTGCACCATACGGTGATCACCAAAGCCTGGGCAAGATTTCAGCAGTATGGTACACCAGGAAGACGGCATGGTGATGACAGAGACAGGGCAACATCTGCAGCTGAAGACCAGTTTTTGATCATTCAGATCCGTAGGAACCGCTTTGCCACAGCAACCCAGCTTCGCAGTGACTTTCAGAATGCATTCTGTGTAAATGTTTCAACGCAGACTATCCGGGCAAGGTTTCACGAAGGTGGTCTCCGATCGAGAAAACCATGTATTTGCATTTCTGCTGTACAAGAACCACCGCCAGGCACGATATGAATGGGCCATGGACCACGTTGGATGGGCCAGAGAAGATTGGCGGCCTGTCCTTTTTACAGTTGAGTCAAGGTACTGTCGAAACAACACAGATAGGCGTTCTAGAATATGGAGAAGACCAGGAGATCGATTCCATGCAGCCAACATTGCTGAGCATGACCGCTATGGTGGAGGGTCAATCATGGTCTGTGAGCTCTGTGTCCTTGAACGTGGTACATTGACTGCACAGCGGTATATTGATGAGATTCTGGATGTCCACGTCAGATTGTATGCAGGTGCAGTGGGGGATAGATTCATTCTGAAGGACGATAATGCCCGTCCTCATGTTGCCCATGCTGTCAGGGAGTACCGACAGAGGGAGGGGATTGAGCGTATGGACTGGCCAGCGAGGTCCCTTGACCTCAATCCAATCGAACATGTCTGGAATGAGTTGTAGCTTGCATTTTCAGCCCGTCCAGTCCAGCCAAGAAGTGTCCAGGGGCTTGGTGCTATGCTGGTCCAAGAATGGAACAACGTCCCACAAAGGACCACCAGGAACCTGATTGCGAGCATGAAAAGGCGTTGTCAAGCTTTAATTAACAGTAATGGGTCTCATATTCAATATTGAAGCCATACCAGTTCGCTCCTTCAACTTTTTGGCAACTTTGAAAAATTTCCTCTTTTATCCAATAATATCCATTTCCATGGTTATCGTATTCAAAAGCTAAAAAATAATGTCAAACACAAATAAAATCTTATGTTCTGTACTTAAATCATTGAAGATATAATTAAATAAAAAATATATACACTTTTCATTACAATATTTCAGCTAAAACATAAAACAGGTAGTTGGATATACTTGGTGCTTAGCAAACTTTGAGTAGTATATATTTATTTGAAGAGTCAGGCTCACCTTATGTCAGACCGTTTTTCGAGTGGAGGAATCAGGAGTACCCGGAGAGAACCACTAAGCAGCGGCGAGCAACTATCCGACTAGCCAACTACCCAACGTATTAACAACGTGCAAAAAGGGTGAGCAATTTTTCCAATCGAGGAATATTCGTCAGGACTGGACTATAAAACTCCAATTCTATGTTGCTAGTAATCAAGTACTATCTTCAGGGCCGTATTATTCATAAGGCTGACTAGGCTGAAGCCTAGGGGCCCACAGGGACTGGGGGCCCGCCATTTTGTTTTTGCTGAGGCACTGTTACCAGCGCCTTAGAGCTTCAGTAGATAAAGGTACTTTGCACTCTGCGCCGTAGCGATACATGTACATATGTATTTATCCGAATATATACTCTCATAAGAACACTATACATATATTTATACACAGTACATTATAGATAATAAAAATTTTATTCACGTCAAACTATTATAGCATTGAACAATTATACCCCCAAAATGTGCTTTCCTGGAGAATTCTGCTCACGCAATAGAAATATTTAAAAAAAAATGTGAGAAGAATTCTTCAGGAGACCCGCAAAATGGATGTAGGTCAATGTAGTGCCTACCGTACCAGGGTCAGGCTGTCAGCTGTAATGGGGTGAAAGATTGAAGTGTCGGAGGGTGCCCCGAAGCACCTAAACGCCTAGGGGTCCGACCATGGGTTAATACGACACTGGCTATCTTTAAGGATTAGATTTGGACTTGTCAAACACACAGTCGGTCATACAAATGTCGATCTGCAGTACCCGATTCGACCTGTTAGGGACCCAGTATAACGACTTCAGAGTACCAGTAAATTAAAAAAAAAGTCGTGTCAGAACTTCCACATGCATATTTTATTTATTCACTACTAAATTTCCCAAAAGTCTGTATGTTTTAACTATAATCGCAACTGACCTATATTCCAACTATATCATCAAGGCATGCCTTCAACGAAGGCATGCCATGATGATGCAGTTGGAATAGTAGTCAGTCGGGGTGGGGGGGGGGGGGGGGGTCATCACTGTCGGGACAAATTTATCGTTCATTTTCACTCCTCCACTGAATAAGATAAAAATGTATTATTTACCTACTTATAAAACACGACTTGTCAATTGATTGGAATGTTAATCAATGAATGGCAGTGAGTGATAGTTGTTAAGGAGTTGGTTGTCTCCCTTCGACCAGAATCTCAAGGGATCACAAAAAAATTCTTTCACGACAAAATTCAATGTGAGCGTTACAAAAGGTATCACTGAAGTAAATATTTGAATTAGAGTTACCCGCCTCGAAATGTTGCGGAAATTATGCAATCTTCCAAAAATAAACAGCCTTGGGAAAATATGTTGTTTCAATAAACATTTGAAGCATTCTACTGACATCTTATATTGTTGTTGAACATTCCAGATAAATAAGGAGGATGATTTGATGACTTTTGGGACCTAAACTAAAAAATACAATTGTTTGTCTGTTGGTGTGTTTTTGTTGGGAATTCCCTGAAAATATGTGCACGTGATCGGCGCTTCTAGTTCCTGTCAGTTTTTCTCTCTTATTTGTTGCATCACCCCCCCCCCCCCCCCCCCCCTGTTTTCGGGTCAGAAAAAGTTGCCTGAAGGGCTACACTTGACAAGATATTTGAATGCCAAAATTAATAGTGAATATTTTTTACCACCTCAACGTTATAACAGTCGCCTATGGGACAATATTTAGTTCTGTGATACCTCACACACACCACCTCTCGCAAAAACTCGAAACGGTTCCGATAGTTTATTGCCCCCAATCCTCCCCCCCCCCCCCCACACACACACATATTCTACGGAGGACCACGCTAATGACCTCCGTATGTCCATGCATCGACATTTTGGGTTTTATAATGGTGCAATCGACTTCTTCAGTTTCGAATGGAGAAATTTGAAACTTTTGCACGTTTTCAGTATTTGGGTGAGTGGTAAGAAAAATAATTTTTGACAGAGTTATTGTCCTTTACCTACCCTTCAATGGTAAGTCGTTTTTGGGTTCCTTAGTGGTGTAATCATCTCCTGTTACAGTTTTCGGTGAAGCGACCTGAAGCTTTAGGATGTGGTTACACACATTTTAGATGCGCAACATGTATACCCAATTACACATGACGAAAACATAATTAATTTTCTAAAAAAATTATCGACTTAGAAAATGTCCAATGCCATAATAAATGGTTTGAAATTCCGAGAACCATTATGGCTTAGGCTTATCAACTCCTCACTCATTTGATCGCTGAAAGTGATTCACACACTAGAAATAAGCAGAGAGTTGCTTTTCCATGATGTTTTATTGCTCTTGTTTCTGGGTTTCGATTACCATTTGTTGTGAAAGATATTGATGGGGAGCATGCCTAACATCTAACGTCAACGAAAATATTTTGGGGTCTCAAATGCTAATTTGGGCACATTCTGCTAATTTAAGAACAGTGTTTAACGGCGTAACTTTGCTGGCAATTAAAACCTTGGACATTATAACAATTATATTCTTGTACTTTATAAACTTTTGCCTCATAAGAAAAATGAAAGTGCAGAAATATTTTTCCATAAAGTACTTCCAGTACTTAACCCTTCACCTAAATATTTGGATATTCCTGCCCCAATTAACAAAATGAGCAGTTGAAAAAAAAATATTTAAAAAACCCATATCAGTATGTGACTACACATAGGAATGAGCTTGTTGAGTGCATTCCAATAAGGCAGCAGATGATATGGTTTTGTTGAAATTTTTTTAAATATTTTTAAAAAAACAATTAAAATAAATTTTGAAATGCGTGTGATGGGTAAGGAGTTAAAAATGCCTTCATGCTTCAGAGTACTTCTTGTTTTGCAAGTGTTTGTTTAACAAAGTTTGGTTTCTTAATACTGTCACACTTGTAGCAACATATATTACATGACAATAATATGGGGGTATCTATATGCAATAATGATAGTTGGGCACCAGCTTCCCACTTTTTTGATATAGGCTGTACTGTACAAGTAAAGACTTGAGGGCCTAATAATTTAAAAAATCAGACACACCTCGCATTTTTAAGTAAAGCATGATAGCAATACACAACATTATAACATAAATCTCAATAATTATAGCCCAATTCGCAAACTTCCTAATTTCTCCAAACTCTACAGAAAAGATTATGCAGGTTCGCCTTGACACATTCCTAGTGAATAATAACATCATTCACCAATACCAAAACGGATTTAGAAAAGGACTTTCAACAATGCATCCGATACTATACCTTTTGGGTCATATAGGAAAGGAAAATTACAAACCCACCAAGGATAGTACAATCTCTGTTTTTTAGACCTGTCAAAAGCCTTTGACATAATAAACCATAATATTCTCCTAAAAAAGTTAGAGTTTTATGGTTTGAGATGTGTAGTAAACAAATGGTTTCGGAGTTATCGCAGTGATAGAAAGCAATATGTACAGTATCTAAACAAAAACTCAACACACACCAGAATAACATACGGAGTTCCACAGGGTTCAATTTCAGGGCCTGTTTTATTTTTGATTTACATTAATGACATATCAAATAGTACTAACGTTCGCTGATGACACAACGGGCTATACATCCCACCATAATCAAGACATCTTATATCAATCTGCCAACACCGAACTAGAAAAATTAAATATGTGGTGCAGAGCTAATAACCAAAATCTAAACGCCAAAAATCGGAATATGTCATAATCATCTCGTCACATATCAAACTTAAAAATAGCAGTAATATAATTAGCATCGATAATATTCCTATAATCAGGGTGGGCATTAAAGAAACAGAATCCTCTGTAAAATCTTTGGGAGTTCATCGCGACGATAGATTGAGTAACTCCATCCACATTTCAAAATTGTGCACAAAAGTAGCAAAAGCTATTTTGGCAATAAATAGAGTTTTAAAAAATCCTACCATATAGAGTGTTAGTCATCCTGTATTATGCGTTAATTCATAGTCACTTTCTGTTTGGTATCCAAATATGGGGACACTCCAAACATATAAACAAACTCTATCTCCCACAAGAAAGAGCAATCCGAATAATAAACAACAAATTTTATAACTGTCACACAGATCCCCTGTATTTAAACGAAAAAATACATAAAGTTCACGATCTTTATACATTACATACATTATTATTGGTACATGACTGACATAACAATGCACTACCTACCACCTTTAATAATTACTTCACCTCTATTACAAACCAAGATGGAGTTGTGACTAGACAATCAGAATTATTAAAAACAAACACGCCAGCGAACCACTTTCCGTCATTATAGAACAAATTAGACAATGAAATACGGAACATACACGACAGAAATGTTTTTAAATTTACCTTAACCAACCTACTAACAGGCTCCTATTCCAATTCTGTCTCCTGCTCAAATCCTTATTGCCAAGATTGTAACGTTTGATTAAATACTCGCTTGACGCTGAATCTCATCACTGTTAAAGTCATGTCTGAACAAACGAGTTTGTTATCCCTGAAGCCCTTGCATCAATAACTTCCGTCTATACATGTACACAGCTGCAGATGACTTAACAGTGTTTCTACATTATGGTTGGCCGCCTGTATAGAAGAAAAAACCTCCTCACTCAATTTCGAATGTAGGCAGGGGTTTGAAACATCTGGACGTTGTTATAACATATTCAAAGTGTGCAAGAGGTATACAGAAGACGAAAAAATCATTTGGGGTAGAATTATTGCCCTTAACCGACTCAGAATACTGTGACTGGCTGGGCATGTTGGGTGCCTTCATAGTGTAACTATCTCCTGCTAAGTTTCCAATGTAGAGAACTGAAACTTTAGGGGGTCGTTCCACACACACTGAAGTTCTACAGCATGTATACAGTTGACGGAAAAATTATTTTCAACAGATTTATTGCCCTTTATCGATTTTGAAAATTTCCGATATTTTTAATACTTCTAATTTGCCACCCCCGTCGGTGGGATGGGCATTTTGGCGGTGACCTTTTATAAATTGATTTAACCCTTTGTATGGGGGCGCGGTGGTGTTGCGATAACCGGTTCTCGTCAGATCACCGAAGTTAAGCAACATCGAGCCCGGTTAGTCCTCGGATGGGTGACCATCTGAGCGATCGATTCGGACTCCCGCGTTGTGTCCTTGGGCAAGGCACTTAACCCCGATTGTCCACATGGGGGCACGATGACGCCGTGTACTAAGGCGTACTGCACGTCGATGGTGCGCATGTCTTCAACCAGTCTAACCCTGCCTGTGCCGCAGTTTGGAGTTACGATGTTGGGGAGCTGGCAGCTGCTCGTCGTGCACAGTTGTTCTCTCCGGGTACTCCGGCTTCCTCCACCCGTAAAACTGTTACGGTCATGATTAGCCATTGTGCATGAGTATGTGACCTTAAACACCAATAAATAAATAATAATAATAACCCTTTGTACTCTGGTGGTATCTTCCATTTTAGTTCAGTTGGAGCAGTTGGAGTCCATATTCATTCTCTGGGAGTAGATCAATAAATATTTTCAACGTGCATCCTTTGGACTACGCATAGGAAATATTGATTGGTCTAAAGCACATACTGACGAAGCAGCCATCCTACTAAATGAAGTAATGGCGTGTCATGTTCAAGAACCGAAACAGTTGTCTTTCTTGTCCAGACGGTTAAAATTTGGAAACCTAGATTTAAATTATAGAGATTCCAGAAATAATTCCCAAAGCGTTCAGTATATCATCTGGAAAAGCAGTGGCCGATACAGAAGTTTTTAACTTAGTGCGTGCAGCAGGTGCAGCATTTTCCTGTCAAGAACAGGGGAAATCACGTACTTAGAACAGGTGAAATTCTGTCTCTTCTTAACAAAATATGCTTCTATGAACGGGAGTTGACGCCAGTGCCAATTGTATTTTTCATCAAATCAGGTCATGGCTACTTTACAGCAGCCATGATTTGATATTATGAGAAATTCAGGATGTTACTCAACATATTGAGAGTTAAAGATGGACCAAATTGTGAGGGCGGGGGAGAGGATGAATACCCTCGCCGTATTCACCCCCAAGGTAAATGTCATAAATGGGACGATTCCATGTACTTCTGCTGGGCCTACAAAAATCACAGCTCGGGTCTCATTGCAAATTTACTGTTTATATGGAAACCGAAACAGAATATATTGTTTACCAGTTGTATTACACTGTATCTTCCTTCATCGCCGTTGTTACTGCGGCAAGTTTAGGTCTGGGAAAATATTACAAAAAAGTGTTACAATTTATTTAGGGTGCCATTTGCGTCTGGGAAAAACAATTTTTTCAAAATGCATATGATTTATCAGGCTGAGAAGCACCTTACAAGAATATACCACATGCAGTTCTAACTCGAAAAAAACATTGGTCCGGATAAACCAAAGTGTTCACTTTGTTTCATACTGTAAAATAGAACAGATTCAAAGACATTTAAAAAAATCCTCTCTCTCAAATAAACTTATAATGCAGTCGAAATTCAGTAATCGAAACAGGGGCAATACTATAAAACTTTTATAATTGTATTTTCTAGAATTGTATTTTCTAGTTGTGACTCTAAATGGGTTGAAATGAACCAACCATTAGCATTCTCAAAGATCAGGCAATCTGCCAGTTGGCAAATTGTCATATCTTTTGGAATGCTAATGAGTCAGTTTGGTCAGTTATGTTAATAGTTAAAAAATACATTTCTAGACAATACAATTGTAAAAGGCTTATAGTACTGGCTCCAAGTCTAACCGGGATGATAAGGTAGTGATTTAATTGTTCATGTTGAGCGTCCCGAATAATGTACCGTGGCAAAAATTAACTTTCGGCATTACAATCCAAGTCTGGGGTTAGACCAAACCGGTTCATTTCCAAATGTCGCTTTCGAATCAGAGCAAAAAAGTCTTATGATGTTATGTTAGTTAAATCAATATATCGCTGTTGCGAAAATGTTCACTACAGGTTCCATCGTAATATTTTAACCCTTTACCTAACATGAAAAGCAGACGACACTTGCAAAAAAATTCTTGAATAAATGATTTTTTTATTTTTTGTCTCAAAAGCATAGGTTATGGCCCCTCATTGGAACGAGCTCGTCGAGCGCGTTCCAATGAGGCGTCATAACCTATGTTTTTGAGACAAAAAATGACAAAATAATGAGAATTAATTGACGATTTTTGAGAATATCGCTGGCCGGTTATGGCCGTTACGTTTGGTAAAGAATTAACTAGTGCATGGAAAGGGGCATTTTAATGCATAGATTTTACAAAGAACAAAACAAACGTAATTAGATTTCAATATTTTTTATTTAATAAAACTAATCGCATAGCATATGTTGGATGGATGAGAAACTGACCACTCGGTAAGAGATGTGGGTATGGGGTTCTGAATGGAGAGGGTCTATTTAGAGAATTCCAAACGCCCCTCTACTCCCTTACCATAAACTCCACCGCTTCTCTCTACTCCTGCCTTCAACATGAGTTCGAGTATCGCAACTTTGGGAAATCAAAATCCACCCATCAGTGGCGTAGATAAAGGGGGGGGGGGGGGGCGGGGGCGGAAGCCCCCCCCCCCCCCACCAGAAGTTTTGTCGGAAAATTTTTGGGACCATTTTTAGGCCAATTTATGCCTAATAACATTAAAATGCTGGCTTTGGGGATAAAAACATGCCATTTTAGGTAAATTTTGGGTAAAAAAGACCAATTTTCAGTACATTTGCAGTAAACAACAGATTCTTTCTGTTTGTTTGGGTTTTTGTTGTTGTTACACTGTCGGAAAATTTTCGGTCTGTCGGAAAATTTTGGGCTTGCCCCTCCGCCAGCGAAAAGCTATCTACGCCACTGCCACCCATCCCATTCCCCCCCCCCCCCCCCCCCCCCCCCCCCCCCAGTCGGAAATATTTCGTTTGAACACATGGTATCCGACATTTTCTGATTTTCTGCCTGAAACATAGTGTTTCATTTCAGTAAAAAGGACAAAAGCATGAACATTAGGGAGTGTCTAGAAGCTACAACTGTTCTTGAAATGATTTGGGTAAAGAATAGGATAGAGTTTGGGTAAGCCCTACCCTTATCAATATCTTTTCATCCGGCAATAACAATAAAAAATAGGTTTTCTGACGAGGGCTCTGTAAAACGAATCTCGATCAAATCAAACAAGGATTTGAAATCGAACCGAATTTGAATCGAATCGGAAGAAAATGACAACTCTGTTTATTAATATAATGACTGGCATCTTATTGGAGAAACCAAACGCATTTATTGTGTCGCTGTAGGCCTACACCATCATTTCCGGGAAGAAGAAAAAATTGGAATGTATAGACCCACAGTGAAATAATAAATACGGTTCGATTTGTCTGATGCTCGTACTCACCAATTTATCCGTAAACCGCACCGATTTGGCACACAGCGCCCGTTGCAGTCAAGTTGTTTTCCGAGGTTCAGATTGGTTTCATCTACGACAAAATGCTCTACGTGACCATGAGAATTATACGCTATCGTGTCCCATTCTAAGTGCGAATGAATGCGCCCGTGAGAGGATTAGAAAATAGTCCATGTCCTGGATTCGAAAACGAATTGCATAACCGAGTTGATATTCGATTCGTTTTTCAAATAATTGCAGCGCCCCATTCCTAACTTCTGGCGTTTGAGAATTGATTTGATTGACATTTTTATGGCATTACAATCAGAAATGAAGACTCACTCCAGCAGTTGCGTTATGATTACGCCGATAGTTCTACAAATTATGCTAATATCTTGATGTTTTCAGAGGGAATTAAATACTTATTGACTGGAATATCTATAACTGGGACAGGAAAGAACCCCTGTATATCTTTGTAACGGAAGTCGCATCACATTACACATTACATTACGTCAAGGGTTGTGTGACCGCCAATTTCCACAAAAAGTGTGTAAACAAACAGCCGACAACTGAAAAAGTCTCCGGCATCGAGTTAGTTAACATCTCCTCTGAAACTGTCCTGTTTGCGCAAAACTCACCTGATGCTATTTTAATATTATCGATTAAAGGTTGGGCACAAACGTGGAGAGCACTGTCTTTCAGCCTCATTTGCATATTCAGAAGGTGGCCAACTGCAAGTGAGAGTTTAAAGTTTATGTGCAGAGATTATATTCCATCGACCTGGCATATTGATCGGGAAAGTCTGGTTGTGCGAGTCTTTTACATAACAATATATGTTGCATGAAATGTTATTTCCCCAAACATCAGGAAATCCTGTATTAACGTGTCATACAATACCAACACGAGGTCTTCGATCACAAGGTTGTCTGCACTTTAACAATGTCAAATGAGAATTAACTCTTGTCATTCAACAATAACGAAAATATATATATGAACTCTTGTCATTCAACAATAACTGCAATATATATATATATATGTGATTACAGTTCGCAGTGGAGTAGATAAATCATAAAGGAGGTGTGGGATTGGTCTTTCGTACTCGTTGGTTCCACCGCTACAACACTCAACACAATCCATTTCAGAGACATAAGCCTACGTATTGACCCCTGCCTACCGACAAAAAGCTATTTGCGCCCCAACATTACGAACAGCGGTTTTCTCCTATGTGTAACTATGAGCAACTATTTTAATTGTCCTCGGTACGCACGCGCGAAAATAAGAGTTGTGCAAAGCTCCAATTTGGAGAAAATAATTAAAATTAAGATAAAAAAATATTTTTGGGGGGGAACAGCCGGACATCAATTCATGAAATTCATAACAAATGCTTCCTAATGGCACATGATTTAAACCACCAGTGTGATATTTTTGTCCTTTTTATTTGAAGTTTAGCACCCTTCTTCCTGTACAGCTCTGTGTAAAATGTTAACAAAAGTGTCAGGCCTCTTTTTCTATTAAAATGTCATATCCGGGGCCTTTGGATATCCAAAGCCAAATGGCTATTTTACATCACAATTGTACATCAGCAGATCTTAGAATACCCGCTAATCTTTCTTTTTAGTGTAGATGCCACGGTCCGGTCGTGTTCGGTCTATTTCCACAAATTCAGAAGTGTGAGTGCCTTATGGAGGGGAGATAACCGATGAGTGTACTTTGCCTTGAAACATGTAACGGCGTCCATCTGGTCCCAATGGTCTCTCTTTTGTGGTCAAGGTCCGGTCTACTTCTGCTTCTTCGTCCCTCTTCCAACACGAAGCGGAAAGCTTCTTAGGGCAAGCGGGCGGGAGTACCAAAATGGCATTCGACTCTGGGTATGAGTTAAGACGGAAATTTACAACGTATCATAAACTGTAATCTGCCACTCAATAGCACTGACACTGTTCTACTCAAGGGACGAAATAAATAAAGCTTTAGTTATCATCCCGTCTATTGTATAGCTTCATTGTTTGGTGATTATCGACCAAACTCTGTTTAATTTAATTAATTTTCATTATTGTCTAATTTTTTGTCTCAAAAACATAGGTTATGACCCTTCGATGGAACGAACTCGTCGAGCTCGTTCCAATGAGTGTCATAACCTATGTTTTTAAGACAAAAAAATTAGTTATTCAAGAAATGTTTTTGCAAGTGCCATCTGCTTTTCGTGAACTGGTGTGTAGTAGCTAGAGGGAGACAAAGTCTAGCATTGGACTTCTGTCTGGCAGGATTAGAAAATAGTATCGAAAAGTTTTCTCAAATAGTTATTCGGTGCTTCATAAGTAATGAAAAGTTAGCTTGAAAATAGGTGATATGTTTTATTCACTGTCATTACAATTCTAAACAAAATAATAATTTGTCACTTTTTTGCTGTCCGTCCGTTGTTATGAACAATGCTCGCTGTTTTGAACACTAAAATATGAAAAATTCTAACATTTTTTTAGATATTTGACGGTATCGAAAACAACATATCACCTATTTTCAAGCTAAATTTCCCATTACTTAATATAGCACTTTAAAAATGAGAATAATTGCTGAGATTCATCATGAATGACTCTTCTGCCCAACTGCCCACCTGGGCTTCCTTGTTATTTTTTTTCAACACCATATTTCTACTAATAATATTTTATTTATTTATTAAGGCTTAACGACACTTTAACGGTCAGGGTCATATCGTGTCGGTGACAGTTTTACGGGTGGAGGAAGCCGGAGTACCCGGAGAGAACCACCGAGCATCTGCCAGCTCCCCAACATCGTAACTTCGCACTGCAGTACAGGAAGGGTTAGATTGGTTGAAAACATGCGCACCATCGACATGCAGTACGCCTTAGTGCACGGCGTCATCGTGCCCCCATGTGGACAATCGGAGTTAAGTGCATTGCCCAAGGACACAACGCGGTAGTCCGAATCGATCGCTCAGACGGTCACCCATTCATTGATTAACCGGGTTCAACGTTGCTTAACTTCGGTGATCTGACGAGAACCGGTTACCGTAACGCCACCGCGCCCCCTTTCAGCACTGGTAGTGACTCGTGAAACTGGAATTAGCATGGCTGGTAGCATGGACACATGCTTTTTATGTTTAAACAGCGGAAATTACACTCAGTCTTTATTTTCAACAAGAATTATAAACAATTTCTATCTCAGCTATACGTTTCGTGAGACGACTAAGATGACTGATACCAAGCGAAATTCCAGTGAAAGGAATCAAAGGAAAACGAATCGGGCAGCCGATTTCGAATAGAACCGAATACCAACTTAAGATTCGAAATCGAATCGAGTCTCGAATCTTCGCAGGGCCCAACATTTTTGGCCCATATTTAACACATTTCCTCCCCGGGTCGAAATAATGATGGCAAAATTTGTTACATAGGGAACAAGTAAAGAAGTGCATTTTTCTCGACTTTAAGGTGCTATATAAGTAAGGGAAATTTGTTTACATTGAAATTCCCACCTCCGATATTCCATAAATTCAAATTAAATATTCACAAATTATACATCAATATGAAGGTTGTGACGTATAGAACACGCAAAATATATGCACTCACCTCACAGAGTTGAAGCACATTTTGACACGAGTTATTCTCCGGAAATATTATTTTATTATCAGTTCTGCTACGAATACGGTAGCAAACTTTCTGGAACCAATAGTGCCAGCTGACAACTATGTGAGTTGAATTATTTATTATTCGTGTTCGGTACACCACAACCTTCATTTTGATGTATAATTAGTTTATAGGAATTTCAAAGTAAATTTCCGTTACTTATATAGCAGCTTAACCCATTACCTAACAAATCGGTCGCACGCGTAATTTACAAAATGTGCCGCTGGAAAACAATTATATGTTTCATAAATGTCAACAAAACTATATCATGTGACCCTTATTGGAACGAGCGCGTCGAGCTCGTTCCAATGAGGGGTCACATGATATGGTTTTGTTGAAATATTTTGAATAATGTGACAAAATATCATTTAAAATAATAAATTTTAATATCGTCTGCGTTGGTTAAAGGGTTAAAGGCCATAGAAGAGACAAATCACGTGAGGGAATCTTCGGCCACACCTTAAGAGTAATAATCTGTGTACCCCCTTCCTGCGAATTTCCAGTAAGACAGCAGTGGCGGCAACTCAGAAGAAATACAGGTTTCAGGTGACTGCATTTGAGATGTAAGGGACACCCCCCCCCCTCCCCCTCCTTCTCCCCGCCCAACTCTGATTCTCTGTAGTATTATTATGGTATGAAAATATATTAGTAAAAACAATGTTCATCTAATCTCTCTCGCTCTCAAATGTTTATGGATTGGGGCGCCGGCACGATTTACCCGTTCCCCCTTCCCCCGCTCTCTCCGTCTCTGAAAACTTGCATATATTTTCAAAAAGATACCGTACTTTAATAATGCAAACTTGACTCACCATAATTCTGTGTAGGTGGCTGTCGATATTTCTGACTGTTGATAGTTTGTTGTCTTTGTGAAATCTCGTGGAGTAAATGGTACGCAAGTCGATAATTGATTAAAAACCACCCATAAAACTAAGTCACAACGGTACAGTTTCGTTCAAATGATTAAAAACCGATGGATACTCGAGCACTTCCACGTCAATAGAATGTTCTCTTTCCGTTTTTTCAGACACCGTGCGGAAATTATTTCCACAAAATACAGCCCATAGTAACGGGTAAACATAATCCGGTCTCAGATTTGAAGCTGTGGGAGAATTATTGATTGTTTGTCACGCTATTTGCGACACCTGTTGATTGGTAACATGCAAGAAACCAAAAACAAATCGGGAAAAATGCATTATTCCAGCAGCGTAGAGCTAATTATGTAATGAAGGCTTCTGAATGTTTATAAAAAGTTATTTTTCGTGTTTATGTTTATTGTACATCCCATCACCCCCCCCCCCCACTCCCCCCCCCCCCAAAAAAAAACCCTAAACAAATAAACAAAACAAAAACGAACATCTGACCTTTAAATAAATCTAAAAGTAAACACTAAGCAATAAAGGGGGTATTTTACACGAAATAAATTGAATGATTTGGGCGGGGAAGTAAATACGGAAAGAACTGCAGTGGAAATAAGTTGTGGGATGTGCACAAGAAAATCGCCCAATTTTTGCTTCTCTGTCCTTAAAATAAAGAGAACATTTTTACTTTTCTTCTACAACTGAAGCTGAGAAAGAATCTACCCTGACGACCATGTCTTTGACCACGAAGGCGTCCCCTCAGAAAGTGATGTGTTTTGAATCGCCTCTGCATTTCACACTTTACCCAACGGCCGCATCCGTAATTTAGAAATTCAGCTTTTGAAAAAAAAAACAAAACATTTTCACAAAATTTTAACAAAACCGTACCATGATATGGTTTCGTCGACATTTTGTGAAAAAAAGTAATTAACCCTTCGCCCAACACAGAGGATATCATTATTATTTTAATTACCATTTGTTAAAATTTAAAAAAAAATCAACAAAACCATATCATGTGATCCACCTAATTGGAACGAGCTCGATGAGCTCGTTCCAATGAGGGGTCACATGACATAGTTTTGTTGAAATACTTTGAAACCTTAATTTTTTCCAGCTGCTCAATTTATAAATTACGCAGGCGGATGCGGGCGATTTGTTTATAGAGGGTTAAAATAATAATTTTGACATTTTATGCGTCGGATAAAGGGTCAAGGCAGAAATATTTTATGGCGAGTTATTCCTCCCCAACGATCACACTGAGTTTACCTAACCCGTACATTCCACAAAACACGCACCCTAATGTTTCCATGGGCATCAGTCTGCACTGCATTCGCCACACATGTCTCCTGTATTGGGAGAGGGAGATGGCCTGCTCAAGTACTCGCAAGTTATAGCAGCAACACAATTCATTTCGCGCAGTGATTCGATGAAACGGGGAATTTTACAGTCCAAATTCGGAAAATTTCCGGAATGCGACACAATGGGATTTTTTCTCTCAAAATTTCGGCCCTGAAAGTCGCGAATGTCCCTCATGCCCACAGTGAACCCCTCTGCCGAAAAAGGACGACAGTCCTTGAACAGACCACCGGTGTAGCTACATGGATTGTAGGAGGGGTGGGTGGAGTGAGCATAGGTGGACTCGTCGTCTCACTTTTCCTGGGGAGTCTCATCCTTGAAAACATTCATGCCTTAAACACCTAAAACTGGTTCATTTACTCTCGCCCTGATATTTATTGCGTCATTTTGCTATCATTATAGCTTCACCTTCTGTGTACTTAAGCCTTTAAAAAGTATTCCAGTTATGAAATCAATCCAGTATCCCTTTGCTCACAAAATATACAGATATTCTTTAGTGATCCAGTTATAGATTTTCCAATCAATAAGCATTTAATTCACATTGAGACCACCAAGACATTAACACAATTAGTGGAACTTCGCGGCAGAATCATAAAACTACATTCGCGGCGAGTCTTCATTCATATTTATTTATTTAGCTTACAAACATGTCTAATAGTGTTGTTAAGGTAAACTAAACATTCGATAAAATCAAGTCTTTTTGTGTAGATTGAAAGAAAGTGAATGTTTATGATATTTTAGATTCAATCGGTCGGAATCTTTCAGTTTGTCGGAAAAGCGAACCATAGGTTCGTGTTATCGACCAATTGAAATATTACAGCCGATTGAATTTAAACATAGGTGATAGACTGTTTCAGGGCTAGATAGGTTCCAGTTCTTTACAGCGTCGAATTCCTAACAGAATTAGGCTGGTGACATGAGTGCTTGCATTATTGCGTGAATCCAGACCACTGAAAAGACACATAATTATCGACGAGGCATATTTGCCCCATTGCCCCCGCTGGAAAAGGGTAAGCGAGCGACCGTCACATCCGACCCATGCATGCTTCAGACATAAACATTACTTGCGAAAAAAGTAGACTAAGAAAGGGTTATGTTGGTGCGAGATTGATTAAAACAACGACCATTTGAGAAGGTTCTTGATTGTTTACCCCCTTAGCAACGGATAAGGATAATTTCTCAGTTTCAACACAGTGAATTGAAATTTCCTTCTGGTTCAATAACTCACAGTTCACATGAGCATACCACGAAGTGCGTGTACATAAACACGTAAAACAAAATACAATAAATGTTACCACAGAATCCCTCTAGATAAATAGTATGTTAACCGCTTCAACACTGGTGCCCTGGAAGGTATCATTGCGGCATTCTTTTTGGCCGAACCGTGTGGAATACATCAGATGGTAAATAAAAGCGAACCGTATGTTCGCCTTTCCAACCAAATGAAATATTCCAGGCGAGTGAATCTAACTCAGACGACTGGGGTTCCGCTCTACAGTTTCGCACGATTGCACAGGAGTGAAATTCTAAACACAGGGCATACGTTGAAACCGAGGCCATGTAAAATAGAGATATATATTTTATTAGGCCATGTAAAATAGAGATATATTTTAGTATCAGATATATGATTACAATAGGCTTTTTGTTGAACAAGAGAAACTTGAAGTTTTGGTCCCAAAGTTGGCGTCTGATACATAGGGGTAAATTACCAGATGAATTATGAGAAACAATGGCTTTGAAAAATTGTCTATTTTTTACAAATGTAATTTTTACACGGGCTTGTTACCAGATATGTAACTGAAAATGAAATGGAAACAATTAATTTTTTTGCGTTTTAGAAACAGGGGATGCTATGCTCCAGGGGTAGGTAGGTGGGAGTGGTAAGAAAACTCCGCTTTTGAGGCTGCTGGGTGGCTGAAAATGACTGGTTTCGGCATTTTCTCATGCTATTTTGGAGGTTGAAGTCTTGCCTTCGACCATAAATTATTCCACCCACATTCAGACTGTTTATTTCTACTTAGTCAGAAAGAGTTATATGTCTTTTGTGGATTTGGGAGATGTAATACATGTTATCGGTTGGATAAATGAATTACAGAATATTTGCAATTGAAGAGAGTGTATGGCATGTCATTTATGGAAATGCCTGGAAAACTGTGGAGGGTAACCTGACTGTTTAAAGGGTAGACTGGTTCCAGGTCCTAGCAGCGTTGGATTCCTTGTAGAATTGGAATGGTGGCTTGAAAGCTTGCCTCACACCATGAATAAATCCCGAAATGGGATGAAAATTTGATATTTATTACATTAGGCTTTGAAGGCTTTTACACACTAAAAAGCGCCGAGAACGTTCTATCAAAGTAATTAAGAACCATTGTTTTTAGCTGTGTTTACTAATCCGACAGTGAGATGCCTCAGATTGTTTACAGCGAGCCCCCAGACAAACATCGACCGTGCAATTACTGAATATTATTTTGACGCAACCAAGCCAGAAAATAAGCAGACTGTCACCTGCAAAGTGAGGTCCCCAGAGGGTGAATTTAGTGATGCTACCCCGCACAGCAGGGTAACATCACTAAATTTACCCTCTGTGAACCTCAATCCGAATCAGGGTCTCAAAACTAAACAGAAAGAGGTACCCAGAGAATAAATTGGCCCACTCTATGGGATAGCATCATCAAATTCACCCTCTGGAGACCTCATTCTGCAAATGTCAGACTGCTTACTTTTAGGCATGGATGCAACGATTCGTTATAAATATTATACTCAGAAATTTTTATATTTCAGAATGGACTCAGTGTAGATAATACTTTTGTTCGTTCTACAGCAAGGCTCGTTTTAGCGGCACCACCCCGTCAAACTGCAAAACGAGAATAGTCGTTATTCACTACTTTATACCTCGATTGCTGCGTGTATTCAGCGTTACCCGGTACAATACAGACATTAAGAAATATGCTAGATTTATTTATTTATGTTTAAGGTCACAGACTTATGCATAATGGCTGATCGTGACTGTGACAGTTTACGGGTGAAGGAAGCCGGAGTACCCGGGGAGAACCACCGCGCATCGACGAGCAACTGTCAGCTCCTCAACATTCTATCTCTGTTCAAGCTCCGCTCAAGCAGGGTTACAGCGGTTGAAGACATGTGCAGCATCGACGTGCAGTACTCCTTAGTACACGGAGCCATCGTGCCCCATGTAGGAAACCAGGATAAAGTGCCTTGTCTAAGGACACAACGGGACCTCTAGCACAGAAGTACAACAGTCTGCCACTGAGCCACCGCGTTCCCGAAATATGCTAGATACACCACGCGTGGATTCCGGGCTGCGTGTAAGAACGTCATGTAAGAACGAATCTGAATGGTCGTAACGCATCTGATAAACGTTAGGATAAAATGCGACAAGATTCATTGCAAGAACCCAAACAACAAGGCAGATTGCAAGTCGAATGACAACACTAATCCAGACGAATAATATTATAAAACCGGTTTGAGACTACAGACAAAATGTACTCTTGGCGTTTGTTGAATCTAGAAAATTGGTTAATCTAAACTGTCATTATGACGTGAATGAAATGTTTCGACACAGAATAGTGTTAAGTAAAAGGTAAATAGACAACCGAACGTGACATTTTTCTTGCAAAATATCAGCCTCATTCACCTAATTCAAGTTTAATCCTTTACCTCACAGGAAAAGCAGACGACACTTGCAAAAACAATTTTTGACTAACTAATTTTTTTCATTTTTTGTCTCAAAAACATAGGTTATGGCCCCTCATTGGAACGACCTCGACGAGCTCGTTCCAACGAAGGGTCATAACCTATGTTTTTGAGACAAAAAATGAAAAAATAATGAAAATTAATTGGCGATTTTTGTGAATAGCGCTGGCCAGTTACGTTGGGTAAAGAGTTTATAATGTGTACATTCGTGGTGTAAATACAGAACACCACCCATGCTTAGTACTGGGAGAGTAGGGCCATGCGAAACGTATCCCGAATCGAATAGAGTCTATTATTCGAAATCGAATCGAACCTCGAATCGAATACAGGCGTCTTGATGTCCCGACTGATAAAATATTCCAACTACACCATCAAGGCATGACGAAGAAGGCATGCCTTGATGATGTAGCAGGAATTTTACCCAGTAGGGATTTTTTTGTTAAAAAAACAGAATTCTGTAATGGGCACTGCACGGGGCTCGCCGTTAGCAGCCATGAGCTCATCGTCGATATTGCTTGGAAATTTTAAATTTGCCTTAAGCAGTGGTAGTGACCAGTGAAAATGAAATTAGCATGGATGATGGCATGGGGGGGGGGGGGGGGCGGTGGCGTTGCGGTAACCGGTTCTCGTCAGATCACCGAAGTTAAGCAACGTCGAGCCCGGTTAGTCCTCGGATGGGTGACCGTCTGAGCGATCGATTCGGACTACCGCGTTGTGTCCTTTGGCAATGCACTTAACCTCGATTGTCCACATGGGGGCACGATGACGCCGTGCACTAAGGCGCACTGCACGTCGATGGAGCGCATGTATTCAACCAATCCAACCCTGTGTGTGCTGAGTTACGATGTTGGGGAGCTGGCAGCTGCTCGTCGTTGCTCGGTGGTTCTCTCCGGGTACTCCGGCTTCCTCCACCTGTAAAACTGTCACGGTCATGATTAGCCATTGTGCATAAGTATGTGACCTTAAACACCAATAAATAAATAAATAAATGATGGCATAGGTAGAGATGTTTTTTATGTTATTATAGCGGGAATTACACTGAGTCTTTATTTTCAACATTATTTATGTACAATTTCTATCTCAGCTATATGTTTTGCGAGACGACTAAGACCTAACGAAATTCCAGTGAAAAGATTCAAGGGAAAACGAATCGGACAGCCGATTTCGAATGGAAAACGAATACCAACTTAAGATTCGAAATCAATTCAAATCTCGAAGTTTCGCATGGCACTAGGGAGAGAGATGGGGCAAAAATGAACTGCCCTTCTTGGAGTTTCTCCTGTATTTCATAGCGCCTACGGAGCTCGTGAAACATTTGAAACACTCCAACTCTGGTCGTTGGTACCTGTCTCCCGTAATCCACCCTCCATCGCGACTGCCTTGTGATCGTCACTCGCATCGTGTCCTATATGTAAAAGTTTCTAGAGTCTTAACCCTATCAACAGAGCAGCCGCTTTTCCGACCAGGAACATGATACGTCATAACGTCATTAAATAGGATGGCTGTTCAGTAAATGTGTGGGGTAGATACATGTACCACGAGGCTGCACGTTGCAAATATTGATTGGTCTGTCCCAAATAATGAATATGAACTCTTCTAATTGCTGCTATTGAACTGGCATGGAAGATACCACTAGAGTTCAAAGGGTTAACCCTTTGAACAAGATCGGCCGCTTTTCCGACCCAGAAGCCTGATACATCATTATTTCATTAAGTAGGATGACTGCTAAGTGAATGTGTGCGGTAGACCAATTAATATTTTCAATCTACCCCCAAATAATGAATATGGACTCTTCCAGTTGCTGTCATTGGACTGACATGGAAGATACCACCAGGGTTCAAAGGGTTAACCCCATATCTAATAACACGACAAGAAGACGAAACTTTAAACAAATTTCTGGAATAACCTCAAAAAATCACTTTGTTCCCTAAAACATAGCTTATGACCCTTCTGTGGAACGACTTCGTCCCAATAAATCGACCAAAAGTTTGAGTCTTTTTGGCCAAAAAGTGTGTGGCGTTTGGTCCAAAAGTACATGACGTTTTGACCAAAAGTATATCACGTTTTGACCAAAAATGTGATGTTTTGGCCATTTTGAAATACGACGCGTTGATTATGTGATGTTTGAACATACTCCCTGTGAAATTTTAACGGGACTGTAGGGTGACAAAGACATGAAATGCCCCAAATTACTAGTCATATTTCATCCGCCATTATTATGATGAAGTATGCAAATAATTTCACCAACTCGGATATGTCCAGACAGCGAAAATGATTTGGATTAAAAAAATCTCAACTGCTGCACGCTCTAACTTGAATATGTTATGACAACGCAAAATATTGTTTTGTTCCAGCCGTACAATTCTACATTCCGCTCCATTAGAGAAGCTCGTTAATATTTCAATGCCACTTTTGTTTAGAGCTCATCCATAAACTCCAAAGTTTAATATTTGATGTTCAATAGAACAATGTCGTTATGTTGTCTATCGGAACGAGATTCCACAAAGAACAGATTGTCACAGTCAGATAATGAAAAGATATTATAGATGAAATTTCAAACCACAACGAATGTTATAACAAAAAAGCTTCCGCTATTTATTTATTTATTTATTTATTTATTTATTTATTTATTTATTTATTTATTTATTTATTTATATATTTATTGACGTTTAAGGTCACATATTTCTGAACAATGACTAATCGTGACCGAAAAATGGATAAAAAGTCAAGTCCAACAAATCGATTACACCCATGTTGCCAATTTTAGAAGACTTCCACCCCGGCACAGGCATTGGTTACCAGGTCCTATTTTACCAGCCAACGATCACAATGGTTGGACAAATATTGATGCACCGTTCAAAATAACGACAAAAATCCCAATATACACACATACAGCAAACGAAATCAAACAAGCCCAATATAACTGCCACCAGCCGCTAAAGCGATTTGGAGCGATCGGTCTCGGACGTCCGTCTGTCTAGTCTCTATCGGCTCATAATGTCATCGATCTCAGGGCAGGCATGTTTTAAAATTGGAGAGGACCACCCCACGAAGAGAGATCAATTGGCTATGAATCTGTAACTGTTTCTCGTTTCCAGCTAAGTCCCAGAGACCAATACTGACGTGCAGTTCAAAATAACAACGACACAAATCCCAAACATGCATACTGTAACTCAAACTAATCCAAATTCAACTGTCACTGACCACCAAAGCGAGATAGAGTCATCGGTCTCGGACTCAGTTTCTTAATGGGCTGCTGTCTAGGTTGCACATATACCATCGCGATGTCCCTGTTAGTTCTCTGAATGTATGGCTGCTGTTGCGGTTTAGATCATCAGTTTCTTCAAGGCTGATCATGTGAGTAGGTTGTGCATACACTGTCGCAGTGTCCGTGTCAGGTCTCCGAATATATGGCTGCTATTGATGGGTTACGCCAATAGTTTCTTCGTGGCTAACGAATAGACTGCACTTAAACCGTTGTGATATCCGCGTAATGTATCCGAATATAGGGCCGCTGTTGACGGGTTGGGCTGTCAGTTTCTTCGTGAGCTGATGGGTAGGTTGTGCACACACTATTGTGATACCCGTGGTAGGTCTCGACTATATGGCTGCTAGTGATGGGTTGGGCTATCAGCTTCTCCATGGGCTGATGAGTGGGTTAAGCATACATTCTTAATGGGCTGGTGTTTTTTGCACATATACCATCGCGCTGTCCGTGTTAGTTCTCTGAATATACAGCTGCTGTTGGGGGGTTGGATCATCAGTTTCTTCAAGGCTGATGAGTAGGTTGTGCATATACTATCGCAGTGTCCGTGTCAGATTCCGAATATATGGCTGCTATTGATGGGTCAAGCCAATAGTTTCTTCGTGGCTAACGAATAGGCTGCACTTACACCGTTGTGATATCCGCGTTATGTATCCGGATATACGGCCGCTGTTGATGGGTTGGGCTGTCAGTTTCTTCGTGAGCTGATGGGTAGGTTGTGCACACACTATTGTGATACCTGTGGTAGGTCTCGAATATATGGCTGCTAGTGATGGGTTGGGCCATCAGTTTCTCCCTGGGCTGATGAGTGGGTTATGCATACACCATGGTATTATCCATGCCAGATCTCCAAATGTATGGCCGCTGTTGATGGGCTGGGCCTTAAGTTTCCCATGGGCTGACAAGTAGGTTGCACATACAGAATAGTGATATCCATGTTAGATCTCCGAATATATGGCAGCTCCTGATGGGTTGGGCAGTCAGTTTCTTCATGGGCTGATGAATATGTTGTGCATACACCATCACGATATCCGTGTTAGGTCTCCGAATATATGGCTACTGTTGACTGGTTGTGCTTTCAATTTCTTCATGAGCTGACAAGTAGGTTGCACCTACACCATAGCAATTAGTGTATTAGATATCTAAATATGTTGCTGCTGATGATGGGTTGGACCATAAGTTTCTTTATGGGCTGACGGATAATTTGAGCATACACCAGCATGATATTCGTGTTAGTTCAAATATATTGATGTTATTGAGGGGTAGGCCATTAGTTTCTTCATGGGCTGACGTGTAGGTTGCACATACATCATCGCGATATCTATTGGTTCTTCGAATAGATGGCTGCTGTTGATGGGACGAGCCGTCGCTTTCATGAGCTGATGAGTTGGTTGTGTCGTAATATCCATCTTTGGTCTCCAAATATATGACTCGCGTTGATGGGTTGCGTCGTCAGTTCCTTCAAGGGCTGAATGAGAAGACTGTGCATATACCATCGCGATACCCAAGTAAGATCTCCGAATATATGGCTACTATGGCTACTGTTGATGGGTTGGTCTACCAGTTTCTTCCTGGGCTGGTGAATGGGTTGTGCGTACACCATCGCGATATCGGTGGTAGGTCACCGAATATATAGTTGCTCTTGATGGAATGGAACACCAGTTTCTTCATGTGGGTTGCGTATACGCCATCATAATGCCCATGTTTGGTCTTTGGATATATGGCTGTTGTTGATGGGTTGGGTCGCCAGTTTCTTCATGTGCTGGTATGTTGTACACCAACGTGATATCGGTGTTAGCTGAAAGAATATATGGCTGCTGTTGTTGGGTTGGGCCGTCAGTTTCTTCATGACCTGACGAGCAGTTTGCACAAACATCGCAATATTTATTAGGTCTCCAAATATATGGGTGGTGTTGATGGGGTTGGCAATCAGTTTTTTCATGGACCAATGAGCAGCCGGTGCTTACACCATCGCGATACCAAGTGTTAGATCTCCGAATATAAGGCTATTAATGGGTTCGGCCATCAACTTTTTCATGGGCTAACATCGCAATATCAGTGCTAGGTCTCCGAATATATGGCAGTTGTTGATGGGTTGGGCAACCAGTGGGCTGATGAGTAGGTTGCACATACATCATCATGCTATCCACATTAGGTGTCTGAATATATGGCTGCTGTTGATGGGTTGGGTTGTCAGTTTCTCCATGGGCTGACCAATAAGAGTACATACACACGTGGTATAGCAGTCTTAAGTCTTCTTACATACGACTGCTCTTCATGGGCTAGGCCATCAGTTTTTCATCAGCTGGCCAGTTAGTTGTGCATACCTCACCGCAATACAAGTATTATGTCTCCTGACACATGACTCTTTACATAGGCCTGACTGTCAGTTCATCGTGGTATGACCAATAATAGAGTGCATACACTGCGGTATATCAGTCTTATGTCTACTAACATGGCTGCTCTTTCGTGGGCTGGGCCATCACTTTCTTCATGGGCTGACATGTTAGTTTTACATACAACATCGCTATCTAGTTAACAGGTATCCTAACACATGATGCCCCTCTCCATTGACATGGCTGTCGGTTCTTCATGGGCTGACCAACAGAGTGCATTTAATCGTGGTTTCTCAGTCTTAGGTCTCCAACATATGGCCGCTCTAATGGACTGGGCCGCCAGGGTCTTCGACTGATCAGTTTGTTACAAATACGCCATCAGGATATTAGTATTAGGTTTCCTGACACATTCCGTTCTCCATGGGTCAGGCTGTCGGTTGTTCATGGACTGACCAGTAGAGTGTCAGTTTCTTGACCCTTTACCCAACGCAACGGCAAAAACCTGCCAGCGCTATTCACAAAAATCGCCAATTAATTTTCATTATTTTTTCATTTTTTGTCTCAAAAACATAGGTTATGACCCCTCTTTGGAACGAGCTCGTTCTAATGAGGGGTCATAACCTATGTTTTTGAGACAAAAAATAAAAAAATAGTTATTCAAGAATTTTGTTTTCAAGTGTCGTCTGCTTTTCATGTTAGGTAAAGGGTAAATGGTCTGATCAGTTGTACATAACCACTTGGATATTAGTATTAGGTCTCCCGACACATGTTGCTCTTCATGGGCCTATCTGTCGGTTCTTCATTGGCTGGTCAATAGAATGTTACTGTGTATACACCCGCGGTTTATACATCTTAGGTCTCTTTAAGATATGACTGCTCTTGATGGGCTGGGCCATTAGTTTCTTTATGGGCTGACCATATGCACATTCGAATCATAAAATAAGCAGTAGGTCTCTCGACACTTTTAATGGGCCTGGCTGTCGGTTCTTCATGGGCTGACCAATAATAGAGACATCCTCAGGATATTTGTATTAGGCCCCCTGACACTTACTAGCTGTTCATGGGCTTGGGCGTAAATTCTTCATCAGATGAGCAGTAAGTAGTAGTGTGTGCATAATGCTGGTATATTATTCTGAGGTCTCATAATGCATGGCATCCCTCGTGGGCTTAGACAGTAGTGGCCAATGGGGCATACACTCACAGGATATTACATCTGGGTGTCATGACATATGCAAGCTCTCTTCATAAGAATGCCTTTCAGTCTCAGGAGAGACAATGCAAACTTTGATTTGCCATGCTTTCAGAACTAGTAACCGTTAAACCTTAGCCATCATGACTCAGTTACATAAAAATCCTCTCTTCAGGACCAAGGTTTCCATTACTGGTCTGTGGAGGGAAAATGTTGAAACATTTACTATATGACTAATGCTTGTATGTACTTCTAAAAACTGGCCATCGTGAATTGGATGTACCATCCTGCACAGAACCCCAAAGTCCCCCAATCCATCAGTTTTTTTTTCTTGCACAAGGTTCCGTAAGTGATTATGCACAGGGTCATTTTTTGCTGAAGTTATTCATTTGAAAAGGGTAATGTTATCAGTTTCTTCGAGTACTAAACTAGAAATAGCCAGTATTTTTGGTGACATCTTATTTATCCTACACCTTACACAATTAAATAAAATTTCCATTTTATGTCTCAAAAACATGGCTCATGACCCTTAGTTTTGGAATGAGCTTGTTAAAGCTAGTTCCAATGAAGGGCCATAAGCTATGTTTTTGAGTCCCCCTCCCCCCCCCCCCCCCCCCCCAAAAAAAAAATAATAAAATAAAAATATAATAAAATTTAAATTGAGGTTTTCTTGAGAGCATTTTTTTGAGTAAACAGTTTATAAGTGTGATTTAAAAACAAACTATTAGAAATGGAGATAAAGGGGTTATCTGAATTGTTGGAGTTGATAACTGTTGCTGTTCCATCAGGTTGTAGTAAGTTCTAGGACAGCTCCTGGAAGTATTGTTGGAATGCTCTCCCAATTCCACACCCAGTGCTTGATATCGATACAGAAAATACAGGCTATAAACTTTTTTCATTTTTTTGTCTCAAAAACATAGGTTATGACCCCTCTATGGAATGAGCTCGGTGAGATCATTCCAAAGAGGGTCATAACCTATGTTTTTGAGACAAAAATGAAAAAAAAATAATGAAAATTATTTGGTGATTTTTGTGAATAGCGCTGGACGGTTTTGGCCATTACGTTAGGTAAAGGGTTAAAAAAACAAAAAAAAAAACAGTTGAGAATAAATCCCTGCTGATGTATTTTCTCTAATTTTTTGGCAAATACAGTATGTGGAGAGTGTATTATCATTAAATCACCTGTAGAGTGGGGATTCCGCCCAAGAAATAATTGCAAATTTGTTGCAAAACATAACAAGCAAAGTTCCAGCCAATGGACCTGCAGGTTACACCCAGAGGTCCATTGACTGAAACACTGATTGAATTTTTGTCCATATGTGCAAACTTTGAAAGTGATATTTTGGGTGATATCTCCACTTCATGGGTGATTTGGTTACAATCCACTCTTCACATTCTGTAAGTAGTCCTTGGGCACTTCTGTCGCCCATTTTGCTCTATTGTCAGAAATATTTTTAGCTAATGGCAGCTGGAAGTTTTTTCATCTCGGATATTTAAAAAAAATTGAGATTTTCCTCTGTAACCTTTTACCCAATGCAGACGAGATCACCATTTGTATCAGCCGAATAAGGGATATATCAGCCGAGGATGGGTTTTGTATCAAGGGAGGCAGATAGGCTAAATTTTGGTGTCTAATTAATAACGAGTTATATTTTACAAGTTCAGCAGAACTAAATCCGGGAAAAATATTTCAAACAGTTTTCTTTAAAATGTGATGACAAGAAGTGAAGAATGATTGTCAGATGGAAGGATGGATGGTTGGATAGGTGGAAGAAAAGGTGGATGGAACCCATTCTTATATTGCCCTCCCACCATGTGGCAGGGGATAATAATTGTCCAGCTTACCGATCAATTTTATCCACATCAAGTGAGCAGTCTGAACATCAAGCACTGACTACTGAGTTCCATATTACAAGTTGGACTGCACTCATCTTGGACAGCAGATGAAAATAACTCCATATCCCAGAATTCCCATGGTAAACAAAGATACTGTTTGGCCCCACAAAGTAGATCTTCTGTTTGTCAGGCCATTTTTTGTAAAATTGCATGTGGGCAGGCTTTTTTTTATTTTATTTTTGTAATTATTTCTTTGCCATCAAAAGTTCATGTTCTTGTTTTTTTTTTATGTTTTAGTCCACATAATCTAAGAATAGCATGGTTGGTGGCATATTTCATCCCTTGAGTGCAAGAAGGCTTTGCAATGCTAAACCATTGCAAAGCCTTGTTGCACTTAAGGGACAAATTTCTTAATGTTATTAACTTGGGTAAAATATCAGACATACACCATTTAATTTTAATTTTTTTTAACTTTGCATTGGTTATAAAAAGAGAGCATGCAGCAGCCAAAAGGACCAAGTGGGAGGGCTTGAAAAACTGATTTTTAACTTTTTTAGGCCTTATCATTCTCTATTATAAAGTAAGATGACCAATCAGTGTAAACTTTTTAATTTTCGAAAGAACAGACATAAATAACAAAATTGAAACTTTATGGCATAAAATTATCAAAATATATACAATAACATGCAATAGATATACAAAAGTCCAAAAATAAATTTCACAATAAATTTCTGGAATTTTTTCTATGTTTTCAAATAAACAAAACAATGCACATCAACTGGTAGAGTGCTGGAAGCCCATATATGGGCTTTATTCTGAACAACAGATGCTGCAACATATTCATTAGATGTGCTTCATATTACTTTTGAATTTAAATAATTTCATCTGTCAGGATTTGCTTTGTTAAAATTTATGAGAGAGAGTGCCTATATTGGCACTCTCCCATAAATTATAACCAGGCAAAGACACGTAAACAAATTTTGATGACCAGAAATAATTTAACACTCAACCAGTTAAAATATACTATGCTGTCTCTTGACAATGGTAGTAGCATTGGAAACAAGAGCAACGCGAAGCGGGGCATATGCCCCCAACTGTGTCATAAAAGGACAGGTAAGTCTCTCAGGGGTATAACCAAATGAAAAGGTTCAGCTGACTGGTTCAAAATTGAAAAGAAGCTACCTACAGATACCAACAATGCATAATTAAAGAAGATCAGTCTTGCAGAACTTTAGTTATAGAGCAGAAAACAATTTCAAGTGTATTTAACATTGGAGGTCACTGTGATCTTGACCTTCGGCACATCATGGTCAAAATAAAAAGGTTCTTCCAATCATCATACCTAAAACACATATGAAGTTTGGTAAAGATCCGGCTGGTAGCACTTTAGTTAATTGACAGAATGCAGCGGAAACCTGCTTCAAGTACATTTAATGTTGAGGTCACAGTGACCTTTGGCACATTAACATCAAAATGAATAGGGTTCTACCTCACACCATACCTAGCCTCCATACTGAGTTATATCAAGATCAGTCTTGCAGAATTTTAATTATAGAGCGGAAACCATTTTCAAGTGTATTTAACATTGGAGGTCACTGTGACCTGACCTTTGGCACATCATGGTAAAAATAAATAGGCTTCTTCCACTCATCATACCTAACCCACATATGAAGTTTGGTAAAGATCCAGTTGGTAGAACTTTAGTTAACTGATGGAATGCAAAAAGTTAACGGACGGACGATGACGGACATGGTGATAACATAATGCCCCTTCCTAAAAGAGGCCGAACCGACAAAAGGTATGGCTAAGAACACCATGGCCTAGCAAAAAATAATAACTTATCGTGCTGCAGGCCTCGAAATAAAAGACTAACATTGTAACCCATTAGCAGTTTACACTAAATAATATGATGGTAACTTATACAGGGTTCATACACCCTTGAGAAATAAAAATTCCAGGATTTTCAAGAAATTTTTTCAAGCATATTCCAGGACCTTTCCGGGACCTTCTGATAAAATAATGCCTACCCTATTTCATACTTGTGTACCTCATACATAATAATATACGCTCTGTTTTTTTTATAAAAAAAACACCGACTTTATGCACGGTCAATCTATGCAACTACGCAAGTTATTACAGCAATTTTTTTTCATAACACGCTAGATTATTGACATTAAGCACTTTCCAGGACTTTAGTACTTGAAATATGATTTTCAAGCACTTTCCAGGCCCTGGAATTTTGAATTATTAATTCAAGCACTTTCAAGCACCTTCAAGGACCTGTATGAACCCTGTTATAGGAGAAAAATGTTATGATGCTTTTCCACTTGCTCTGTTTTTACTATGCCAACCATTCATTTATTTATTTATTGGTGTTTAAGGTCACATACTTCTGCACAATGGCCAATTGCGACTGCAACAGGGAGGTGCCCAGGTCCTATTTTACCACAGTAAACAAGCACTGCTTTACTTCCCAGGGTTCCCACAAGGAATGCCAGCCATATTGCTTATATTTTAATTGTCTTAAATAGAGTTTCATTCAAAATAAATTGCACCAACAAACATGTGATTTTGCTTTGGCTGGACTGCGCATCAGCAATTGCTATTTATTTTGGCAGAAATCCTGTTAAGATATACAATACACAACTTCGTGGATGCAATGCACAACCCATGTGGATGCAATGCAAACCTTTTATTGGAGTTAAGTAAAGCTGTGTTCTCACTACAGACTTTTATCATACGATTTTTTTCCAGTAAACAAAGTTGGTGTTGATCGACAAAAATATATAGTGAGAACACGCAAGACGGATGACTTTCTTTTGATTTTTGACTGATATGATTTTGCCGAAACAAGCAAATGAGTTTGATTTATTTATTGATATATTTATTTATTGGTGTTTAAGGTCACATACATCTGCACATTGGCTAATTGTGACCACAACATGGAGATAAAGTCTAGGTCAGTCAATCATTTATGCCCCATGTTGCCTATTTTAGAGGACTTGTACCCCAAGCATTAGTGACTGGGTTTACGACTGACCAGCCTCCAGAGAAAACTCGTACGACAAAAGTCTATAGTGAGAACAGGGTCGTTACATTAAGTACAGGGTTAAGGTCACATTCAAAAAGAAAAATGGCCATATGATGACTGCAACATGGGTATGAAGCAGAATTTGTTTACCACAGTAAACAAGCAGAGTTCCACCTCCTGGGATTCCGAAACAAGGAAACTTTCCTAGTACTTCTACTTAGAAATTGTAAATGTTTATTGGATGGCCCCCTCTCTTCCCTTTTAGTAATAATCAACTATTGCCATACTGTACTTTTTCTGAACCACTGTTCATGACACATCATTGAATAAGCTTGTATAGTCTGTTACAAAGCCAAATCAGAATGTTTGGTTCGGCAGGATGAAACAAGACCACTAACTGAAGTTATCACCCGGACACCAAATTTGCGCAGAAAAGCATTGGAAAAGGGGCATAAATCCAACAAAAATTAACGGATCCAGCCGATATTCGGAATTCACCTAATCATTAGGTTAAGGGACACATACACCAATTGGTTTTGATTCGAGGACTCCAACTTTAGTGATCACTCTTTGTGGGGTTTTTCCCATGTTAAACCCTAACTCCACAAGGTCAAAAAATTAACCCCACAGTGAAAAAAATAACCCCACAAGTGGCCACTGTACTAACCCAACCCCACAACTACCACTGACCCTGAAGTGTAAACCCCACAATGTACCTCTGCTAAGCCTGGACAAACACACAGAGGGACTAGGCTCCTGCGAATATTCAAGTCGGAGTCGAGTCGACATGCAAAGTCGAGTTGAAATCGAGTCGATTTTCTAACTTCGAATGTAACAATTTCGAATCTGATATTTTCAATTCTTCGCATATTTCATTTACCGCGGGGTACTATGAATAAAGGATAGCCGACGCGGTGCCAATCGTCAATTAAAAAGAGCAAACTCTGAATTTGTGATTTCTGTGATCGTGCTACATGTATACTGTCATAGCCATCAGCGCATCGCGACCTGATCACCGCAGATCGCGTCCATTGGTGCCCAAGTTTCGCTATCGGGGAGAAAAATACCAATGAATTTAATTACTCAGTCACGTAATTTCGATAATACAAATTCATTTCTTCGAGTTCACATAAGCATTCTCGTAATAATGTGCCCTCAGAAAAACTAAGCTCGGTCAGTAATTATGCATGACAAAAATCTGCAGATATTCACTACGTCACATTCCGGTGTTCAGATCACGTGCTTATTGCGTGAAGTCAAACCAGCTGGTATTGTCGTGTTCTATGTTTCGTCGCTGAATTCGCGTTTTGGAGAAGCTGTATTTTTACCATCGTGACACGACTATGTCAGACTGACGTCATTGAAACTTTCCAGAAATGCAAATTTCATCAAACGAAATAAACATACTCGTGTTTTTATTCTCCGAAATATGTCTGTCATTCATACCTTTTTTAAACTAGATAAGTTAAGTAAAATGTACACATGTGAAACATGTGGGACGACGTACAAAATACAAGCCACAGGGACATCACCACACCTGTGGGGTCATCTCGCTAAAAAACACCCAGCCCTTCATAACGAAGCTAAGGAGCGAGATTCCAAAGACAAGCAGTTGAAAGGGCAGAAGCGTGGTTCATCAGTCCAACTTCAACCATCAGAGCCGGTGAAGAAGCAGACGAGTTTAGTGGACTTTACATGGCGTAAGTTAGACAGCTCGTTGAAGAAAAAGTATGACAATGCTGTCCTTAATTTCGATGTCATGGATGGCAGGCCATTTGAGTGGGTTCATGGGAAAGGCTTCCAGAATTTGTGCTCCATTCTAACCAATGGTACATACATACTGCCGCATCCCACGACAATTTATAGGAAGCTTGATAATCTCAGAATTTTGGTGGAAGAATCCCTCATCAATCGTTTGAAGAACGAAGCTCGTAACAACAAAGTGTCACTGACGTTTGACCACTAGAAAGCCGATAACAACGCTAATTTTCTAGTAACCACTATACATTTCATTGATGACCATTGGAACTTGATATCGAGGTGCCTTGCAGTTACCAACTCCGAAAATTTGGATGCTGACCACACAGCAAGTGCAACTGCTACTATCGTAAAGGCACAGCTCGAGAAGTATGAAATACCACTGGAGAAAATCATGTATGCGTCAACAGATACCACACCAATGTCATGCCCGCGACAGCACGCATTCTGGAAGTAAAGTGGCATGGTTGTGTGGCACACAAGGTGCAATTGTGCATAAATTCCAAACTGAAATCGCACCAAATGGTGAAGAAGTTGATTGATGCTATCCACAGAATTGCAAACTTTTTCAATTCCTCAACTGTCAGGCTACACGCATTACACAAACAACAACTTGCTGCAAATCTAACTGAAACTGATCCTCCCCTCGACGTTGCCACACATTTTAATAGCACTTGTGCATTGTTGGAATGGACAGAATGTAATGCAAAAGCTATAGCCCTCGCTCTGGTTGAATGTAAACAGAACAAGAAATGTGCTAGTAGTCCCCCCTCCCCACTCTCGACACATTTAACTTAAACAAGAGAATCAGTTCTGCCAATTTTGAGACCTCTATCAGAAGCGACAACCTTACTCAGTGCCGACACTTCTGTGAGTATCTCAATGATACTACCATGCATTCAAACACTCAAGCGACAGTTATCAGACCAGACGGCTCACGGTGATAAAGGCTTCCGGGATGATCTGCTATCACAGCTAAATGAACGTTTCAACCTGTACGACAACTACTTGATCATTGCCACTTTTCTGGACCCCCGTGTTAAGAGTTTGGTTACGGATTCTGAATTAAGTACAGTAAAACAATATATAAGAGATCATATTGCAACTGCTGGTGCCACAAAGGATGACACTGAGCAGTCTGAGTTGCCCACTGCGACACGTGGAACTCTCGTATCTGTTGCAGCACCAACTGAGAATAAAAGCCTAATTGATCCCATATTCGAGGAGATTCCGGAATCTACTAGCGAACGCGAGGTCGATTTAAGTCAGGATGATTGCCTACAGAAAGAATTTGATTCATACTTGGCGTTATCGAATGTAACCAGGAAGGAATCCCTGTTACTCTTTTGGAAGACCCATTCATCCAACTTTAAACTGATATCGACAGCAGCACGGAATATGTTGTCGATTCAGGCGACCAAATGTTCTTCTGAACGGGTAAACCCTGTTGGTTTGGGTATAATCACTGATCAAAGACAAAGACTGTCCCACCACAATGCATCTACTTTGATCTGGGCAAGAAAAAACAGTGACTTAACTGACAGCCAGTTAGAGTTTTGATTAGGAGTTGTAATTGTTACAAGTTGTGTTCCAAGTTCCAACTTCTACGTTAACAAACAAACTGTACTCAAAAGTATATATTGCTAATTATTCATTCTTGTTGTTATTCTGCAGAATAAGCAAATGTTTCTTAGTGGGAAATGTTGGGGGGTTTGAGGAGTTTACAGCCATTTCAAAACTTTCAAATTGAAATGGCCGTAAACTCCTCAAGAAAAAACAGTGACTTAACTGACAGCCAGTTAGAGTTTTGATTAGGAGTTGTATTTGTTGCAAGTTGTGTTCCAAGTTCCACCTTCTACGTTAACTTAACCAAATGTTGCAAGTTGCAAGCAACTTGCAACTTTTGGTTAAGTTAACGTAGAAGTTGGAACACACCTGTTCAGTCAACTTCAGTCAAGTTCAGTGCATCGTTTAGTTCATGATTCTGTCATTTGTTCTGATTGTATAACTTATAATTTGATTTATAGATGAAAGTTTCTCTCAATAATATGCCATCTGAGTAGTTAGTGTTGTCAATTGTTATCTCAACCCCATACTATCGGGAAAGTCAAACCTGCTCTACTCATCTGTACAGACAAATGATTTATTGAACAGGCGTAACCGGGGGAGTAACTCTATACGTTTGTGACCGTGTATCTGGGAAGTAACTCTTTATCCTTTTTAGCCAAGCTCCGGATTGCTCTCGTCATCTGCTTTGGCATCAGATTCTCGAACTGACAAACAAACCGTACTCAAAAATATATATTGCTAATTATTCATTCTTGTTGTTATTCTACAGAATTAGCAAATGTTTCTTAGTGGGAAATGTTGGGGGGTTTGAGGAGTTTACAGCCATTTCAAAACTTTCAAATTGAAACGGCTGTAAACTCCTCAAATCCCCCCAACATTTCCCACTAAGAAACATTTGCTTATTCTGTAGAATTATACTAGAATAACAACAAGAATGAATAATTAGCAATATATATTTTTGAGTACGGTTTATTTGCTGAACTTTCAATGTAGGCTTGGTGCCTTGGTCTTGATTTGAAACTGCAATCCTTTCTATAAAACTTTGGCTTTACCTGTTATACGCGCTGAATGAAACATGAGCGATAACATAATTTTCCCAGGAGATCAGTGCCGCTGATCTCCTGGGAAAACTATGTTATCGCTCATATTTCTACGCATGATTCTCCATCGTAATCCATGATAGGGACATCTCCGACCCTCCCATCAAAAAATAAATGACTTATTATGAGGGAATGCTCAAAAAACGGCAATATTTATTGAGTTCGTTATGTACACGATAGACTACCAGATTCGAAGTCGATATTTGAACGAATCGAACATGATGGTCAAATATTTGAGTCGACATTTGAGTCGAGAAAAAAATCAAAGTTGCAGGAGCCTAGGATGGACATAGATGATTACAATAGTCCTCTGACAAAAAGTCTTAGTCGGGGAAAAAAAAAAAAAATGAGTGTTAACTCCTTACATGTTGCTGGCAGATATTCCTACCCAGGACACGATTTATCTTGCCATTCAAATCAGAAGAATCAGCGCACATTTATTCAAATTTATCTCATGTAAACTGAATGGATTTTTTTCGCCAATTATTCCTTGAGTCAAATTTCAATGAATTTTTCATAAAATCTACTCATGGCTGCTTCATAGCAGCCATGACTAGATTTAATGAAAAATATCTTGAAAATATCTGGCAGGTTAAGAGTTAATTCACTATGTTTATAGATCTATTTGGCATCAGTACATCCTTTATTTATTTATTTATTTATTTATTTATTTATTGGTGTTTAAGGTCATATATTTCTGCACAATGGCTAATCATGACCACGACAGTTTTACAGGTGGAGGAAGCTGGAGTACCTGGAGAGAACCACCGAGCCACTGTCAGCTCCCCAACATACTAACTCCACACAAGCAGGGTTAGCATTGTGTACACTTTAGTACATAAGGGTACCATGCCCCCACGTGGGCAATGAAGTGTCTTGCCCAAGGACACAACGGGGTTGCCGCAGGTGGGATTCGAACCGAGGACCTCTCGGCTTGCAGCCTGCACCTCTTTCTACTGAGCCACCATGCCCCCAGTACATCCTTTATGAGCATTTAATGTAATATATCTTGTTTGACAGAACTCCTTGATCTCTGACAAACAAGATATAACAGAATAAATAAATGCTAGGTTCTGAGTAAAATTTATGAAAAATGACAAAATTCCAGTTAACTGAATATTTCTCACCGGCTAGAGGGCTATTCAACTGACAGGGTCTGTACTACGAAGAAGGCATATTAATAACATTCCTCTCAGAATATGATGCATTTAAGTCCAGCACAACTACGTTTTTGGCAAGAGACATGCACTACATACACAAGCTGAATCAAATTAAAAACAATTCTACTGAGCAATAAAATGAAATATTTTAACATTTAAAAACTGAATTTCTATCTTTGCTTATAGAATCTTAACCCTTTGAACTCTAGTGGTATCTGCCATGCCAGTTCAGTGGCAGCAATTAGAACAGCCCATATTCATTATTTGGGGTAGATCAATCAATATTTTCAACGTGCAGCCTCGGGGCTGCCCACTGAAGATATTGATTGGTCTACCCCACACATTTACTGAACAGCCATCCTATACAATGATGTGACGAATCATGTTTCTGGCTGGAAAAATGGCTGCTGGGGTTCAAAGTGTTAAACAATCAATATATGAACAGATTTCTTGTTTACTGGCAGTGGATTTCTCACATCAAAATATAATGGCTCAATTTTGGACCGCACCCAAAAACACTCCTTCTCATCCCATGGTGATAACAAAGGTACCCAAGAAGTTTCGTGAAAATCGGTTCATAAATACGGCCTCTAGCCCAATTGTTGATGGACGGACAGACATCCAGATGGACGACAGGCCATGACATAACCTCAAATTTGACTACGTCCAAGTTGAACTAAAAATGGTGATGTTGAAATTTCCTGCAAGGTGCCTACACACATCCTCAATATTTATAAGTGTATCGTAATTACAACTTTTTTTTATTGCTTGGTTGTCTTGCCCACTGCTAAATTATTTCAAAGAATTATTTTAAAATGTTCATATTCTTTTTGTGTTTAATATGTTCTTAAAACTGGTAACCTTTCTTCAAAATTAAAGTCTGTTCATTTTGTTTTCTTGTACTTAATCAGATGATGCCTGTTGCAGATTCCATGTTTTATAAGAAAATATTTAGGGCCTGTAAAGAAAAATTTCAGGTTTCTCAGGTAATTTTCCTCAATTTTATGATGGGGGAAGAGGCTTTTTTCTGTTTATTCACAAAACAGTTCTGAAAATAGCTGGAATCAGAAATTTAACTACTTACACTATTATGTGGCAAACTAATGTTTTCAGCAGTGAAAATTTCTCTGTGAGCTCTGTCAAACAAAGTATAGTTGCTTAAATATTTGTCGTAAAAGTGCAAAATAATGTTGTAGATGAGATTTATAGGTGAAAAAAGGTGATGAGGCAGATTTTCTATGAGGAGGGAGGTGCCTGAGAAACAAGAATTTTTTTGTTAATACCCTTATTATAAACAGAAACAAAAGCGTTAAGAAGAGAAATGATATACCCTAAACCATATCTGAGGTTTTAATATTGTTTGGTTCAGATTCAGTCTTAGTTTGGTTCAGTGAAACAATTTGTTGGTTTTTCTATGTGTTTCTTTCGAGAGATTTCAGAATTTTAAAACAGTGTCCCTTGAAATTGGTGGACAAGAAAGTATGATAACTGCAAAAAGTTTTTTTCATACTTCATACCCCAATTCCAGTCCAGCGTCTTTCTAAGAATCAATCTTAGGGACTGTTATTATCAGAGAGAATGAAATACAAGTAAAATTTAATGATTATCCAACAATTTATTTCCACTAGTGCTGTACAAACTTAACATATCTTACTTTATTCATATGATATTACCATTATCATCACATTATGGGTGGATATTTATTTATTTATTGGAGTTTAATGACACTTTCGACAGCCAGGGTCACCTTGTGTCGGACAGTTTTATGGGTGGAGGAAGCCGAGAAAAGGCAAGCAACTGTCAGACTCCCCAAATTATGGGTGGATGAAATCTTTCTTTCCATGAGTGTATTCTTATTTTGTATAGTCTGTTTCTATATTCCCCAAATTATTAGTTGCACAGTTTGTTAGAAACCCTAATGTGAAATGGTTAGTGCCTGCCACCATTTAGACAAATGACCAAGAGGTGCACATCGGAGATGCTGGCGTCGAGTTGTGGTGGCAATCGGAGAATGTTGCATGTCCATAACCTGGTTATTAATCACACCCCAATTGTCGAATCTGGAACATTTGCTTATAATGCTAACAAGTTCAGAATTCGAAAAATTATTTAATTAAGATCCATAAGTCTTTGAACAGACTTCGGATATATTTGCAAAAGACCTGTATGGCAAATATTAGTAAAATCGGAGAAAGTTTGTTCAAGTATTGTGCTAAATTTGTAAAATTTACTTATTAAGGTCCCATAATTCCGTAACGAAAAATCGAGGCGGGCCAGTTTTCAAACTTGCTTGAAATGTTATTGCTAAACACCTGTATGGAAAATATTTGTCAAATAGGAGAACGTTTGTTCAAGTTATTGTGCTAACGAGCTCAAAATTATAAATTTTAAGTAATTTGTATATTTTTTATACTTACCAATGGCCCAGACCAGCTGGTGCTAACTCAAAAATTAATCCAGGGCCAAACACAAATTTTGTACCCCCATCCCCAAAATTTGCATGCAAAACAGAAAATTCAATGTCCTATCTGGTTCTCCATACTTTTCAGATCTGTGCATGCACAGTATCCAGGAAGACACCGAAATTGGCGCCAACCATCATTCATTCTATAATGGCATGTTAAATGTTGGAAACAGCGGGGAGGTATGAGTTCCCACTCATGGGAGGGCCATACCTGTCTGGGTAAGTATAAAAAAATATACAAATTACTTGGAATTTATAATATTTCTATACAACAACCAATGGCCCAGACTAGCTGAACCGTAAAAAGGCTGGAGGGCCTAGGACATAAAGGAAAATCCAATCTCTCAATCACTTCAGTAAAGGATATCTCCTACTGGAGAATAGGAGGAGATAGGAATTATATATGTCTTTCTCCTTTACAAGAAAAGAAAAAGACATAACACCAACAATGTAATTAAATATTACATAATATATAATTCTCCAACAAATGCCAGCATAACCTGTTATGCTAATTCGGTGAAGAAAAACCAATATATAAAGATAGTCCAGAGAATGAGACTCTTTATACTCATTTAAAAGAGTTCGAGGAGTGTATTTTAATGCCTGTTTGACACGTAACATATACAAATGCTTCACAGTGAGCTACACTTTAAAAACAGTACATAAATGAGACATAGTTATTGCTTCACACCAAGCTACACATTAAAACCATCCCAGCATCGACTCGGGACTACTGACACCGAAGGAGGTCTTCCCTTGCTTTTCACTATAAAGCCAGATGATCATAAGGGTAAAAAACGTTCCCCCCCCATCCCCATGTTCTGAGGTAAATATCCTCAGAACAAAGAGTGCAACGGAACAGCGTCAGTGCTGGAACGGACTGCCTAAATACCTATAGATGTAACCATTCAATGGACGACATTCTGAGCAACAGAAAGAGGACCCAAAGATCTAAGGTGACCGGAGATGGACTCTAAATTTCTCTGGTAAAACTTGGTAAATGTAGAGGGCTGTGTCCAGTATGTAGCCTTCATGAGATCAGTAATGGCTATACTGTTAGAATAAGACCAAGAAGTGGACAGCGATCTAACTTAATGCGCTGATATCTTATTAACAGAACGTTGATCCGAAGATAGATTTTCATAGGCAATATGTATTGCCAACTGAATCCATCTAGCTACTGAATGAACAGAAATATATTTCCTGTTAGGAATTAATGAAAGAAAGAAATGTTTTCTTCCTTTCCTAATAAAATCTGATTGACATTTATATATGCGCATAGCTCTGACTGGACACAGCGAAGGTCTACAGTTGTCCGAGGAAGGCAGAGCCTTAATGATAATAGGCTCAGGTTTTTTGTCCGTAGTCTGATTCTTAGCCAGAAATCCCACTTTTGTAGGCAGGGTAATGGTATTACCCACCCTACGGTAGTGAGATTCATCAACCGATAAAGCATGAAGTTCACTAACTCTTCTAGCAGATGCAAAGGCTAAGAGAAATGCCATTTTATAGGTCAAGAATTTGAACTTTACAACGTCCAACGGCTCAAACGGAGCTTCTTGAAGCTTTAACAGAACCCAAGCCAAATTCCATTTAGGAATTAATCTGAGGGTCCTAGGTCTATTAATAGAGAAATTTCTAACCAGCTAGGACAATAAAGCATTTGATCTGATAGCCAAGTTATCATGATGAGCATAAGTGTCTGATAACATAGACCTATAGCCCTTAATAGTGACGGGCTGCAGTTTGAGATCGTCAAACAAGTAGACCATGAAATTGGTAATATTTAGTATGGACAGATCATAAATGTCTATCGACTGATCCTGACACCAAGAGAAGAAAACCCTCCACTTCGCTGCAAAATTCAACGAAGAGGAGGATCTCCTGCAGTTAGAAATTGCATCCACTGCTCGTCTTGTAAATTGTTTTCAGTGCAAGAAGGACCGCACAACAGAAATACGTGAAGGTTGAAACCTTCTGGGTTGTGATGCAGTGTGCATGACTTCCCCTGATAAAGAAGGTGGAGGAAGCTTCTGGGGAATGTCCCATAACAGACACCTGAGAAGATGGAGCCAAGGTTTCTGTGACGACAGAGGTGCTACTAGTAGAATTTTGCAATGAGACTGTTTGATCTTTAACAGAATCTGCTGAATCAACGGAGTTGGAAGATACGCACATCCTATCATTCCGTCCCATGAGATCGACAGAGCACCTACTGCATACGCTTGATGGTCTGGACATGGCGACACAAATGTCGGTAACTGATTGTTCAAGTGTGTTGCAAACAGATCTATCATGGGGCGATCCCACTGGTAGCAAATCTGCCTGAATACTCGCTTGATGAGTGTCCACTCCGATGGCAACAGGCGACCTTTCCGAGAGAGCGAGTCTGCTAGTATGTACAGACGACCGGTATATGATGGACAGAAAGCTGAACATGACGATTCATGATGCATAGAAGAATCTTCTCCGTTAGTTAGCATAACGGAATCGAATGAGTGCCACCCTGGTTCCTGATGTACGCTACTACTGTCAAGTTGTCTGACAAAATCTGAACATGAACATCCGCTATTATGTGAATCCAATGTTGTAGCTAGCCATATTGACATCATCTCTTTGATGTTTATGTGTTTCTCTTGGAACTGAGGGTCCCAAAGACCAGGACACTTCAAGTCTGCGGCACATACAGTCGCGCCCCAACCCGTCTAAATCGCAACGGTCATAATCGTGAAAGCCGGATCCAGCAGTTGCAGCGGAACTCCCTGAGTTAACCACTGAACGTCTGCCCAAATCCGAACCCTTTCTTTTATCAGGTCCGTTAACACAATACTGGTTTCGAGCGAATGAGTCTTCACACTCCAGTTCTGAGCAAAGAATATCTGGAGGGGATGCGTGCACAGACGGCCCATCAGAATAAGATCCGCAGCCGCTCCGCACAGCCCCAACAGTTGCATGAATTCCCTCACTGTTAATGCAACTGTGTGTAGACAAATGGGAGCATAATAACTGACTAATTTCACTCTGGGAAATGGCAGACGAACCAGATTATTGTGAGTCGTTCCCAAGTGAATGAACGACTTGGACGGAGCTAGATCCGATTTTTTCTCGTTTACAATGAAACCGAGATGTCAGAGTAATAGAAGCAGATTCTGAACATCGTTCTGAAGAATAATTCTGTTGCCATATCTCTGTAGAATGTCGTCCAAGTAAGCAGACGTTACCGCAGACGAATGGGCTCGGAAGTGTGACACTACCGAGTTCATTATTCGAGTGACTGCCCAGGGAGCCAGGTTCAGGCCAAAGCACATTACTCTGAAGTGATAAACCTTCCTTTGCACAGCGAACCGCAGGTACTTTCTGAATGCCAGATGTACCAGGACATGAAAGTATGCATCCTTTAGATCTATGCTTGCCGCATAGCTGTTCACTCGAATGCTCGCCCTTACCGACCGAATGGTCTCCATATAGAACTTTGGAGCCACGATAAGCCTGTTTATCCAGTTGAAGTCTATTACCAGTTGGAACGAGCCGTCTGGCTTCGGTACGAGGAACAGGTGACTGTAAAACCCTTGAGAATTCTGATTCTCGTTGACCTCTATTGCTTCCTTTGATAAGAGAGCCTGTACCTCTGCTAGGAGGACTCTCTTTTGCAAGGATCTGACGGAAGATTTGTCCAACGCGGACCTCTTGTTAGTGGAGGTTTTGCTCGGAATGATAGACGTAGGCCGTTCGAAAGCAGAGCACTAGAAGCTTTCTTAGTAGCCTGATCATAAACTAACGAAAGCTTGTCGTCGAAAATAGTATGTCCAGAGACCGGAGCAACTCAGAGAGAGCTTTTCACCTTGTCATCTATCAGTGATGACGACGCAAGGGCAGCATCACATCTGATTAACTCCAAATTAGCCACTGTTAGGTCGAGTTATACGTGGTATACATAATTGCCCTGGAAAGAACTCTAAGAGAGGTACAAACGTCCTCAAATTCCTTTCCGTTGAGACATTGTGGCAGAGCTCTAGTAAGGTGATCTGCATAAGTCATAGCATCCTAATTCATTCTATTTGAAGAAATTGCCATCTCAATTATGTCTGAGCGAATTGTGAATGATGCAGGTAAGGATACCTCTAGATCCTCGGCCTGCTCATCCAAACGCAGAGGAACTCTCTGAACATCTTCCCCAACTGTTTTAAATGAACGTGGTCCAAGAAACGGTATGTTTATGGAAGAGGAAGTTAAGAAACCGCCTTTCTTCCTCGCACCCGAGAGGTTAAATATGGCGTTGTCTATATGGCCGAAGGCCTGCGAACACCTGCCTAGACTGAACCGGATAAAGTCTGCGTCCAGCGACGCCAGCGGTTTCTTCCTTGTCGTCGCAGCATTCTGATTCTGTGGAACAAAATCAGGGTAGTTTTGATAGATGAAATTCATCGCAACCATGTGCTGCTCCAAAAGGTAAGGGTAATCCTCTTCCAAATCCCTTTCACCATCCGAGAGAATCAGTGGTGAATCTTGGTCCATTGCATCTGCGCGAACAGGCGACTGGACCGACCCAGTACCGTCCGACAGCTCAGGTTCTGAGTCTGCGGGAGGCTGCACCTACACTTGCAGGGATGCTGCAATCAGCTGCGCAATCTGCGACAGAAAGTCTGTCACCAAGGCCTGAGGAGCAGCGGTCTTCTGTTTTCTCGTGGTTTGCTGCTCCTGGGACGGTGTGTCGGAGATGGCTCTTTTCTCCGCACATCCAGATGATCGAGGCCTCATCTCCGTAGCTACCAGATGGTCCGACTTCACCGGCGAAGAGTGGTCCCTTCTTTGCGTAGCAGGCTGAATATCAAAAGTCGGGTAGCTAGGATGCGGTCGTGTGAGCTTAGTTGCCGAAGCAGAAGAAGCCGTGACTGTAGCCGAAGCTGGCTTCAATCTATATGGAGCATCCCGGACGGCAGATGTGGACGTATGCTCCGGTCCGCACAAGTTCTTCACCACAACATCTGGCCCCATGATGCTGTTGGGATAGAGAGGGACCTCTCCTGCTTGCGATCCATTCAGACCTCGCGAGCTTCCCATAACACTTGCTGGCTTCTTCTCTGGTTCCGTCATTGCTGGGTGAGCATGCTTAGATTTTAAGGTGCTCGATCTACCCACTACACCTCCTTTGACAGCAAAGGACATATCCAGCATCATGGTACCCACAGACAGAGTAACCGCTTCACCGGTCAAGCTAGCTGCTGACAAGGGATTAAAACCACCGGCTAGTGGCTTTATCCCCTGCCTTATATTCATGAGCACCTTGGCAGCTAGCTCTGTTTGCTCATCTGAGCGCACCGACGGTAGCTCACTTTTGGTAGGCGTCACATAACCATCACCATGTTCTTGTTCCTCTGAAAAAGAAACTGAGAAACTTGAATGACTTTGCGGTGAGAGGACTGGCATTGGCCTCTCACCGCTAACAACAAACCATGACACCCATGTCCAACGTTTGTCATCCCAATCAACTATTTATATTATTTATTGATGTTTAAGGTCACATATTTATGCACAATGGCTAATCATGACCGTGACAGTTTTACGGGTGGAGGAAGCCGGAGTACCCGGAGAGAACCACCGAGCAACAACGAGCAGCTGCCAGCTCCCCAACATCGTAACTCCGCACTGGAGCACAGGCAGGGTTAGATTGGTTGAAGACATGCGTACTATCGACGTGCAGTACGCCTTAGTACACGGCGTCATCGTGCCCCCATGCGGGCAATGGGGATGAAGTGTCTTGCCCAAGGACACAACGCGGTTGCCGCAGGTGGGATTCGAACCGAGGATCTCTCAGCTTGCAGCCTGCATCTCTACCTACTGAGCCACCGCGCTCCTATCCCAATCAACACATGTAGGACAAGAATTAGCGGGAGTACATCGACTACATGCAAGGCAACAAGCATGTAAATCTGAGGAAGACTTCCTTGCCTTGCATTTTGAGCAATAAGCTTTCATGATTAATCAAACAAAGATGATAGAACTCCCACAACTCCACAATGAAAGTGTCAATGACACTGTAGCTCAACTTGTCAAGACAAAGACATGTACATGTATAGTATGTGACACAGCAACGACAAACATCTAGGTAATGACCTGATAACAAAGGTACATATAAAGTATTGTAATGGTCTAAATACTGACCGTTGCCTGTAACAAATGTATAGGTAAAGTATTGTAAAGGTGGGTGACAGTCAGATGCTAAACTAGAAAAAAATCTTTGAGTCCCAGAGTGGGTCTGACTGAACCCCAAAATATTTGTTCTCATTGCACAGTGATAACAAAGGCACCCCAAAACACACTCGTTCCTGTCCCAAGGTGAAGACAAAAGTGCCCAAGACGTTTTGTGAAGATCAGTTCATAAATACGAGCTGTATAGAACTTGTGACAAAAAACTGATTGGACCTAATTTCGGTACAAAATGGCCACTGGCAGCCATCTTGAATTTTGGACCGTACCCAGAAACCCTCATTCTCATCCCAAGGTGATAACAAAGGTACCCAAGAAGTTTTGTGAAGATCGGTTCATAAATACAGCCTCTACCCTGAGCCGTATTGACATGTGTGCTTACATTGTGTAAGTAGCACTGAATAAATCAAAGTTCATCTAATTTGCATAATTTCTGCACGAAAAAAAACCCCTTAGAATATGTGATGTATTCCATGTTACTAAACATTCATACAAAAATTTATTCAAATCAGAACTTTCATACAGAAGTTCTGTACAAAAGACTGATTGCACTAATTTTGGTACAAAATGGCTGCTGGTGGCCATCTTGAATTTCGGACCACACCCAAAAACACTCACTCTCATCCCACAGTGATAACAAAGGTACCCAAGAAGTTTCATAAAGATTGGTTCATAAATATGGCCTCTAGTCTGAGCTGTATAGAAGTTGTGTACAAAAAACTGATTAGACCTAATTTCGGTACAAAATGGCCACTGGCAGCCATCTTGAATTTTAGACCGCACCCAGAAACACTCGTTCTCGTCCCAAGGTGATAACAAAGGTACCCAAGACATTTCGTGAAGATCAATTCATAAATACAGACTCTAGTCTGAGCCGTATTGACATGTGTACTTACTGTGTGTAAGTCGCACTGAAAAAATCAAAGTTCATCTAATTTGCATAATTTCTGCACGAGAAAAAACCCCGTATTATATGTGATGTATCCCTTGGTACTAAACATTCACACAAAAAATTATTCAAATCAGCGCTTTCATATGGAAGTTCTGTGCAAAAATCTGATTGCACCTAATTTTGTACAAAATGGCTGCCATCGGCCATCTTGAATTTCGGACCGGACCGGACCCCAAAACACTCGTTCTCGTCCCACGGTGATACCAAAGGTACCCAAGAAGTTTCGTAAAGATCGGTTCATAAATACGGCCTCTAGCCCGAGCCGTATTGGCAGTGCTGAAAGTAACCCCAAAAAACATCAAAATTAGTCTAATTTGCACAATTTGCGCACGAGAAAAAAACCCGTATTATATGTGATGTATCCCATGGTACTAAACATTCATACAAAAAATTATTCAAATCAGCGCTTTCATATGGAAGTTCTGTGCAAAAATCTGATTGCACCTAATTTTGTACAAAATGGCTGCCATCGGCCATCTTGAATTTCGGACCGGACCCCAAAACACTCGTTCTCGTCCCACGGTGATACCAAAGGTACCCAAGAAGTTTCGTAAAGATCGGTTCATAAATACGGCCTCTAGCCCGAGCCGTATTGGCAGTGCTGAAAGTAACCCCAAAAAACATCAAAATTAGTCTAATTTGCACAATTTGCGCACGAGAAAAAAACCCGTATTATATGTGATGTATCCCATGGTACTAAACATTCATACAAAAAATTATTCAAATCAGAGCTTCCATATGGAAGTTCTGTACAAAAAACAGATTTCTGCATCGTCGGTACAAAATGGCGGCTGGCAGCCATCTTGAATTTCGGACCGCACCCAAAAACACTCGTTCTCGTCCCACGGTCATAACAAAGGTACCCAAGAAGTTTCGTAAAGATGGGTTCATAAATACGGCCTATAGCCCGAGCCATAGCAGCTTGGCACTTACAGCTCTGAAAGTAACACTAAATAAATCAAAGTCAGTCTAATTTGCATAATTTACGCACGAGAAAAAAACCCGTATTATATGTGATGTATCCCATGGTACTAAACATTTATACAAAACTTTATTCAAATCAGAACTTTCAGACAGAAGTTCTGTGCAAAAAACTGATTTTTGCATCATCGGTACAAAATGGCCGCTGGCAGCCATCTTGAATTTCGGACCACACCTAAAAACACTCGTTCCCGTCCCAGGGTCATAACAAAGGTACACAAGAAGTTTCGTAAAGATCGGTACATAAATACGACCTCTAGCCCGAGCCATAGCCAATTGTTGACGTACGGACAGACGGACAGATGGACGACGGGCCATGACAATAGCTCAAATTTGACTTCGCCAAAGTTGAGCTAATAAAAATATGATAAAGATACCTAATAATCAACATTCAAAATACAAATCGAAAAATAAATTTAAAAAAGTATTTTCCGAAAAATTTTTGACAAAAGCCCAAGTTCCCAAAGGGAAGATGACGAGCCCAAGGGTATCCCGATAGCGCCTAAGTGTGAACAAAATTCCAAAAATAATTGCTACACTACTGGAATATTATAACATGTATCTTCCAACAATCCTACAGTAGTAATAAGTTGAAACTACATGTATTTATAGGACATTGCCAATGTAAACAACGTCAATGAACAAACCAGAAACAAGACCCCAGGCACTGAATAACAAGAGGCCCCACTGGGCCTGAAGCGCTCATCTTGAACAGAACACAATGTAAACAGAGTCCAAGAATGAGTCTACATTAAGCAAGCCATCTCCATAGGCTACACTGTCAATCCTTGAGCCCCTCAGGAGTTACAAAAATAATCCGGGCATCATGCCTTTTCTTCAGTTGATCATGATGAAAAATGTAGAGCTCCCCTATGAAGCCCCTTGATACAACCTATGTGGATTAATCTTAGTTACACACCTCTAGAGGGTACTGAATACAAAATTTTTAATTCTTCAGCAAAATGGCCAATTCCGGCTCCCATAGGGAGCCCAATTAGTAACCCAGGCTCTTGCTTTGAACACACTTGAATCTGACTTCCCTAAAGATGTTGTGTACCAAATATGAAAGCATTCTGACTATTGGATCTGAAGAAGAGAAATTTTAAAGAAATTTCTTCATATTGCACTACATGTAAGTTAAAATTTGGGCTACCACAGCGAGCCCAAATATTAACCTATGGATCTAATTTGAACAAATTTGAATCTGACCCCCCTAGATATGTTGTATACCAAATATGAAAGCATTCCGACTAGTGGATCAGAAGAAGATTTTTGAAGAAATTCCCTCATATTGTACTAAGTGAAATTTCAGGTTCCTATATGGAGTCCCAATATTAACCCAGGCACTCGACTTGAACAAAATGGAATCTGACCCCCCTGGAGATGTTGTATACCAAATATGAAAGCATTCTGACTAGTGGATCTGAAGAAGAAGATTTTTGAAGAAATTCCCTCATATTGTACTATGTGAAATTTCAGGTTCCCATATGGAGTCCCAATATTAGCCCAGGCACTGGACTTGAACAAAATGGAATCTGACCCGCCTAGAGATGTTGTATACCAAATATGAAAGCGTTCCGACTGGTGGATCTGAAGAAAAAGATTGTTAAAGACATTTCCTCATATCGCACTAAGTAAAAATTTGGGCTACCATAGTGAGCCCAAATATACACCTAGGGATCTGGTTTGAAGAAACTTGAATCTGACCCCCCTACAGATGTTGCATACCAAATATGAAAGCATTCTGACTTGCGGATCTGAAGAAGAAGATTTTTAAAAATTATCCCCCATATTGAACAGAGTTAAAATTTGGGCTTCCGAAGCCCAAATATTAACCTAGGGACTTGGTTTGAACAATCTTGAATCTGACCCTCATAACAATGATGTATACTAAACATTAAAAGATTCTGACTGGTGGTTCTGAAGAAGATTTTTAAAGAATATTCCCCATATTACCCTATGTTAAAAATTCGGGCTCCTGTATTGAACCCAAATATGAACCAATGGGCTTTATTTCAACAAACTATGAATGCTGTATACCGAATATCAAAAGATTCTGATGATTGGTTCTGGAGAAAAGATTTTTTTAATTTTTGCAAATATGCTGATTCAGCATTTTTTCAATGCCCATTATAGAACACCCTAATATAACTGATGGCAATTTTTTTTACCATTCCATTCTATTGGTCCTAAGGATACTTCATATCAAATAACAGCTCTCTGTACCATGTGGTTTGGGAAATATGGGTGTTTGAAAATATTTCTATTTTTAGATCCCAGGGTTCCCATGGGGATGCAGGAATTTTTTTTTGCATGGGTGAAGTACTTATGACCTAATAATACCACATTCCAAATTTGGTTCAAACAAGACCATCGGTTCAGAAAGTTAAAAAATTTATAGTAATTTATATATTTTTTATACTTACCAATGACCCAGACATAGCTGCTGGTGCTAACTCTTAAAATATAGGGCCAAACACAAATTTTGCCCCCAATCCCCAAAATTTGCATCTAAAACCAAAGAAAACATGTCCTGAATGGCCTTCCACACTTCACCTCTACTGCGCATGCGCAGTGTCAAGGACATTCCGAAAATTGGCGCCATTAATCATTCTAATAACCAGTGCCTGGTAAGCGCTATGTACTCAGCGGGGAGGTAAGAGTTCCCAACTCCTGGGAGGGCCATCCCCGTCTGGGTCATTGGTAAGTATAAAAAATATATAAATTACTATAAATTTTTTAACATTTTTATACTGTACCAATGACCCAGACAAAGCTGAAGAGTAAAAAGGCTGGAGAGCCAAGGACATAGAGCAAGATGGAATACGCTCAATTATATAAAATAGAGTCATCCCCTCTAGGGAAAAAGAAGTATTAGGTCTTACATGTATCTTTCTTATATATGATAAATAAGAAAGATACAACACCTTCCAAAATTGAGCATCATACATCCATGTACTCTATTAATATCTAGTATAATCCTTATACTAATAATTTTTAAAGTAAGCCAATAAATAAAATAAGTCTAGAGAATAGAGACTCTTTATACTCCTTAAAAGTGTCTGAGGATTGTATAATAATGTCTGTTGACACGAGCTATATTCAAAAGCTATACTTCAAAAACTAAGACCTGAATGAATTTTTAAAACATAAACTTCTCACTAAACAACCATCCCAATAACAGCTCAGAATTACTAACTCCGGAGGAGGTATCCCCTTGTTTTCATAGTAAAACAGGTGACCCAAGGGAACACCCTCCCCCCCCCCCCCCCTCCCTTTTTCTTGCCCTGGGTCAAATAGCCCAGAGCGAAGAGGGCAGCAGAACGGAGTCACTGCCGGAACAGACAGCCTACCTAGCTATAGTAGCAACTGTTAAGTGAATGACATTCTGAGCAGTAGATAATAGACCTAACAATAGAGGCCTCCAGAAATGGACTCAATATTTCTGAGATAAAAATTCATGAATGTGGATGGCTGAGTGCAATGAGCAGCCTTCAAAATCTATAATAGCGACACTATTCATGTAAGCCCAAGATGTAGAAGAACTCTTACTTCATGAGCCGAAATCTCAAACACAACTGCTGAGTCAATGATATACCATAAGCAGTATCGATAGTGAATTGAATCCATTAGCAATAGAATGGAGCGTAACGTCCTTCTATTAGGCATCAAAGATAGAAGAAGCTTACGCCCGTAGTAATAAACAGATATCTGTTTATAAATACATAAACTCTAACCGGACAAAGTAAAGGCCTATGCCCGTACGAAGACGGAAGGACCTTAATAACAATAGGTTCCGGATATTAATTAGGAGCCTGACTCTTATGCAAAAATCCAACCTAAATAGTAAAGGAAGTAGTGATTCCGAAACTACGAAAGTGAAAATCATCCACCGATAGAGCATGAAACTCACTGACTCTTCAGTAAAAGAGAAGCCAACAGAATTACTGTCTAAAAGGTCAGAATTTGAAAACTACTGTTTCCAGAGGCTCAAATGATTACTTAGGTAAATAAGAACCGAAGTTAAATTCCATATAGGAATTTAATCTAATGATTCTAAGTCTATTTATCGAAAAGTTACTAACTGACTTAGATAAAGAGACATAAGACTCAATTGTAAACTATCATAGAGAGCATAGGTATGAGGTAACATAAACCTATAACCTTAATAATAATAGGCTGCAGTAGATCTTGTCAAACAAGTATACTAAAAAATTGCAATGACTAGTATGGAGGGATCAACAATATCAACATAGTTATCCCTACACCAACGACGGAAGAGCCTCCACTTTAGCCGCATAGTATAGCGAAGAAGAGGTTCTCCTATAGTAAGAAATCGCGTCCAAAGCTCGTCCAGTACAATGCTTACAATGCAATAAGGACCACACAATGGAATACGTGAAGGTTGAGACCTTGCGGGTTGTGATAAAGATGACACGATTTTACACAGCGAAAAAAGATCCTCTCATGGAGGAAGATTTCGCGTTAAGACCCACAGTAAACATCAGAGTAAATTTACCCACGGTCTCTGTGAAGACAGAGATGCTATCAACAGAAATGTATTGTGGTTGTTTATCTTAGCAATACTTGCTGAAACAACAGCGCAGGAGGATACGCATATCCTATCATTCCGTCCTATTAGATCAATAGAGCGTTAACAACATAAGCTCAGAGATCCGGACAAGCAAACACATACATCTGCAATTGACAAGCAAGTTGTGTCGTAAATAAATTATCATTGGGCGCTCCCACTGATAGCAAATCTGACTGAATACTTGTTTGTTGAGAGTCCATTCTGACGGCAACAAGCGACCCATAAGTGAACGGGAGTCCGGTAATACAATCAGACGACCCGGAATATGACGGACCGAAGCAGAACTTGGTGTCCTATAACAAACAGAAGGATTCTTTCCATTAAATTGAATAACGGAAACGAATGAGTGCCTCCCTGGTTCCGGAGATACGCCACTACTGTCGAATTAACGGACAGGATTTGGACATGCGTTTCTGAATAATGTTCATCCAATGACATAAAGCAAGCCTAAAAAAACATTATTCCGTGAAAGATAAGTGCTTGCTTAGAGACTGCGGAACCCAAAGACCCTGGCACTTCGAATCCGTTGGGATCAATATTATATCCCAACCTGTTTGACTGGCAACCGTCATAATTATAAAACTCGGATCCGGCAAGTGCAGTGGCACTCTCTGAGTCAACCACCGAATGTTTGCCCCAGTCTGAATCTCTTGCTACACTAGATAGACAAGAGAACGTGTAAATTGAGCAATTCATGGATTGCTGAAAAGTTGCCGTCGAAGAGAAGCTTCTCTGAGAACGAAGCGACTCTGAGAGAGTTCTTCACCTTACTATCCACGCGCGTGGATGTAGCTAGGGCTGCGTCACGTCTAACCAACTCCAAGCAGCCACTGAAGGGCGGAGTTATACGTGAACAAACTACTGCCCTCAAAAGAAATCACATTGAGGATAATATCCCGGAATTCTGTCTCTTGAAGACGTAATGAAAACGCCTCAGTAAGGTGGATTACGTATGATAAAGCATCTAAGTTAAGTCTATTAGACATCATTGTCGTTTCTAACATTGTGGTTGGAAAAGACATCAACGGCGAAAAAGAATATTTCCAGTCTTTAACCACGCCGTCTATACGCATATGAACTCTCGGTATGCCCTGTTCTGCCAAAATAAATTATTCATATAAATGATAAAAGGCAGAAATGAGCATTGCGGACAAGAAACTAAACTATCATGCTTGGTAGCAGGCTTATATATATATATAGCGTCGATAAATAATACACATGTTCTAATGACATTATTGGACTGTGTCGGTAAGTCAGGGACAATGTCCCTGAACCGATCCAAAATTCCGTGTCCAATGACGCTATAAGTCTCTTATCCAACATCGCAGCAATGTAGTCCGAAATAACAATCACTGGAAGATAATGCCGGAAGATATGTATGGCAGCTTCCGATGCTACGAAAGGGAAAACTCGAAATCTTTCGAATCCCTTTCGCCATCCTGTCGGACCCTATAAAGCGTTCGGTCGTCCGTACCTGATGCAACCGCGGACCGCACCGACCCAGCGCCGTCAGATAATTCCTGATTCGACCAAGAAACTGTCGATTGCTGGAATGCTGCGAAAAAACTGTGCTAACTCAGATAGCATGTCCGTCACTGAGGCCTGTGGAGAAGCGGTCCTACGATGCATTGCCGCTGGAAGCTCCGTGATCGTTACCCCGTGCATACTACTAATATGCGAGCGAACGGAGTGTATAGGCCTCGTGTCCCTTGGCTACCGGATGGCGTGACCTGTTCGCCGTGGAATCACTGAATGACGAAACTGATCGGATACTCGAGGTCACGTAGCCAATGTGCGGTCGTGTGCACTGCTGTGAGGATGAGGAAGCATTATCGACAGTCTCTCGGACTGTCAATATAACGGAGCGTCCCGAGCGACGGACATATGCTCCGAATGAAAATATCTGAACCACAACATGCGGTCCCCTATGTTGTTGAACGAGAGAGGGACCTCTCTCGCTCACAGCCCGGACGGACCTGGACAAGCCAGGAACCGGACTAACAGGCTTCCTGCGATCTGTCCTCAATCCGCCGTCACTGGGTGAGTACTAAAGTAATTATAGTGCTCGCATCACCCAAATCTCCTTCCTAGACCGCAACGGACGAACCCGGCAGCCAAACCATTCGATGAATGTACGCTACACCGGGTGAGCTAGCGAATGTCACTCCGTCGATCCTACAAGGGACCTCTTAGGCGATAGACATATTCCATGAGCACTTATTGCCGCTAGCTCTTCATTAACTATGACGACAGAGGCACACTTTTGAAAGACATCTCCGTAACTTTGCGAACAAGAAACCAGAAATGCTTGGTTAGCAAGCATATAATAATAAATATATAGCGTCGTTCAATAATTCGAAAGTTTGTGTGACATTATTGGACTATGTCGAAACTGAGGGACGATGTCCCTGAACTGAACCAAAAATTTCTAAGTCCACCGACGCTATCAGTTTCTTATCCGGCATCACAGCATTCTGGTCCGACGAAAGAACCTGTAGAAGATCAAGTCAGATGACATACACAACAGCATATGTTGTTCCGAAAGGGAAAGCTCGAAATCCTCCGAATCCCTTTCGGTATCCCGTCGGACCGGATGAAATTTTCGGACGTCCGTACCCGCTTCCGCGGAGCGTCCCGACCCAGCATCGTCGGATAAAACATATGCAACAGATTCAGTTGTTGCTGGGATGCTGCGATAAGCTGTGCTATTTAGGATAGCACGTCCGTCCCCGAGGCCTGTGCAGTAGCGGCCTTACGATGCATTGCCGTCGGAAGCTCCGTGTACGTTGACTCCCGCACACTTTCCTATGCGAACGTCCGGAGTCTGCAGGCCTCGTGTCCCTGGCTACCGGATGGTGTGACCTGGTCGCCGATGATTCTCTGACTGGCGAAGCTGACTGGATATCCGAGGTCACGTAGCCAAGAGCGGTCGTGTGCGCTACCATGAGAATGAGGAAGCCTTATTGACAGTCTCTCCGGACTGACTATATGTCGGAGCGTCCCGAGCGACAGACGTATGCTCCGAATGCGAAACATTTTGTACCACAACATCTGGGGCCAGATGTTGTTGTACGAGAGAGGGGCCTCTCTCGCTCGCCGTCCGGATGGACCAGAACGAGCTATGAACCGGACTAAAAGGCTTCCTCCGTTCTCCCTCTAATCCGCCGTCACTGGGTGTGCATTTGGTTGATTTATAGTGCTCGCATCACCCCAAAACTCCTTCTAGACCGCAATGGACGAACCCAGCTGCCGAACCATTCGATGAATGGACGCTACACCGGGCGAGCTAGCGGACGTCAAAGGCCGTCGAACCTACTAGGGTCCTCTTAGGCAATTGGCGTATTTACATGAGCACTTTTCCACTAGCCCTTCATTAATTGTGACGACGGAGGCACACTGTTGGAAGACATCACAGATACATCACCCTAATCTTGATCGTCTGAAATTGATAAAGTAGAGTGACCCTGCGGGGAAAGGACCGGAATGTCCAATTCCCCACTAACATACCGTGACAAACACTTCCCATGTTGTCATCGAAATCATCAGATACAGAACAGGAGTTAATGCGAGTACACTGACCACATATAGAATGATTATAAAAGTCAGAGGAAGACTTTCTCTTATTACAATTGATCAAAATCCTTTCAATGTGAAAAGAAAACAAAGTCCTGGTACTCGCACCAACCCCTGACAATCAAAATACATAATAATAATATGATCCATTAACATAGAAAAAATAATTGAAATCAAAATATTTGAAAAAATATTTTTTCAGAACAGCCCAAGTTTCTGAAAAGTAACGTTGAGCCCCAATGGATCCCAAGCCTAAGTGTGGACAAAAATTTTAAAAATATTTTAAACAATTTATGCAACACTTACGAACAATAATAATGTATCTAGTTATGATTAAATTAACATCAAGATATTATTTTCAAGAAATCCCCCCCTCACACAGAGGGCTGTTGTAAATGTAAACAATGAGTGTAAGAACACTAAAATAAGACTCCAGGCACCCAGGCCCGAAATCAGTTACCCAAAATACACCATCTGATGCAAAACAGAGACTTCCAGGGAAGAAACTGCAGAACATCAGATGGTAGATGCAGAACACAACGCCTAACCACCCGTAGGTGAAGACGTAAACATGGGGAAAAGAACAGAATTCATTCTGTTATTCAGCTAAAACTCCCAAGAAATTTTAGTAATAATAATTACAGAAACTATGCCAAAAGCATGGGAGAATAGCAAGAGGGGACTTAAAGGAAAGGGAGATAGGAAAACACTGAAAAATCAGTGTAACTAAATAACAAGATTGTCAACAAAATGGCTGCTGCCTCGAAAATGGGTAACTTAACATAATTCATTAAAAAATTTTAAGTTACAGCCCTGATAATATTCTGTCACACATTTTTCCTCTCCTCCTTCTCTGTCCTCCTCAGAATCACCATTTCACTAATATTTATGTGTCTGGCATCATTTAAACTGAGATTTACAAGCACAAAGATCAGTCAGATGTTAACTGATGAAGGGCCAAACTTAGAATGATTAATGGCGCCAATTTCGGAACGTCCTTGACACTGTGCATGCGCAGTAGAGGTGAAGTGTGGAGGGCCATTCAGGACATGTTTTCTTTGGTTTTAGATGCAAATTTTGGGGATTGGGGGGCAAAATTTGTGTTTGGCCCTATATTTTAAGAGTTAGCACCAGCAGCTATGTCTGGGTCATTGGTACAGTATAAAAATATAGAAATTTTGGGCAGGGCCAAAAATCTTACACCTCCCACTACAAAGCCAAATATTGCTTCACAAACTTCGTTTGAACAAACTTGATTCTACACCTAAAAAGGAAGCTCCAAAGCAAATATCAAGTCATTGTACACACTGGTTCTTGAGAAGGAGATTTTAAAAATATTTTGGGGCATTTTCCCCCACTCCCTCCCTATGGGGCTGGGCATGTTGAGTTGAACAAAAATGCAATTCCCCTTCGGGACCATCACTCACACAAACTTTCACTTGAATTGGCCCAGTGGATTTGGAGGAGAAGACCAAAACATGGTGTTGACGGACGATGGATGGACGGACGACGGACGGAGAGTGATGAGATTAGCTCAGCTTGACTTTGTCAAGATGAGCTACAAAAGGCCTGAAGACAGTAACAGATTTTAAAGCTACCCGATGTAAAGCAAGATCTTCAGATGAAGAAAAAACGATACATCGGACAGAAGATGCATGACCCAAATGCCCAAACACCCCTAGGGTGAGGACGTAACCATGGGGATATAGAGATTAAACATTCTGTAATACATGTTAAACTCCCAAGAAATTTAATAAAAAATTTCAATAAAAATAAGCCAAAAAGCTTGGAAGTTTAACAGGAGGGCTTCAAGGAAGGATAGGGAAGGAACACTTAACAAACAGTGGATAAATCATTAGCAAGAATGATGACATCAGGCCCATGTCCCGAAATTGAGAAACATGAAATAATTTTGATAAAAATGATAAAGTTACAGCCCTGAACGTTCATTCCAAACCACCGTTGTTCACTTTCATCATCCAATTATGTCCTTGGATACACCAATTTTACCATTCATTTGTGTCTGGCATCCTCAAAAATGAGATTTAAAAGCACAGATTCAGTTCAATGTTGCTGACTTCAGGGCCAAACAAAGAATGGTGGTTTGCACCAATTTTGGTGTCTTCCTGGATACTGCGCATGTGCAGATCTGAAAAGTATGGAGGACTGGACAGGACATTATTTTTTCGGTTTTGCATGCAAATTTTGGGGATGGGGGGCAAAATTTGTGTTTGGCCCTGGATTAATTTTTGAGTTAGCACCAGCTAGTCTGGGCCATTGGTTGTTGTATAAAAATACTGACTAATTAAAGCCCATAACTCTGTAACAAAAAATAGGGCTGGGCCAGTTTTGAATTCACTTGAGATGACATTATTGCAAAAGACCTGTATTAGTCAAATTGGACAACATTTTTCAAGTTATTGCGCTAACACTGTGAGGGCACCCAGATCCACACCGAATGTTGCCAAACCATAGGCCTCTGTTGTTAACACAACCCAACCAATAAACAAAGGACATAACACTGACTGTTTGTAGTGTATAGATTTGAATAGACTGTATATGGTATACACACTAAATGTATGTGACATATGAAAATCCAATGAAATTTTAAGAAGTTTGTATGATGAAGGATAAAAAAAATATATTGCACATCCCCTTCTCAACCACTGCAATGTATTAAAACATGAATTATTTTGAAATGTTGTATAAATTTTAAGACCTAGGTAGTTACAGGTGAAAAAACAGATGCTGTAATTACACATGTATTCAAAATCTTCCAGTTCCAGTTTCTGTTGGAAAAAATTAAAACAGAGTAGCTTTTTCAGTTAACCCTTTACCCAATGCAGACGACATCAAAATTGTTTACGTTGAATACAATTTTTCCATTTTTTCCCAAAATTTCAACAAAACTATATCACGTGACCCCTCCTTGGAACGAGCTCAATGAGCTTGTTAAAATGAGGGGTTACATAATATGTTTTTGCTAAAATTCTTTGAAAAATAATATATTTTCAATTGCTGAATTTACAAATTATGTGGGCGGATACAGCCGATTCGTTAGGTAAAGGGTTAAATACCCAGCTCAGAACAAAAAAAACCTAAAAATTACAGCACAATGCAACAGAGCTAATGGCCATATATGGGATGGTGGCTTTGAATCATTTTGTATAAAAAATATGCATGGAGTGTTAAAACTTCCCCCAACATGCCTTGCAGACGAAACTTGCCAAAAATATTCATGAATGGCTAGAAGTAGGGGGTGCAGTAGCATTATGGTAACCGGTTCTCGTCAGATCACCGAAGTTAAGCAAAGTCAAGTGCGGTTAGTAGTTGGATGGGTGACCATTTCAGCGACTGATTTGCACTCCCGCATTGTGTCCTTGGGCAAGGCACATAACCCCAATTGCCTACATGGGGGCACGATGACGTTGTGTACTAAGGCGTACTGCACGTTGATGGTGTGCATGTCTTCAACCAATCTAACCCTGCCTGTGCTGCGGTGCAGAGTTCAGAGTTACAATGTTGAAGAACTGACAGCTGCTTGTCGTTGCTCGGTGGTTCTCTCCAGGTACTCTGGCCTCCTCCACCTGTAAAACTGTCACCGACATGATATGACCCTGGTTAATGTGTCGTTAAACCCTAATAAATATATAAATATGGCTAGAAGTCTTCATTTTCACCTCAAAAACATAGCTTATGACCCATCAGTGGAACCCAATTAACAAGGCCATTCTAATGAAGTTCATAAGCAATGCATTTAAGGAAGAAACTGAAACAATAATACAATTTGAATGGTAAATTTTGTGAATGCAACTGATCGTGAAAGACTATTACATTAGGAAAATGGTCAGTCCATATTGACTACAGAACTTTTTCATCAGGGGAAATATGATAGTGGCCACCACTTTCAGGACTTGGCTGCTCAAGTTCTAAATGAATTCCTGATGCACAATTTCTACTACAAATAACACTACTGTTCAATCAACTATCTACATGTTAAAACTTTGAATTGTTTTCTATACAAAATCATAGCAGTCTAAATTTACTATAGCTGTAAGCAAATACATCTGAACTGCTGGAAGTATATTACGGTTGTGAACTTAATCCTCTGCATGATGATTGACAAATATCAAAAGTTCAGACTGAAAAATTTTCCCAGAATGCAACTAGGATTTTAACAAATTCTATCTTGTTAAGACAGAGTTCACTGAATTGGTTAAATTCCTAGATGCATTAAGGGAAAAAGTTACAGCTTGTAATTTTGGTATTTCTGCATCAGCATTGACAGTGTTAATCTACAGTTTAGGAAGAATGTATTAATACTAAACAATGATTGGAAATTTCGCCCAACAATTATTTACAACATGACGTGGAGTTCCTATCAGCACTTACTATACAATTACTGACTTTCCTTGAGGATGGTACAAGGAATTATCAACCCAAGAAAAGCAGTATTCACTGAGGCCGTAGGTTCATGTATTTTTCACAGAAACTGTAAGTAATTGTCAGGTGGAAAATCCACTCTCAGCTCCAGATAAGATGTGTATAAACATTAAAAAACATATTGCTTTTGAGCAAAGATGCTTTGGGAATAATTCTTTTTTTGGGGGGGGCGGGGGGTGGGGGGGGAGGGATTACAAATACCCTTTAAATTTTAAACAATTGAAATGATAACGTTTCACAAGCTTGAAAACACTATTGTTTCACAAAAGTAAAAAAAACAAACTTTTTGCAATCTGAGGTCCCTGGAAGAAGATGCTGAAATGACAGAAAATAATACAGTACCATGATCATAACAGTGGAAAGAGAATTTCACCTGGATCATGATCCGGTTGAAATTCTCTGTCCACTGTTCTGTCTGATATATGGTAGCATCCCACCTGTTGAAGAAAAAAAAATTCAAGAACACTGAAATCTGAGAGGCTATTTTCTTTTTTTTTCTTGTCGCAGGCTTGATTTTCTGTTATAGAAATCACCACCCATTTGTATAAGAGCATCACAGTCAAATTGCCATCTGATTGCAAAAGAGTCTACAGTACTTTTGTTATCACAGTACTGTACTTGATAACATTTTTTCAAATCATGTTATCAAATATAACTTTTGACTTCCGAGCTTGTGCTGAGCAATTGTGGTAATTCAAATGATCCGACATCACCTTGCTTTGCTGAAATGATAAATTCCCATTTGAAAATTTTGGAACATATCAGGGTTTCCACTGAGGAAAAAATAGCACAATGTAGGTCTGGTAGGATGTAGCAGTAAACAAGCCTGAAAATAAGCAATCTGTCATATGCAGAATGAGGTCCCAAGGGGGTGAATTTTCTGCTGCTATCCCAAACAGTAGGCCAGTTTACCCTGTGGGTACCCTCTTTCTGTTTAAACCTGAGACCTTCATTCAAACGGAGGTTCAGAGAGGGTAAATTTAGTGATGCTACCCTGCTGTGCTGGGTAGCATCACAAAATTCACCCACTGGGGACCTCATTTTGCAGATGACACTCTGCTTATTTTCTGGCTTGGCAGTAAACACCCAGTTCTAGTCACAACCAATACTCTGCCCAGTTGAATCGATCATAGACTGTACAGTTATGTCACTGCCCTGTTACACTTCTGCATCTGTGCAAAAAAACCCACTTTATTTTTGAAGAGCTCTTTGGCATTAACTTTCGTTTGTAAAATCCATTTTTATGACTCATTGTGAATTTCAAACTGATAATATTGTATTGAAACATCTGTCTGAACTGGAAAGCAACATGCTGGGGACATATTGAGGACACATGTTTCACCCGGCAAGCTTATTTCCAAATTGCTTTAATGTACTGATTCCTCTGATCATCACATCAATGACTGATGTCAGAATTCCAGAGCATCTTGCTTTTAGATTACCCTGTGTGAAGATTTTGGATTACTTTGATCTTCTCTGCCCTCAATGTATGATGACTTGGTGCCAACTTTTTATTCCTTGATATGCTACATCTTATGAATCAATTAGGAGTTCAAAGTGATAAATATTTCAATGAGACTTCATCGTGTGGGTCGTGATGTGTTGTATATAAGTGTCATAGCAATACATTTACCCGTGAACAAATTTTACTTCTTGAGTCGTGATATCACTGCAAAAATAACCAATTCTGCATCTGTAAACAAGGTTAATTCAACGTTTTTTTAACCACGACTGGCAAGGGTAATGGGTCCAGTTACCAGAACTAAAACCAGCCTAGCAGAATCTCTGAATATATTTTAGAAAACTTTCAAGGTGAACAGTACAGCTGCCACGGACTGGTCGTAATCCATATGGGGGCATTGATGTGACCACCGCATGCGTTTACCCCCCCAAAAAAATCATTATGAGCAAAATTTTGTACCCGGTGCTTCCTTAATTATATTTTTGATGATTATTCTTGTAATTAGTGTTTGGAATCTAATATTACTGCGTCCATGAAAATATTGCCCACGTGTGGAAAGTTAAAAAATTTATAGTAATTTATATATTTTTTTATACTTACCAATGACCCAGACTTAGCTGGTGCTAACTCTAAAATATTTAGGGCCAAACACAAATTTTACCACCCAATCCCTAAAATTTGCATCTAAAACCGAAAATTACATGTCCTATATGGTCCTCCATACTTTTACTCCACTGCGCATGCGCAGTGTCAAGGAGGTCTCGAAATTGGCGCAATTATCATTCTTACAACCAGTGCCTGGTAAGCGTTATGTACTCAGCGGGGAGGTATGAGTTCCCAACTCATGGGAAGGCCATCCCCGTCTGGGTCATTGGTAAGTATAAAAAATATATAAATTACTATAAATTTTTTAACATTTTTATACTGTACCAATGACCCAGACTTAGCTGAATAGTAAAAAGGTTGGAGGGCCTAGGACATAAAGAAAATCCAATAGACTCAACTACATCTAGAGAATTATCCCCTCGAGGAGAAAGGAGAAATAGGCTTTACATGTATCTTTCTATTTGCATCAAAAAGAGAAAGACACAACAACATTCTGTACTTGAGCACAATAACATCAATGATCTCTATTAACCTCCAGTATAACCCGTTATACTAATTATTTTTAAAGGAAAGCCAATAAATAAAGGAAGTCCAGAGAAATGAGACTCTTTATACTCATTAAAAGTGTCCGAGGTTTGTATATTAATGCCCGTATGACATGTGACAAATACAAATGCTTCACACCGAGCTACACTTTAAAAATATTACATGAATGAGTAAACATTAGCTTTACACTCTAAAATCATCCTGGTACCAACTGGAATTACTGACTCCAGGGGAAGTATTCCTTTACTTATCACTATAAAGCAGGTGACCTAAGGGAACACCCGCACCCCCCTTCCCCTTGATCAAATACTCCAGAGCAAAGAGGGCAGCAGGACAGAGTCACTGCCGGAACCGAAAGCCTACACAACTAAAGTTGCAACAGTTTAGTGGACAACATTCTGAGCAACAGATAACGGACCTAAACAATGCAGATCTCCAGAAATGGACTCAATATTTCTAAGGTACAGATTCGTGAAAGTGGAATGCTGAAACCAATATGCAGCCCTCATTAGATCTGTAATAGCAACACTATTAGCGTAAGCCCATGATGTAGAAAGAACTCTTACTTCATGAGCTGAAATCTTAAGCACAGACTGCTGAGCTGAAGATATTATCATAAGCAGTACTGATAGTTAATTGAATCCATCTAGCCATAGAATGGACCGAAATGTGGAGGAAGCTTCCACGGCATGTCCCACAACAGACACTTGAGTAGATTAATAGACGTTTTTTGTGGAGATAGAGATGCTACCAACAGAATTTTGCCTTGAGATTATTTAACTTGAGCAATATCTACTGAATCAACAGCGCTGGAGGATACGCATATCCTATTATTCTGTCTCACGAGATCGATAGAGCGTCTACTGCAAACGCTCGAGGATCCGAACATGGTGACACATATGCCTGCAACTGATTGTTGAGATGCGTCGCAAATAAGTCCATCATTGGCCACTCTCATTGGTAGCAAATCTGATTGAATACTCGTTTGTTGAAAGTCCATTCTGACAGCAACAAGCAGCCCCTCCGTAAAAGGGAGTCCGCTAATACGTTCAGACCACCCGGAATATGACGGACCGATAGGAGAACTTGATGTTCTAGTACAAACAGAAGGATTCATTCCATTAACTTGAATAACAGAATGGAATGAGTGCCACCCTGGTTCCGAATATACGCTAATACCGTCGAATTGTTGGACAGAATTTGCACGTGAGCATTCTGAATAACGTTCATCCAATGACATAGCGCAAGCCAAATTGACATCATTTCTTGATGTTTATGTGCTTGATTAGGAACTGCGGATCGCAAAAATCCTGGCACTTCAAATCCGTTGGGCTCAATGTTGCGCCCCAACCTGTTTGGGAATTAAAACTGTAAAACTCGGATCCGGCAATTGCAGTGGAACTCCTTGAGTTAACCACTGAATATCTGCCCAAGTCTGAATCTCTTGTTCACTTGATTTGACAAGTGGATGTCCGAATCGAGAGAATGAATCTTCACTCTCCAATTCTGGGTCAGAAAAATTTGGAGACAACGAGTGCGTAGCGGCCCCATTGGAATAAAATCCGCGGCAGCTCAGCACAAACCTATCAGTCTCATGAAATCTCTCGCTTTAACTTTGTCTGTGAAGACAATCGCGAGAGTAACAACTGATTAAATTTCGCTCTTGTTAACGGCAGACGAACGAGATTATTATGCGTCTCAAAGTTCATCCCCCGGTGGGTGAATGACTTGGACGACACCAGATCCGACTTCTCCTCGTTTACTTATGAAACCGAGATGTCGGAGCAATAGAAGCAGATTCTGCACATCATTCTGAAGCATTAACTCATTGCCATACCTCTGAAGAATGTAGTCCAGGTAGGCCGACGTTACCGCAGATGAATGAGCTCGGAAATGAGTCATTACTGAGTTCATTATTCGAGTGAAAGCCCAGGGCGCTAGATTCAGACCGAAACACATTGCTCGGAGCTGATACACGACTCCTATGAGGGCGAGGCAAAGATACTTTCTGAATGCCTGATGTACCATGACGTGAAAGTACGCATCTTGAGATCTATGCATATAGCAGAGTCGTTCACCCGAATACTCGCTCTGATCGATCGGATGGTCTCCATATAGAATTTTGGAGCCACGATCAGCTTGTTTATCCAGCTCAGATTTATGAGTGGATGGAACGAGCCATCTGGTTTTGGAACCAGAAAAGGATAGTTGTAGAAACCTGGAGATTCCTGGATTTCTACGATCTCTATCGCGATCTTGTCCAGAAGAGACTGGACTTCTGATAGAACCGAGCCTCTTTCCTATGGACTTGACGGAAGCTGAGTCCATCTTAACAGAGGTTTTCGTTTGAAGGACAATTTAGTCCTTCCGAAATCACCCCTCGAATCCAAGGGACGTCCGTAATCTACTCCCAATTGACTGAAAACTCGACAGTCTTCTGCTCATGATCACTGGTACACGATAGAGGTTAATACCATTATCTCCTGGTCCTGCGAGGCTTGCGGAAGGAGAAACCATGTCCTCCACGGCCCGCACCTCGCCCCGTCGATGTACTGGCGTCTGACCGGATGTCTCGGCCAGTATGACGGCCCCTACCTGAGTCGCTACCCTGACAGTCTCTAGAGTAGGACCTAGAGGACGCATAGGAACCTCTATAGGAACTTCCCTTGGACGTATTCGCCCTAGAAGTGCCTGTCCTACTTTTCTCCCCTGAATCCGACTTTATGGAAGCGGATTTGAATAGCAGAGAGTCTGAAGCTTTCTTAGTTATCTGATCATAGATTGCGGAAAGCTTGCCGTCGAAGAGAAACTCTCCGGAGACTGGAGAGACTCTGAGAGAGTTTTTCACCTTACTATCCACACGCGTGGATGTAGCCAGGGCAGCGTCACATCTAACCAACTCCACATCGTCACTAAAAGGGCAGAGTTATACGTGAGGCCCTTGAAAGAACTCTTAAGGAGTTTGTACATCCTGGAATTCTTTTTCCTTTGAGACGTAATGATAACGCTCTGGTAAGGTGATCTGCGTATGATGATACGTCTAAGCTAACCCTGCTAGACAATATTGTCGTTTCCAACATCATGGTTGGAATTGACATTGACGATGGTATAGACAATACTAGGTCTTTGGTCTGGTCGTCTAGATGCAGAGAAACTCTCGGAATGCTCTGTCCTGCCGTTTCGAAATTATTCCTTGAATTGATGAAAGGCAGATGTAGAGCATTTGCCGATAAGAAACCGGACTTGCCCGTTTAGGTAGCAAGTTATATATAGCGTCATTCAACAGTTCAAATGTCCGTGACACATTTCTGGACTATGTCGGAAACTTAGGGATGATGTCCCTAAACCGATAAGAATTCTGAGTCCAGTGGCGCTATCAGTCTCTTATCCGGCAACACAGCATTTTTTTTGGTCCGGAGGAACAACGTCAGATGATAAATCCGGATGTATTCTACAGCAATTATGTTGTTCCGAAAGGGAAAAATACAACTCCTCTGTATCCCTTTCGCCATCCTGTCGGACCACTGGAAATTCTTGGTCGTCCGTGCCTGAACCTGCAGTGGAACGTACCAACCCAGCTTCCTCGGATAATTCCTGATCCGACAGAGTTACTGTCAGTTGCTGGGATGTTGTGATAATTTGTGCTATCTGCGATAGCATGTTCGTCACGGAGGCCTGTGGAGCTGCAGTCTTACATGATTTAGCCGCTGGAAGCTCCTTGGACGTTGACTCCTGCATACTTCTTATATGCGGACGTCCGGAGTATGAAGGCCTAGTATCCTTGGCTACCGGATGGCGTGACATTGAAAAAAATTTCAGAACAGCCCAAGTTCCCAATGGGAACAATGAGCCCAAATGGATCCCAAAAAAGCCTAAGTGTGGACAAAAATTTTAAAACCATTTCAAAAAATTAATGTAACACTTATGGACAATATTAATGTATCTTGCTATGAACTGAACTAAGCAGAGGACAAGTAATCAATATCAGAAGTAACAGTTGTCAACACAAACAAAAAGTGTACACAACTGGAAGCATGACTCCAGGCACTGATAAACATGGCCCGAAATCAGTTACCAATTTAAACACTATCTGATGCAAAACAGAGACTTCCAGAGAAGAAACTGCAGAACATCAGATGGTAGATGCAGACCAAAATGCCTAAACACCCAAGGGTGAGGACGTAAACATGGGGAAAAAACAGAATATTATTCTGTTACCAAGCCAAAACTCCCAAGAAATTTTAGTAATGAACATTACAAAAAATATGCCAAAAGCATGGGAGAATAGCTAGGGGGGAATAAAGGAAAGGGAGAGAGGAAACACTGATCAAACAATGGAACATTCATAGCACGAATGACATTCATAGCAAGGCATTCATGCCTCGAAAATAGGTAACATGAAATAATTTCGTAAAAAAAATTATAAGTTACAGCCCTGAACATTTCCTTCCACTGTTTCTTCCTCTCCTCCTATTTCCTCCTTATATCCACCAATTCTCTCATAATTATGTGTCTGGCATTATTTAAACTGAGATTTACAAGCACAAATATCAGTCACTTGTAACTGAATTGAGGGACAAACAAAGAATGATAATTGCGCCAATTTCGAGACCTCCTTGACACTGCGCATGCGCAGTGGAGTAAAAGTATGGAGGACCATATAGGACATGTAATTTTCAGTTTTAGATGCAAATTTGGGAGATTGGGTGCTAAAATTTGTGTTTGGCCCTAAATATTTTAGAGTTAGCACCAGCTAAGTCTGGGTCATTGGTACAGTATAAAAATATGACCAGTCCACGGTGGCCGTTCTGTAAGAAACTGAGCACAAAAAGGTCAAAGAGTAAACACCTTTTACACATAAAATATATCTGGAACTCTACATCTCTTCTACATTTTAGGAGTAATTCACCTTCCCAACTGCACTAAATGTAACTAAGCATTAAGATTATCATAGACACTGTCTGTATCTTCAGACTTTTTTGGAGGAAAATTCCAGTCCTTCTCAAGTTGTCCTGGCTCATCAATGGAAGACGGTGTCACATTCTCGACACCTGACAAGTTATTCAATGCACTGAATTGATTGAGCTCACCCTTCTCTTCAGAATTATCATACATACTTCCAGAGTCCCTACTACCATCAATATTTTTGAAGAATTCCTGATCAATTGGATTATCTATCAATGCTTCTGATATACTGGGTAGTCCATCGTCAGCATTTACTATATGTTCATCGATGACTTTATCATTAAAATTATCATAAACGCTACCAGTATCTCTTCTGGGTTGAGTAACTGGTTGTGTTGCCATTTGTAATAACAGTTCATCTGCATTGATAGGTACACTGCTTGCATTGGTTGGTACAGTGCTAACAGCTAACTTCTCATTAAGTGAAATTTCTGTAGTGTTCTCAATCTTAGATTCAGAATTGTCATACAAGCTATCTGTATCTTCACTCTTGTGTGTGGAGGGAGGCAAGAAAACATCATCTGAAGGAACTGGTGAGCTTTCAACATTCAGATCATTTTTAACTTCATTATTACTTGCCAAGTCCTTATCATTGGAAATCCTTAAAATTGCTATTTCATCAAGATTTGTTGATGCATTCATTTGATTTCCCATAACAGTAGTGAGATCAGATTTTTCTGTGGATGGAGATTTTGTGACCTGAGGTTTCTTTACACCTTTTGTGGGAGAACTATGTGATTCTATTCTACTATGCATTGCCTGGAGTTCTGTGGTGACCTGAAAAAAAGATGGAATGATTTATTTTTTATATCTTTGGGTTATGATCAGTCTTTCGATTTTGAAAATGGAAGCCCAGCTGTATGCTGCTTACTAATGTTTGAAGTGAAGCTCTCTATTGTCGAGACCTGGCATAATTCATGGTGTATTGTTCACATTTTTGTGCATGCATTGTATTATTTGGCCTATTTCACACCAGGGCTGGGGTAATTGTAATTTGTAATGAGTGTAATTAATTATATGTTTTCAAAGTAATTGGGTGTAATGTGTAATTGAGACGTTTGTCAATTACATGTAATTGAAAAGCAATTAATTACATTGGAAATTACCATTTAATTTCAATTACTTTTCAATTACTTTTCAATTACATTTTGTCACAAACATGAGTGTAAAGATTTTTAAAAAAATTAAAATAACAAAAATTTTGATATCATATGTTTTCTGTAAATGGTTAAAATGTAGTGGTGTGAAATTCACACCACTACATTTTAACCATTTACAGAAAACATATGATATCAAAATTTTTGTTATTTTAATTTTTTTTCACCCAAGTCTTGAAAAATTGAATCAAAATCATATCGTGTGACTCCTCAGTGGAAAGAGCTCAACAAGTTCATTCCAATGAGGGGGTCACATGATATGGTTTTGTTGAAATTGTTTGAATTTTTTTCTGCTGCACAATTTGGATATCATGCGACAGATGTAGCCGATTCATATGGGATGGGTTAATCGCTTGCTAGGTGGAACTGAGATGTAAAAAAGTAAAAATTGTAGGTGCAATGATGAGCAAGAGTGACAGCTCTCCTAAAAATGATAAATTTAAAGTAATTTGTATATTTTTTATACTTACCAATGGCCCAGACTAGTTGGTGCAAACTCAAAGTTATCAAGGGCCAAACACAAATTTTGAACCCCCCCCAATCCCCCAAATTTGCTTGCAAAACCGAAAGTTAAAAAATTTATAGTAATTTATATATTTTTTATACTTACCAATGACCCAGACATAGCTGGTGCTAACTCTTAAAATATAGGGCCAAACACAAATTTTGCCCCCCAATCCCCAAAATTTGCATCTAAAACTAAAGAAAACATGTCCTGAAAGGCCCTCCACACTTCGCCCCTACTGCGCATGCGCAGTGTCAAGGACGTTCCGAAATTGGCGCCATTAATCATTCTAATAACCAGTGCCTGGTAAGCGCTATGTACTCAGCGGGGAGGCAAGAGTTCCCAACTCCTGGGAGGGCCATCCCCGTCTGGGTCATTGGTAAGTATAAAAAATATATAAATTACTATAAATTTTTTAACATTTTTATACTGTACCAATGACCCACACATAGCTGAATAGTAAAAAGGCTGGAGGGCCAAGGACATAGAGCAAAATGGAATACGCTCAATAAAATAAAATAGAGTCATCCCCTGTAGGGAAAAAGAAGTAATAGGCCTTACATGTATCTTTCTTATTTATGATAAATTAGAAAGATACAACACCTTCCAAAATTGAGCTTCAAACATCCATGTACTCTATTAATATCCAATATAATCCTTATACTAATAATTTTTAAAGTAAGCCAATAAATAAAGTAAGTCTAGAGAATAGAGACTCTTATACTCCTAAAAGTGTCTGAGGATTGCATAATCATGTCCGTTGACATATGCAATATTCAAAAGCTATACTTTAAAAACTAAGACTTGAATGAATTTTAAAAACCTAAACTTCTCACTAAACAACCATCCCAATAACAGCTCAGAATTACTAACTCCGGAGGAGGTATCCCCTTGTTTTCATAGTAAAACAGGTGACCCAAGGGAACACCCTCCCCCCCCCCTTTTTCTTGCCCTGGGTCAAATAGCCCAGAGCGAAGAGGGCAGCCGAACGGAGACACTGCCGAAACAGACAGCCTACCTAGCTATAGTAGCAACTGTTAAGTGAATGACATTCTGAGCAGTAGATAATAGACCTAACAATAGAGGCCTCCAGAAATGGACTCGATATTTCTGAGATAAAATTCATGAATGTGGATGGCTGAGCGCAATGAGTGGCCTTCAAAAATCTATAATAGCGACACTATTAATGTAAGCCCAAGAAGTAGAAGAACTCTTACTTCATGAGCCGAAATCTTAAGCACAACTGCTAAGTCAATGATATACCATAAGCAGTACCGATAGTTAATAGAATCCATTAACAATAAAATGGAGCGTAACGTCCTTCTACTAGACATCAAAGACAGAAGAAGCTTACGCCCATAGTAATAAACAGATATCTGTTTATAAATACATAAACTGTACCCGGAAAGAGTAAAGGCCTATGCCCATACGAAGACGGAAGGACCTTAAAATAATAGGTTCCGGATAATAGGAGCCTAACTCTTATGCAACAATCCAACCTAAATAGTAACGGAAGTAGTGATTCCGAAACTACGAAAGTGAAAATCATCCATCGATAGTGCATGAAACTCACTGACTCTACAGTAAAAGAGAAACCAACAGAATTACTGTCTAAAAGGTCAGAATTTGAAAACTACTGTTTCCAGAGGCTCAAATGATTACTTAGCTAAATAAGAACCGAAGTTAAAATCCGTATAGGAATTTAATCTAAAGATTCTAAGTCTATTTATCAAAAAGTTACTAACTGACTTAGATAAAGAGACAAAAGACTCAATTGTAAACTATCGTAGAGTGCATAGGTATGAGGTAACATAAACCTATAACCTAAATAATAACAGGCTGCAGTAGATCTTGTGAAACAAGTATACTAAAAAATAGCAATGAGTAGAATGGAGGGATCAACAATATGAACATAATGATCCCTACACCACGACGGAAGAGCCTCCACTTTAACCGCATAGAATAGCGAAGAAGAGGATCTCCTATAGTAAGAAATCGCGTCCAAAGCTCGTCCAGTACAGTGCTTACAATGCAATACGGACCACACAACGGAATACATGAAGGTTGCGACCTTGCTGGTTGTGATAAAGATGACACGATTTACCCAGTGAAAAAAGATCCTCACATAGAGGAAGATTTCACGTTAAGATCCACAGTAGACAAGAGAGTAAATTACTCATGATCTCTGTGAAGATAGAGATGCTATCAACAGAAATGTATTGTGGCTGTTTATCTTAGCAATACCTGCTAAAACAACAGCGCCGGAGGATACGCGTATCCTATCATTCCGTCCTATAGATCAATAGAGCGTTAACAATATTAGCTCAGAGATCTGGACAAGCCAACACATACGTCTGCAATTGATTAGCAAGCTGTGTCATAAATAAATCATCATTGGGCGCTCCCATAGATAGCAAATCTGATTGAATACTTGTTTGTTGAGAGTCCATTCTGACAGCAACAAGCGACCCGCAAGAGAACGGGAGTCCGATAAAACAATCAGAAGACCCGGAATATGACGGACCAAAACTGAACTTGGTGTACTATAACCAACAGACGGATTCTTTCCATTAAATTGAATAACGGAAACGAAAGAGTGCCTCCCTGGTTCCGGAGATACGCCACTACTGTCGAATTAAAGGACAGAAATTTGGGCATGCGTTACTGAATAATGTTCATGCAATGACATAAAGCAAGCCTAAAAAACATTATTCCGCGGAAGAAAACTGATTGCTAAGAGACTGCGGAACCCAAAGACCCTGGCACTTCGAATCCGTAGGGATCAGTATTATATCCCAATCTGTTTGACTGGCAACCGTCATAACAGCCACACTCGGGTCCGGCAACTGCGGTGGCACTCTCTGAGTCAACCACCGAATGTTTGCCCCAGTCTGAATCTCTTGTAACACTAGATAGGCAAGAGAACGTGTAAATCAAGCAATTCATGGATTGCCGAAAAGTTGCCGTCGAAGAGAAGCTCCTCCGAGAACGAAGCGACTCTGAGAGAGTTCTTAACCTTACTATCCACGTGTGTGGATGTAGCTAGGGCTGCGTCACGTCTAACTAACTCCAATCAGTCACTGAAGGGCGGAGTTATACGTGAACAAACTACTGCCCTCAAAAGAAATTACATTGAGAATAATATCCCGTAAATCTTTTCTTGAAGACGTAATGATAACGCCTCAGTAAGGCGGATTACGTATGATAAAGCGTCTAAGTTAAGTCTACTATACATAATGTTGTTCCCAACATTGAAATTGGAAAAGACATAAACGGCGAAAAAGAATATATACAGTCTTTAATCACACCGTCTAGACGCATATGAACTCTCGGTATGCCCTGCTCTGCCAAAATAAACTATTCGTATAAATGATAAAATGGCAGAAATGAGCAACGCGGACAAGAAACTAAACTATCATGCTTAGTAGCAGGCTTGTGTTGTAATGACAATATTGGACTGCGTCGGTAAGTCAGGGACAATGTCCCTGAACCGATCGAAAAATCCGAGTCCAATGACGCTATAAGTCTCTTATCCAAGATCGCAGCAATGAAGTCCGAAATAACAATCACTGGAAGATAATGCCAGAAGATATGAAAGGCATCTTCCGATACTACTAAAGGGAAAACTCGAAATCTTTCGAATCCCTTTCGCCATCCTGTCGGACCCTATAAAGCGTTCGGTCGTCCGTACCTGATGCAACCGCGGACCGCACCGACCCAGCGCCGTCGGATAATTCCTAATTCGACCGAGAAACTGTCAATTGCTGGGATGCTGCGAAACAACTGTGCTAACTCGGATAGCACGTCCGTCACTGAGGCCTGAGGAGAAGCGGTCTTACGATGCATTGCCGCTGGAAGCTCCGTGATCGTTACCCCGTGCATACTACCAATATGCGAGCGAACGGAGTGTATAGGCCTCGTGTCCCTTGGCTACCGGATGGCGTGACCTATTCGCCGTGGAATCACTGAATGCCAAAACTGATCGGATACTCGAGGTCACGTAGCCAATGTGCGGTCGTGTGCCCTGCTGTGAGGATGAGGAAGCATTAAGGACAGTCTCTCGGACTGTCAATATAACGGAGCGTCCCGACCAACGGACATATGCTCTGAATGTAAAATATCTGAACCACAACATGCGGTCCCCTATGTTGTTGGACGAGAGAGGGACCTCTCTCGCTCACAGCCCGGACGGACCTGGACAAGCCAGGAACCGGACTAATAGGCTTCCTCCGATCTGTCCTCAATCTGCCGTCACTGGGTGAGTACTAAAGTAATTAAAGTGCTCGCATCACCCAAATCTCCTTCCTAGACCGCAACGGACGAACCCGGCAGCCGAACCATTCGATGAATGTACGCTACACCGGGTGAGCTAGCGAATGTCACTCCGTAGGCGATAGACATATTCCATGAGCACTTATTGCCGCTAACTCTTCATTAACTATGACGACAGAGGCACACTTTTGAAAGACATCTCCATAACTCTTCGAACAAGAAACCAGAAATGCTTGGTTAGCAAGCATAAAATAATAATATATATAGCGTCGTTCAATAATTCGAAAGTTGTGTAACATTATTGGACTATGTCGGAACTGAGGGACGATGTCCCTGAACCGAACCAAAAATTTCTAAGTCCACCGACGCTATCAGTTTCTTATCCGGCATCGCAGCATTCTGGTCCGACGAAAGAAGCTGTAGAAGACCAAGTCAGATGACATACACAACAGCATATGTTGTTCCGAAAGGGAAAGCTCGAAATCCTCCGAATCCCTTTCGGTATCCCGTCGGACCGGATGAAACTTTCGAACGTCCGTACCCGCTTCCGCGGAGTGTCCCGACCCAGCATCGTCGGATAAAATATATGCGACAGATTCAGTTGATGCTGGGATGCTGCGATAAACTGTGCTATTAAGGAAAGCACGTCCGTTCCCGAGGCCTGTGCAGTAGCGGTCTTACGATGCATTGCCGCCGGAAGCTCCGTGTACGTTGACTCCCGCACACTTCCTATGCGAACGTCCGGAGTCTGCAGGCCTCGTGTCCCTGGCTACCGGATGGTGTGACCTGGTCACCGAAGAATCCTTGATCGGCGAAGCTGGTAATATATCGGCGGTCACGCAGCCAAGGTGCGGTCGTGTGCGCTGACGAGAAGAGGAAGCCTTAGCAGTCTCCGCGGACTGCCTATACAACGGAGCGTCCCAAGCGACGGACGTATGCTCCGCTTGCGACACATTTTGTACCACAACATCTGGGGCCAGAGGTTGTTGAACGAGAGAGGGGCCTCTCTCGCTTGCCGTCCGGATGGACCGGAACGAGCTATGAACCGGACTAAAAGGCTTCCTCCGTTCTCCCTCCGATCCGCCGTCACTGGGTGTGCATTAGGTTAATTTATAGTGCTCGCATCACCCCAAAATTCCTTCTAGACCGCAACGGACGAACCCGGCTGCCGAACCATTTGGTGAATGGACGCTACACCGGGCGAGCTAGCGGACGTCAAAGGCCGTCGAACCTACTAGGGTCCTCTTAGGCAATTGGCGTATTTACATGAGCACTTTTCCGCTAGCCCTTCATTAATTGTGACGACGGAGGCACACTGTTGGAAGACATCACAGATACATCACCCTAATCTTGATCGTCTGAAATAGAAATTGATAAAGTAGAGTGACCCTGCGGGGAAAGGACCGGAGTGTCCAAATCCCCAATAACATACCGTGACATACGCTTCCCATATTGTCATCAAAATCATACGATACAGAACAGGAGTTAATGCGAGTACACTGACCACATATAGAATGATAATAAAGTCAGAGGAAGACGTCCTCTTAAAACAATTGATCAATATCCTTTCAATGTGAAAAGAAAACAAGTCCTGGTACTCGCACTAACCCATGGCAATCAAAATACATAATAATAATATGATCCATTAATATAGAAAAAATAATTGAAATCAAAATATTTTGAAAAAATATTTTTTCAGAACAGCCCAAGTTTCTGAAAAGTAACGTTGAGCCCCAATGGATCCCAAGCCTAAGTGTGGAAAAAAATTTTAAAAATATTTTAAACAATTTATTCAACACTTACGAACAATAATAATGTATCTAGTTATGATTAAAATAACATCAAGATATTATTTTTTAGAAATCCCCCCCTCACACAGAGGGCTGTTGTAAATGTAAACAATGAGTGTAAAAACACTAAAATAAGACTCCAGGCACCCAGGCCCGAAATCAGTTACCAAAAATACACTATCTGATGCAAAACAGAGACTTCCAGGGAAGAAACTGCAGAACATCAGATGGTAGATGCAGAACACAACGCCTAACCACCCGTAGGTGAAGACGTAAACATGGGGAAAAGAACAGAATTCATTCTGTTATTCAGCTAAAACTCCCAAGAAAATTTAGTAATAATAATTACAAAAACTATGCCAAAAGCATGGGAGAATAGCAAGGTGGAACTTAAAGGACAGGGGGAGAGGAAAAACACTTAAAAAACAGTGTAACTAAATAATCAGAATGACAACAAAATGGCTGCTGCCTTGAAAATAGGTAACTTAACATAATTTCATTAAAAAAATTTAAGTTACAGCCCTGATAATATTCTGTCACACATTTTTTTCCTCTCCTCCTTCTCTATCCTCCTTAGAATCACCATTTCACTAATATTTATGTGTCTGGCATCATTTAAACTGAGATTTATAAGCACAAAGATCAGTCAGATGTTAACTGATGAAGGGCCAAACTTAGAAATGATTAATGGCGCCAATTTCGGAACGTCCTTGACACTGCGCATGCGCAGTAGGGGCGAAGTGTGGAGGGCCTTTCAGGACATGTTTTCTTTAGTTTTAGATGCAAATTTGGGGGATTGGGGGGCAAAATTTGTGTTTGGCCCTATATTTTAAGAGTTAGCACCAGCTATGTCTGGGTCATTGGTACAGTATAAAAATATTAAAAGTCCTGTCTGGTCGTCCATACTTTCACTCTCCGCACATGCACAGCCGTCACAAAGTGATCAGTATTGGCGCCAACATCATTCTTTGTAGAAGAGAGTACTACATAATAACTCAGCGGGGAGGTATGAGTGCACACTCATGGGAGGGCCATACCCGTCTGGGCCATTGGTAAGTATAAAAAATATACAAATTACTTTAAATTTATCATATTTTTATACTATAAACCAATGGCCCAGACTAACTGAATCATAAAAAGGCAGAGGGCCTAGGACTTCAGAATTAGCAGACCAACATAGTTCCCAAGCCTGCAATCCAAGGTGAAAGGAAATTAAATTTAAAAGGAATTACTTGTCTGTCTCTCTATACAGTAATAGAGAAGACATTTCATAAATAAGGAGCCAAATTCAAGTAATTCCGTATTCTTAGCATGAATGCCTATGCTAATTGTATGTAACAAGTTCCAAACTATAAAGCTAGTCCGGACTAAGCCCTAAAAATTAGGATGGCGTAATTGAGAGTAAGAGGTTAACCTTCCACAAACATATGCCATATACAATAATACACAAGCTGTATCCAGGATATAATCTACAGACAAAACAGCTTCACTCATTGTTACACACTTATCAAGCCGGAAGAGATTTAAACAAGAAGAATGTTACTAAGGTAACACATGCACCCCCCCCCCCTCACCCCTTGTGACCTTCACCTTGCAGATGCGGTGAAAACTATTATATGCAACACACCTTCTGACTCCTTACTGTCCTTAACATTTGTAAAACGTTTAACAACTGTACTATGATTCGTTTCTGAGTTATGGCTGAGACACGAATATTGACAGATTTTTAGTGTGACCTTGAAATGTGACCTTGACCTTGAAGGTACGAACCCGGCTATGGTGTGTGACACATCCTCCCATGGTCCTTTATAATTGTGTGAAGTTTGATGATTGTGGCCCTAACAGTTTTCGAGTTATTGGCTCGGACACACACACACACACGGACAGACACACTTCAATCACTATATGCCACCCGACCTAAGTCGGGGGGCATAGAAATCACTCCCCCCCCCCCCTCCCCTTTTAAAGGAATCTTCTTCAAAAACAAAGAGGGGAGCACTCTGGAATCAGTAAAAGTTGTACCAAATAACAATATATATTCGTCGAACAGGCACCCAGATATTAATTATTATTAATAAATTGGTGCTCAATTCAGAAGCTAAGGCTATCGTGGCGAGCCCAGTAATTAATAGCGCCCGCTTGTAATGTAACCGGAGTCAGCATAGGTAGATAGGCTGAAAACCAGTGATATAATATACACAACATACACATTTCCAATAGAATCACAATGGATGATCTCTGGAGAGTAAACACACTTCCAAGGTAACCCACAGGTGACCCCGTTCAGGTGTACAATAAATTCCAATAATTAACACTCCCAGACGTGTTCCATCCGATATATATGCTTCCAGAAACGTGCAAATATACGAGAATGTATAGACAAGTTATATTTGATTGGATAACGAAATTAATGGAAACCTGGATTTAGAAATGGAACGAGCTTTGATTAACAGACTCGTCATGGACCGCCCCCGAAACTAGATATCACGGAGATGGAATCCATCTCTGCGGACCCCACAGCAACTAACCGATGTTAGGTATAAACTGATGTGAACCGTAATACTAAAATATTTCAAGCACTAGGTAAAATCTGATTAAAATCTCTTCCCGGACACAAACTTGTCAGAAAAAACCCCCAAATTCTGAATGTTACAGCATGGACACGAACTTGTCAGAAAAAAAAAAAAAATCTGAATAATTTGACCTTGAGGTCAAACTTCAAGGTCAAAGCATGGCAATCTTGGTAGGCGACACGTCGTCTTGAGATAATCTACCCACATACCAAATATCAAAACCCTATCTATTAAGGGAAAAAAGATACAGCCCGGACACGAACTTGTCAGAAAAAAAAAATCATCTGAATAATTTGACCTTGAGGTCAGACTTCAAGGTCAAAGCATGGTAACCTTGGTACGCGACACATCATCTTGAGATAATCTATCCACATACCAAATATCAAAACCCTATCTATCAAAGGGAAAAAAGTTACAGCCCGGACACGAACTTGTCAGAAAAGAACCCCGAATTCGGAATAATTTGACATTAAGGTCAAAGTTCAAGGTCAAAGCATGGCAACCGTGGTACGCAACACATCGTCTTGAGATAATCTACCCACATACCAAATATCAAAACCCTATCTATTAAGGGAAAAAAGATACAGCCCGGACACGAACTTGTCAGAAAAAAAAAATCATCTGAATAATTTGACCTTGAGGTCAGACTTCAAGGTCAAAGCATGGTAACCTTGGTACGCGACACATCATCTTGAGATAATCTATCCACATACCAAATATCAAAACCCTATCTATCAAAGGGAAAAAAGTTACAGCCCGGACACGAACTTGTCAGAAAAGAAACCCGAATTCAGAATAATTTGACCTTGAGGTCAAAGTTCAAGGTCAAAGCATGACAACCGTGGTACGCGACACATCGTCTTGAGATAAGCTACCCACATACCAAATATCAAAACCCTATCTATTAAGGGAAAAAAGTTACAGCCCGGACACGAACTTGTCAGAAAAAAAAAATCATCTGAATAATTTGACCTTGAGGTCAGACTTCAAGGTCAAAGCATGGTAACCTTGGTACGCGACACATCGTCTTGAGATAATCTACCCACATACCAAATACCAATACCCTATCTATTAAGGGAAAAAAGTTACAGCCCGGACACGAACTTGTCAGAAAAGAACCCCGAATTCTGAATAATTTGACCTTGAGGTCAAAGTATGGCAACCTTGGTATGCGACACATCGTCTTGCGATAATATACCCACATGTCAAATATCAAAACCTTATCTATTAAGAGAGAAAGATTACGGACGGACAGATGGATGCACGGACAGAGCGATCACTATAGGGTGTCCACCTCATGGCGGGGCCATAATAATTCCTTGTTTCTAAGGTCCATAACATACAATAATGCACCTGCCTAATAATACACTTATTATACAAGCAAACATTGAAATCCCACATGTAATCATCTGAATACCAGTTAACTGACTAGACAGCCTACAGGTACCTAAAGGATAGCAATTAATTGATGAATCGTATATGACATACAGACGAACGACCACAGGAGACAAACCAACTAAAAAAGTGGATGTGCCCACGAGGTTGCCATTGAACACGACCCAGCCACCAATCGAGAAGTCATGAAATGCATATATATACTTAAGTGCATATGAGGCTTATGGGAAGAAAGTTAAAAAATTTATAGTAATTTATATATTTTTTATACTTACCAATGACCCAGACATAGCTGGTGCTAACTCTTAAAAATCTACGGCCAAACACAAATTTTGCCCCCCATTCCTCCAAAATTTGCATCTAAAACCAAAGAAAACATGTCCTCAATGGCCCTCCATACTTCGCCTCTACTGCACATGCGCAGTGTCAAGGAGGTCCCGGAATTGGCGCCATTTATCATTCTTACAACCAGTGCCTGGTCAGCGCTATGTACTCAGCGGGGAGGCAGAGTTCCCAACTCCTGGGAGGGCCATCCCCGTCTGGGTCATTGGTAAGTATAAAAAATATATAAATTACTATAAATTTTTTAACATTTTTATACTGTACCAATGACCCAGACATAGCTGAATAGTAAAAAGGCTGGAGGGCCTAGGACATAGAGGAAAATCCAATAAGCTCAACTATATAAAATAGAGTCATCCCCTCGAGGAGAAAAGGAGTATTAGGCTTTACATGTATCTTTCTTATTTATGATAAATTAGAAAGACACAACACCCTCCATAATTGAGCATCATAACATTCATGTTCTCTATTAACATCCAGTATAATCCTTATACTAATTATTTTTAAAGTAAGCCAATAAATAAAGTTAGTCCAGAGAATTGAGACTCTTTATACTCTTTAAAAGTGTCCGACGATTGTATATTAACTCCCGTTTGACACGTGACATATACAAATGTTACACTTTAAAAATATGACATGAATGAATTTTTATAAACATTAACTTTTCACTTTAAAACCATCCCGATAATAACTCAGAATTACTGACTCCGGAGGAGGAATCCCCTTGTTTTCACTATAAAACAGGTGACCCAAGGGAACACCCTCCCCCCCCCCCTTTCCCTCGCCCTGGGTCAAATAGCCCAGAGCAAAGAGGGCAGCAGGACGGAGTCACTGCCTGAACAGAAAGCCTGCATAACTATAGTTGCAACTGTTTAGTGAACGGCATTCTGAGCAGCAGATAATGGACCTAAACAAAGGAGGTCTCCAGAAATGGACTCAATATTTCTGAGATAAAAAGTCGTGAATGTGGATGGCTGAGACCAATATGCAGCCTTCATTAAATCTGTAATAGCAACTCTATTTGCATAAGCCTAAGATGTAGAAAGAGCTGTTACTTAATGAGCCGAAATCTTATGCACAGACTGCTGAGTTGAAGATAGATTATCATAAGCAGTACGGGTAGTTAATTGAATCCATTTAGCCATAGAATGGACCGTAATGTCCTTCTATTTAGGTATCAGAGACAGAAGAAGCTTTACGTCCCATCCTGATAAACTGATATCTTGTTTATAAATACATAAAGCTCTAACTGGACAGAGTAAAGGCCTGTGCCCGTCTGAAGACGGAAGGGCCTTAATAACAATAGGTTCCGGATATTATTAGGAGCCTGATTCTTAGCCAAAAATCCAACATTAGTAGTAAAGGTAATAGTGTTCCCGACACTACGATAGTGAGAATCGTCCACCGATAGTGCATGAAACTCACTGACTCTTCTAGCAGAAGAGAAAGCTAAAAGAAATGCTGTCTTAAAAGACCAGAATTTGAAATCTACTGTCTCCAGAGGTTTTCGTTTAGTTTAAGAAGAACCCAAGCTAAATTCATATAGGAATTAATCTAAGGGTTCTAGGTCTATTTATCGAAAAGTTTCTAACTAATTTAGATAAAGAGACATAAGATTCAATTGTAAACTATCATGGTGTGCATAGGTATCAGGTAACCTAGACCTATAACCTTTAATAGTAACAGGCTGCAGTTGATCTCGTCAAACAAGTATACTAGAAAGTTTGCAATGTCTGGTGTGGAGGGATCAAAAATATCAACAAAATGATCCCTACACCCATGACGAAAGACCTTCCACTTAACCGCATAGTATAGCGAAGAGGAGGTCCTCCTACAGTTAGAAATCACGTCCACTGCTCGTCCTGTACAATGCTTGCCGTGCAAGAAGGAGCGCACAACAGAATACGTGAAGGTTGAGACCTTGTGGGTTGTGATGAAGTTGACACGATTTCCCCAGCGAAAGAAGATCCTCTCGTGGAGGAAGTTTTCGCGGTAAGTCCCACAGCAGACACCTGAGTAGATATATCCACGGTCTCTGTGGAGACAGAGATGCTACCAACAGAATTGTATTGAGATTGTTTTATCTTGAGCAATATTGCTGAATCAACGGCGCTGGAGGATACGCATATCCTATCCTTCCGTCCCACGAGATCGATAGAGCTACTACTGCATATGCTCGGGGATCCAGACATGGTGACACATACGTCTGCAATTGATTGTTGAGGTATGTCACAAATAAGTCTATCATTGTCCGCTCCCATTGGTAGCAAATCTGATTGAATACCTGTTTGTTGAGAGTCCATTCTGACGGCAACAAGCGACACTTCCGTGAAAGGGAGTCTACTAATACATTCAGACAACCCGGAATATGATGGACCGAAAGCAGAACTTGGTGTTCTAGAACAAACAGAAGGATTCTTTCCGTTAAATTGAATAACGGAACGGAATGAGAGCCTCCCTGGTTCCGGATATATGCAACTACTGTCGTATTGTCGGACAGGATTTGATATGCGCTTTCTGAATAATGTTCATGCAATGACGTAGTGCAAGCCAAATTGACATCATTTCTTGGATGTCTATGTGCTTGCCTAGAAACTGCGGAACCCAAAGACCCTGGCACTTCAAATCCGTTGGGATCAATGTTGTACCCCAACCTGTTTGACTGGCATCCGTCATAATCGTAAAACTCGGATCCGGCAACTGCAGTGGAACTCCCTGAGTCAACCACTGAATGTTTGCCCAAGTCTGAATCTCTTGTTACACTTGATTGACAAGAGAACGTCTATATCGAGCAATTCATAGATTGCCGAAAGGTTGCCGTCGAAGAGAAGCTTCTCCGAGACCGAAGCGACTCTGAGAGAGTTCTTCACCTTACTATCCACGCGCGTGGATGTAGCTAGGGCTGTGTCACATCTAACCAACTCCAGGTTGCCACTGAAGGGCGGAGTTATACGTGGAAAAGCTACTGCCCTCGAAAGAAATCTCATTGAGGATGATATCCTGGAATTCTTTCCCTTGAAGACGTAATGATAACGCCTTAGTAAGGTGGTCTGCGTATGATAAAGTGTCTAAGTTAAGTCTGTTAGAGATTATTGTCGTTTCCAACGTCGTGGTTGGAAATGACATAGACGGCGATATAGACAATTACAAGTCTTCAGCCTCGTCGTCTAGATGCAGAGGAACTCTCAGTATGCCCTGTCCTGCCGTTTCAAATTTATTCCTTGAATTGATGAAAGGCAGATTTAGAGCATTTGCAGACAAGAAACCAGACTTGCCTGTTTTGGTAGCAAGCTTATATATAGCGTCGTTCAATAATTCGAATGTTCTTGTGACATTATTGGACTGTGTCGGCAACTCAGGGACAATGTCCCTGAACCGATCAAAAACAAATTCTGTGTCCAATGACGCTATTAGTCTCTTATCCCGCATCGCAGCATTCTAGTCCGATGGAACAACCTCTGGAAGATAATGCTGGAAGAAATCTATGGCAGCTTCTGTTGTTCCGAAAGGGAAAGCTCGAAATCCTCCGAATCCCTTTCGCCATCCTGTCGGACCCTATGAAGAGCTCGGTCGCCCATACCTGATGCTTCAGCGGAGCGTACCGACCCAGCGTTGCCGGATTATTCCTGATCTGACATAGATTCTGTCGTTTACTGGGATGCTGCGATAAGTTGTGCTATTTTGGATAGCATGTCCGTCACTGAGGCCTGTGGAGAAGCGGTCTTACGTTGCTTTGCCGCTGGAAGCTCCGTGTACATTGACCCGTGCACACTTCTATTATGCGAGTGTCCGGAGTCTACAGGCCTCGTGTCCCTTGGCTACCGGATGGCGTGACCTGTTCGCCGTGGAATCCCTGAAAGGCGAAGCTGGCTGGATATTCGTGGTCACATAGCCAAGGTGCGGTCGTGTGCGCTGCCGTGAGGATGAGAAAGCCTTATCGACAGTCTCTCGGACTGTCTATATAACGGAGCGTCCCGAGCGGCAGACATATGCTCCGAATGCGAAACGTTTGTACCACAACATCTGGTCCCAGATGTTGTTGTACGAGAGAGGGACCTCTCTCGCTCGCAGCCCGGACGGACCTGGACGAGCTAGGAACCGGACTAACAGGCTTCCTCCGATCTCTCCTCTGATTCGTCGTCACTGAGTGTGTACTATTGTCTATTATAGTGCTCGCATCACCCAAATCTCCTTCCTGGACTGCAACGGATGAACCCGGCTGCCGAACCATTCGATGAATGGATGCTACACCAGGTGAGCTAGCGAATGTCAATGCCGTCGATCCTACTAGGGACCTCTTAGGCGATAGACATATTCCATGAGCACTTATTGCCGCTAGCTCTTCATTTAACTATGACGACAGAGGCACACTTTTGAAAGACATCACGGTAACTTTTGCGAACAAGAAACCAGACTTGCTTGTTTAATAGCAAGCATATATATATATATAGCGTCGTTCAATAATTCGAAAGTTCCTGTGACATTATTGGACTGTGTCGGAAACTGAGGGATGATGTCCCTGAACCGATCAAAAAATTCTTGTGTCCACCGACGTTATCAGTCTCTTATCCGGCATCGCAGCATTCTGGTCTGACGAAACAACCTCTAGAAGATAAAGCCGGATGACATGTACAGCAGCTTATGTTGTTCCGAAAGGGAAAGCTCGAAATCCTCCGAATCCCTTTCGCCATCCTGTCGGACCCTATGAAGTTTTCGGATGTCCGTACCTGATGCTTCAGCGAAGCGTACCAACCCAGCGTCGTCGGATATTACATGATGCGACAGAGATTCTGTCGTTGCTGGGATGCTGTGATAAGTTGTGCTATTTGGGATAGCACGTCCGTCACTGAGGCCTGTGGAGTAGCGGTCTTACGATGCTTGCCGCTGGAAGCTCCGTGTACGTTGACTCCTGCATACTTTTCTTATGCGAACGTCCGGAGTCTACAGGCCTCGTGTCCCTGGCTATCGGATGGCGTGACCTGGTCACCGTGGATTCTCTGATTGACGAAGTTGGCTGGATATCCGAGGTCACGTAGCCAAGGTGCGGTCGTGTGCCATGAGGATGAGGAAGCCTTATTGACAGTCTCTCCAGACTGTCTATATAACGGAGCGTCCCGAGCGGCGGACGTATGCTCCGAATGTGAAACATTTGTACCACAACATCTGGGGCCAGATGTTGTTGTATGAGAGAGGGGCCTCTCTCGCTCGCAGCCCGGATGGACCTGGACGAGCTAGGAACCGGACTAATAGGCTTCCTCCGTTCTCTCCTCTGATCCGCCGTCACTGGGTGTGCACTTGGTTGAATTATAGTGCTCGCATCACCCAAAACTCCTTTCTGGACCGCAACGGACAAACCCGGCTGCCGAACCATTCGATGAATGGACGCTACACCGGGCGAGCTAGCGGACGTCAAAGGCCATCAATCATACTAGGGACCTCTTAGGCAATGGATGTATTTCCATGAGCACTTTGCCGCTAGCTCTTCATTAATTGTGACAACGGAGGCACACTTTTGGAAGACATCACGGATACATCACCCTGTTCTTGTTCGTCTGAAATAGAGATTGATAAACTAGAGTGACCCTGCGGAGAAAGGACCGGCATGGCCATTTCCTCGCTAACATACCGTGACACACGCTTCCCATGCTGTCATCGAAATTAACACATACAGAACAGGAGTTAGTGCGAGTACACTGACTACATTAATACAATGATTATGAAAGTCAGAGGAAGATTTCCTCTTATTACAATTGAAGAATATCCTTTCATTGTGAAAAGAATACAAAGTCCTAGTACTCGCACCAACCCCTGAAAACAAAAATACATAATAACATGATCCATTAACATAGAAAAAATAATTGAAATTAAAAAAAAAAAATTTTTTGAAAAAATATTTTTTCAGAAAAGCCCAAGTTTCTGAAAAGTAACGTTGAGCCCCAATGGATCCCAAGCCTAAGTGTGAACAAAAATTTTAAAAATATTTTAAAAAATTAATGCAACAATTACGAATAATAATAATGTATCCAGTTATGATTAAACTAACACAAAGACAAGAAATCCCCCTCCACAGAGGTTGTTGTCAATGTAAACAAGAAGTGTAAAAACACCAGAAACATGACTCCAGGCACTGATAACCCTGGCCCGACATCAGTTACCAATAATACACTATCTGATGCAAAACAGAGACTTCCAGGGAAGAAACTGCAGAACATCAGATGGTAGATGCAGAACACTACGCCTAAACACCCATGGGTGAGGACGTAAACATGGGGAAAAGAACAGAATTCATTCTGTTATCCAGCTAAAACTCCCAAGAAATTTTAGTAATAATATTACAGAAAATATGCCAAAAGCATGGGAGAATAGCAAGGGGGGGACTTAAAGGAAAGGGAGAGAGGAAAACACTGAACAAGCAGTGTAACTTTATAGCAAGAATGACCACAACAGGCCCATGCCTCGAAAATAGGTTACTTAACATAATTTCATTAAAAAATTTTAAGTTACAGCCCTGATTATTTTCTGTCACTCATTTTTCCTCTCCTCCTTCTATTTCCTCCTTAGATCCACCATTTCTCTAATATTTATGCGTCTGGCATCATTTAAACTGAGATTTACAAGCACAAAGATCAGTCAGATGTGAACTGATGAAGGGCCAAACAAAGAATGATAAATGGCGCCAATTCCGGGACCGCCTTGACACTGCGCATGCGCAGTAGAGGCGAAGTATGGAGGGCCATTCAGGACATGTTTTCTTTGGTTTTAGATGCAAATTTTGGGGATTGGGGGGCAAAATTTGTGTTTGGCCCTAGATTTTTAAGAGTTAGCACCAGGTATGTCTGGGTCATTGGTACAGTATAAAAATATTATCTCTTGCCCAGTAATTGCCTCTTAACACATTGGCTGTGGGGAGAGGTGTGGGGGGGGGGATTCAAAGTCATATCGAACCCCCCTCACCCGCATTACTTGAATCGTTCTTGTGTTAGTCATTAAATAGTATAGGAACAGCAAGGCTCCCTCATGTATGACTGACTCCACAATGCCACTAAAGGCGAAGAAGGACGTGAAGAACAAATACACCATATTAACATAACTCACACCAAACCATACTGGTCTGCAGAGAATAATCTTCTCTAACAAACGGTATCATGTACAACTAACTCAGCCTAGATGAAGCAGCTAAAGGTCTTCCTGTATGTGAAGACCCTTAAAAGCTGATAACTGAGACCCTAGAAGCTCACTAAGGGGACTTACAATGCTAGCCAAAACTTATAAGTCTTCATCTACGCAAAGACAGATATATCGGTGTAAGTTGCGACCCTGAAGGCTCACTTAATGGAGACTTACAATTAGCGTCACGCAAGGTAGGGAATGAAGAGCCGCTATATAAACAGCCCTGAATTCCCAAAGAGACCGCAGTCCCAAGAGATAATAAATTCAGTTATGCCACTGCATAATACTGAAAAAATCTCACTCATGATTTTAGCTAGGCTACTATATGGTGTAACAATAAGACTCAAGTCTATGACACCTAGGAAAACCAAACTGAAAAGCACAGTATCTTTTTCGGTTTTATTCCCAAAAGACAGCAGACAGAGCCTAACCCAAGAGACCGCTGTAACCGTACAGAAAGCTTCTATGGCGTCCATAATGACATAATTGTCTTGACCCCAAGCTTATCTATGCACTATCCATCCAGATTCAGGACGAGAAACAGGTGATAATAAAAAACTGGAGAATAATTTCGACGATGTCTAATGCTTTTCTTCAATAGGAAAGCTATACCTCCAGAAGCAAAGCCTCTCTTGGAAGATTTGTCTAACAAGTATTGTTGTAAGTGGAGTTTGCTCGGGCTGATAGCAGCAGGCCTGCCGAGACTACTTTCTCATCCACTGATCTACCGTAATTTATCCACTTTTGCGAGGGTGATAACCCACCGCGAAGTGGCAAGCAACCAAAATCTATTCTCAACGACCTCAATTGTTCTCTTCAATAAGAGGGTCTTTACCTCCACTAGAAGCGACTCTCTTTGAAAGGAACTTCCATGATTAACGTCCAGTTTCTCGTGAAGCTGATAATCTTCCATCAACTGGCAAGCAATAGAGGTCATGTCCATCACCTGTACGACTTACTATGCTTACGGGAGGAGAATCTACGTCCTCCCTGTGAAGAAACTCGTCTCATCAACCTCAATTGTTCCGTTCAATAAGAGAGACTTTACCTCCACTAGAAGCGACTCTCTTTGAAAGGAACTTCTGTGATTAACGTCCAGTTTCTCGTGAAGATGATAACCTTCCGTTAATCGTCGGCCTAGGGGTGTCTGATCCATAGCCTTGATCAGCCCTATACCCTTTCCTGAGTCGCTATAATGACAACTTCCAGAGTAAATATAAGAGGTTTATTGTACCCTCGCGAGACATTCTCATGATGCTTTCTTAGAAGCAGAACGGCCTCGATTACCCCGTGTTGTGCTGAAGTGTGTTGATGAGACTGCAACTTCAATAGCAGAGCACTGGAAGCTTCTTGTAACCTGTTCCTATATCAATGCAAGCTTGTCGTCAAATAGTATATTTCCAGTAACCGGAGTGACTCAGAGAGCGCTTTTCACTTTGTCATCTATAAGTGATGATGACACAAGGGCAACATCACGTCTTACCAACTCCAAATTCCATGTCCGTGAGGAGTTGTACGTGGCATACATGACTGCCCTGGAAAGAACTCTTAGCGAAGAACCATGTCCTCATATTTCTTTCCATTGAGACATTGTGCCATAGCTCTGGTAAGGTGATCTGTTTAGGACATTGCACCCAGATTTGCTCACATTCCATTATTTCCGTGCATATATTAAATGATGCAGATCGGCGCATATTTACATCCCCGACCTGCTCATGCTGATGTTTCTTACAACACAAAACAGTCGTCCCCGACTGTTAACAGGACGAAAAAACGCTCTGCACTAGCGATCTGTCCCCAGATCTCGCAAAGTATCCTGCTGAGAAACTTCTAGACTAATCCTCTTTTGTGCACTTCCGTGTAAGTAGAAGAAGCCATAACTGCCGCCGGCTGCAGTGTGGAAGGAAAGTTTCAATGCATGTTCCGACTCAATATGGTTTCTCACAACAGACAGTCGACCCCGACTGTTAAAGGAATGGAGAGGGTTCTCCAAACAGAGATCTGACCTCAGATCTAGCTGAGCATCCCATAGAGAAACTTCTGGCTTCGTGTACATGCACAATTGACCGGACCGACCCAGCACTGTCCGACAGAACGACACTGGAGTCTGCGGGAGGTGGCTCTTGCATTAGCTGGGATGCTGCTACTAGCTGCGCAACTGCGACAGCAAGTCCTTTCTTGGGGCTTAAGGAGCAGCGGTCTTCTGTTTTTTCCAACGATTGCTGCTTCTAGGACAAAGATCCAGAGATAGATCTCTTCTCCGAGCGTCCCGTTGATCGATGCCTCAGATCGCTAGCTATCAGATGGTCCGACTTCAGGGGCGAAGAATGGCTCCGTCTTCGCGCAGCTAACTGGATATCTGAAATCAGGTAGCTTGCCTGCGGTCGTGTGTGATTTAATAACGTAGCGGAGGAAGCCGTGACTGAAGCCGACCCTGGCTGCAGACTAGACGGAGCATCCCAAACAGCAAGTGGACGTATACTCCATCTCGTGCAAGTTTCTCATAACAACATTTGGCCGACAAATGTTGATAGGTTAGAGAGGGGCCTCTCCCGCTGTATTAGACATCGCCAAGCCTCCCAACAACAAACTTGCCGACTTCCTCCCGATTTCTGTTGTCGCTGGGTGAGCTAATTTATATTTAAGTGCTCGCTCTACCCACATCTACACTTCCATCGATCGCAACAAACTTACCCGGTGTCACGGCTCCCACGGACGGAGTAACCGCTTCACCGGTCGAGCTAGCTGCTTACAAGAGATTAAGAACACTAACTAGAGGCCTAATCCCTTGCATATTATGAGCACTGCTAGCTCTATTTGCTCAATGGAGTGCGATGATGGTAGCACACTTGGATGGGTGTCACAATATCATCACCATGTTCATGTTCCTCTGAAATAGAAACTGAAACACGAAAAATGTTACTAAGGTAACACATGCCCCCTCCCTCCCTTGTGACCTTCACCTTGCAGAAACTATTATACGCGACACACCTTCTGACTGTCCTTAACATCTGTAAAAAGTTTTCTGAGTTATGGCTGAGACACGAATATTCACTGATTTTTAGTGTGACCTTGAAATGTGACCTTGACCTTGAAGGTACGAACCCGCCTATGGTGTGTGACACATCCTCCCATGGTCCTTTATAATTGTGTGAAGTTTGATGACTGTGGACCTAACCGTGTTCAGTGTGACCTTGACCTTACGGACCTGGCTATGGTGTGTGACACATCCACCTGTTGTCCTTTATAATTGAGCGATGTTAGATGATTGTAGCCCTAATAGTTTTGGAGTTATGCTTGAGACACGATTTGTGACCCTGAACATATGAAGGTCAATTGTGACCTCCACCTTGCAGATGCAGCGGAAACTATTATACGCGACACACCTTCTGACTGTCCTTAACATTTGTAAAAAGTTTAACAATTGTACTATGATTTGTTTCTGAGTTATGGCTGAGACACGAATATTTACCAATTTTTAGTGTGACCTTGAAATGTGACCTTGACCTTGAAGGGAACCCGGCTATTGTGTGAGACACATCCTCCCATAGTCCTTTATAATTGTGTGAAGTTTGATGACAGTGGCCCTAACTGTTTTCGAGTTATTGGCTCGGACACTACACACACATACAGACACATGGATGGACGGACGGATGGACACAAGCACACTTCAATCACTATATGCCACCCGACTTAAGTCGGGGGGCATAAAAATGAATTATAACGCGGTGAGAGGCCTGACCTCAGAACCTCACCCGTCTCCAATATTAGTCATCCCAGTGAACACCAGTATGAAAAGAGTCCGCAGAAGTGCATCGACTGAAGTCGATATCACTCTTCCAAACTCCACAACAAAATATATAATTAAGATACATGAATAAAAGCAATCAAAATTAAATTCAAAATATTTTTTGAAATTTTTTTTTTTTAAAAATGCCTAAGTTCCCAAAGGGAACATTAAGAGCCCAAAGGCATCCCGAAAGAGCCTAAGTGTGGACCAAATCCAAATTTATTGAGCTACACTACTGGAATAATAATCCATGTATCCTACAGTAATTTTACAGTAATAGAATATAAAATACTACCTATATATGAGGACGCTGTCAATGTAAACAATTTCAATGTAAACAACGTCAATGAAAAAACTGGAAACAAGACATCAGGCACGCAAAAAAAGGCCCAAAGTCAGAAACCAATTTAAATGCTATCAGATGCAAAGCTAGATCTTCCTACGAAGAAAAAAAAAATACATCGGATAGAAGATGCAAGACTAAATGACCTAACACTCCAAGGGTGAGGACGTAACCATGGGGAAAACAGAATAAATTTTCTGTAATACATGTCAAACTCCCAAGAAATTTAATAAAAAATTTCAAAAAAAAATAGCCAAAAAGTTTAGGAGCTTAACAGAAAGGGTTCATGGAAGCATTGGAAGGATAAGGAAGGAATACATAACAAACATTGGAATAGTCATTATCAAAAATGATGATGTCAGGCGTATGTCCCGAAATTGGAAAACATGAAATGTTATAATTATTATAAAGTTACAGCCCTGAACGTCTAAAACCGCCGATGAACACTTCCATCATCCAATAACAGCCTTGGATCCACCAATTCTTGCATTGATTTGTGTCTGGCATCCTCAAAAAAGGAGATTTTAAAGCACAGATGTCAGTTCATTGTTGCTGACTTTAGGGCCAAACAAAGAATGATGTTTGCACCACTTCCGGTTCAAAATTTGTGTTTGGCCCTTGATAACTTTGAGTTTGCACCAGCTAGTCTGAGCCATTGGTTTATATTATAAAAATATCATACTGGTTATGATTGAAAAATGATTAATTTTAGCACAATTAAGAATTTTGAAAATCATTTTGAAAATTTAAAGATATTTAGTGTTTTCAGGGACTGATGAAAACCTAGAACTTTTAAAGTTGTGTTCATATGTGTCCGATTAAACAACTAAATTTTCTGTCACATGAGCAACCACACTCCCTGCCAAGAGAGTAATAACTTCTTATGAACACTTGAGAAAAAACAAGTTAACTAGAAGCACTGTCACAGTGCCGAAGCTGAGATGTTTTAAAACTCGGTGGTGACAAAAAAAACTTGTTGGTGACAAGTCCATAAATATGACAGAAATTATCTGAATGACATGCACTACTGAGAGGGTGTAGACATAATGAAGGTACACTTGCATACCAAGTATGGTGTAATTCTATAAAATATTTTAGGAGTTATGGTGTTTTTAAACTGGTTGGTGACAGTCCGACCGACCGACAGACAGACAGACCAACATTGCCACATATAGAGCTGCTCGTCGCAGCTAGAAACAATAAACATTACAAAGTTCAGATAACACAGTAACTGATTGCACTTCAAATATTACAAATGTATTTCAAACTGCACAAACGTACATGGAAAGCCCTGCCATAACCCCCTCCTCTCACAAACAACCTCCTTCAATCTTTGTTTGTGGAGATATATTAAACTTTGTTTGTGGAAGTATAACATTGCAGTTGGAAAAAAAACAGCTCATTACCATCATTTCTATTGTGAAACATATAACTTTGTCATTGTTGGCTGTATAAGTGGTACTATCTACAAATTCTTTGAACCAGTGAAGTTTACAGTATCCCCCAAATTGACAAAATCTCTTCTATGACACTAATTTGCACTTGTAGGACAAATATTTAACCAACTATACCTTGTTTGACTGAGCTCACACTATCAAACAAGATATAGCTGGTGAAATTTTCAACTACATTATGGGAAATTTGCATTCTGAAAAAGTTGATTTGCAACATCATAGTGGAAGTAGTTAAATTTCTAATTCCAACTATTTTCTGAATTGTTTTGTGTATAAAAAAAGAGAAAGAAAAAAAAAGCCTTTCTCCCTCATAAAATTTAGGACAAATTGCCTGAAAAACAAGAAATTTCTTTTATAGGCCTTAGATAGTTTTTTTCTTTTTTCATGTGTAAACAATCTAGAAAGAAGTCAAAACATGTGACTTCAGGGCAAGGGGAGTAACTCTAAATTTATGTACACCAGTCCTGTTATGCAAACATTACTGGTAACACAGGGTATGACTTGACACAGACAACTGCATTTTTAGTGCAAATCTCAGGATTGATGCTTGGGCAAAGGTCGCAGGTTAGTGGATGCATTGTATGATTATTTTTTGTGTCAATCAGCTTCATGTTTATAGCAGTGACATCCAGGCCAGGCAGCTGTAAATTTGAAACATTTTACAGCTGTTCATTGAAACTGAAATATGACCAGAGTCTGAAACAGAAGGAATGGGGTGAACCCCAATTTTAAACCCATAGGTAAAACCCTTAAATAGTGTTAACTAGAGAGGATAAATTCATATATCACTGATCTTCTGCCTCTCAGGCCATTTTTTGTAAAATTGTATGTGGGCGCGATTTTTTTTTTTATTTCATTTTATATTTTTTGTAATTATTTCTTTGCCATAAAAGTTAAAAAATTTATAGTAATTTATATATTTTTTATACTTACCAATGACCCAGACATAGCTGGTGCTAACTCTAACAAAACCAGGGCCAAACACAAATTTTGCCCCCCAATCCCCCAAATTTGCATCCAAAACAAGAAGAAATCATGTCCTATAGGACCTCCATACTACGCCCCCACTGCGCATGCGCAGTGTCAAGGACGTCCCGAAATTGGCGCCAATTATCATTCTTACTGGCATTGCCTGGTCAGCGCTATGTACTCAGCGGGGAGGCAAGAGTTCCCAACTCCTGGGAGGGCCATCCCCGTCTGGGTCATTGGTAAGTATAAAAAATATATAAATTACTATAAATTTTTTAACATTTTTATACTGTACCAATGACCCAGACTTAGCTGAATAGTAAACAGGCTGGAGGGCCTAGGACATAGAGGAAAATCCAATAAGCTCAACTATATAATAAAGAGGTAACCCCTTAAGGAGAAAAGGAGTATTAGGCTTTACATGTATCTTTCTTATTTAATATTAAATTAGAAAGATACAATACCCTTAATAATTGAGCACAATAATATTCATGTTCTCTATTAACATCCAGTATAACCCTTATACTAATTATTTTTTAAAGTAAGCCAATAAATAAAGTAGTCCAGAGAATTGAGACTCTTTATAGTCATTTAAAAGTGTCCGAGTATTGTATATTAAAGCCCGTTTGACACTTGACATATACAAATGCTTCACACCGAGCTACACTTTAAAAATAAGATATGAATGAATTTTAACATTAATATTACACTTTAAAACCATCCCGGAAGCGACTCAGAAATACTGACTTGGAGGAGGCATTCCCTTGCTTTTCACTATAAAGCAGGTGACCTAAGGGAACAAACGCCCACCCCCCCCCCCCCCCCCCCTTCCCCTTGCCCTGGGTCAAATAGCCCAGAGCGAAGAGGGCAGCCGGACGGAGTCACTGCTGGAACAGAAAGCCTGCATAACTATAGTTGCAACTGTTTAGTGGACGACATTCTGAGCAACAGATAACGGACCTAAACAATGCAGGTCTCCAGAAATGGACTCAATACTTCTGAGATAAAAATTTGTGAATGTGGATGGCTGAGACCAATAAGCAGCCTTCATTAAATCTGTAATAGCAACACTATTAGCAAAAGCCCAAGAAGTAGCAAGAGCTCTTACTTCATGAGCGGAAATCTTAAGCACAGACTGCTGAGAAGAAGATAAACTCTCATAAGCAGTACGGATAGTTAATTGAATCCATCTAGCAATAGAATGGACCGAAATGTCCCTTCTATTAGGCATGAAAGACAGAAAGAAACGTTTCCGTCCCTTTCTGATAAACTGAGATCTCTGTTTATAGATACGTAATGCTCTAACAGGACAGAGTAAAGGCCTACGCCCGTCTGAAGACAGAAGAGCCTTAATAACAATAGGTTCCGAATATTTATTAGGAGCCTGATTCTTAGCTAAAAAACCTACATTAGTAGTGAAGGTGATAGTGTTCCCGACACTACGATAGTGAGGATCATCCACCAACAGTGCATGAAGCTCACTGACTCTTCTAGCAGAAGAGAAAGCTAAGAGAAAAGCTGTCTTATAAGATAAGAATTTGAAATCTACTGTCCCAAGAGGTTCAAATGGCTTTTCCTTCAATTTAAGAAGAACCCAAGCTAAATTCCATTTAGGAATTAATCTAAGAGATCTGGGTCTATTTATCGAGAAGTTTCTAACCAACTTAGATAATGAGACATTAGATCCAATTTGTAAACTATCATGATGTGCATAGGTATCAGATAACATAGACCTATAACCCTTAATAGTAACAGGCTGCAGTTTGATTATGTCAAACAAGTATACTAGAAAGTTTGCAATGTCTGGTATAGAGGGATCAAAAATATCTACAGAATGATCCCTACACCAACGACGAAAAACCTTCCACTTAGCCGCATAGTTTAGCGAAGAGGAGGTCCTCCTACAGTTAGAAATCGCGTCCACTGCTTGTCCTGTAAAGTGCTTGCCATGCAAGAAGGACCGCACAACGGAAAAACGTGAAGGTTGAGACCTTGCGGGTTGTGATGGAGTTGACGCGATCTCCCCTGCGAAAGAAGATCCTCCCGTGGAGGAAGCTTTCGCGGTAGGTCCCACAACAGACACCTGAGTAGATTTATCCACGGTCTCTGTGGCGACAGAGATGCTACCAACAGAATCTTGCATTGAGATTGTTTTATCTTTAGCAATACTTGTTGAATTAACGGCGCTGGAGGATACGCATATCCTATCATTCCGTCCCAAGGGATCGACAGAGCTTCTACTGCAAATGCTCTCGGATCCGGACACGGAGACACATACGTCTGCAACTGATTGTTGAGATGTGTCGCAAATAAGTCTATCATTGGCCGTTCCCATTGGTAGCAAATCTGATTGAATACTTGTTTGTTGAGAGTCCACTCCGACGGCAACAAGCGACCCTTTCGTGAAAGGGATTCTGCTAGCACATTCAGACGACCCGGTATGTGACGGACCGAAAGAAGAACCTGATGTTCTAGCGCAAACAGAAGGATTCTTTCCGTTAGATTGAACAACAGAACTGAATGAGTGCCTCCCTGATTCCGTATATATGCCACTACTGTCGTATTGTCGGATAGGATTTGGACATGAGCATTGTGAATAATGTCCATCCAATGACGTAACGCAAGCCAAATTGACATCATCTCTTTGATGTTTATGTGCTTGCACAGGAATTGCGGATCCCAAAGACCCTGGCATCTCGAATCCGTTGGGATCAATGATGCACCCCAACCTGTTTGACTGGCATCCGTCATAATGGTAAAACTCGGATCCGGCAACTGCAGCGGAACTCCCAGAGTTAACCACTGAATGTTTGCCCAAGTCTGAATCTCTTGTTTCACTTGATCTGACAAGAGAACGTCTACGTCGAGCGAATGAATTTTCACACTCCAATTCTGAATCAAGAAAATTTGGAGAGGACGCGTGTGTAACCGCCCCATCGGAATGAGATCCGCAGCGGCTCCGCACAGACCTATCAGTCTCATAAATTCTCTCGCTGTGACTTTGTCTGCGTGCAGACAATAGCGAGCGTAACAACTGACTAATTTCGCTCTGGTTAACGGCAGACGAACGAGATTGTTGTGCGTCTCGAAGCTCATTCCCAGATGAGTGAATGACTTGGACGGCACCAGATCCGACTTCTCCTCGTTTACTATAAAACCGAGACGTCGGAGCAATAGAAGTAGATTCTGAACATCGTTCTGAAGCGTTAACTCGTTGCCGTACCTCTGAAGAATGTCGTCCTGGTAGGCCGACGTTACCACAGACGAATGAGCTCGGAAATAGATCATTACCGAGTTCATTACCCGAGTGAAAGCCCAGGGTGCTAGATTCAGTCCGAAGCACATCGCCCAGAATTGATACACCACTCCTAGGACTGCGAAGCGTAGATACTTTCTGAATGTTGGATGTACCATGACGTGAAAGTACGCATCTTTGAGATCTATGCTTGTTGCATAATCGTTCACCCGAATACTCGCTCTGACCGACCGAATCGTCTCCATATAAAATTTTGGAGCGACGATCAGCTTGTTTATCCAGCTCAAATCTATGACTGGACGGAACGAGCCGTCTGGTTTCGGAACCAGAAACAGATGGCTGTAGAATCCCGGAGTCTCCTGGTTTTCTACGACCTCTACCGCGTTCTTCATTAAAAGAGACTGCACCTCTGATAACAGAGCGTCTCTTTTCTGCGGATTTGACGGAAGTTGAGTCCACTTTGGACTTCGAGTTAATGGAGGCTTTCGTTTGAAGGATATCTTTAGGCCTTCCGAAGTCACTCCTCTCATCCAAGGGTCGTCCGTAATCGGCGCCCATTCTTGTGAAAAGCTCGACAACCTTCCGCCAACCGGTACGCGATAGAGGTTTAAGCCATCACCTCCTGGACCTGCGAGGCCTGCGGTAGGAGAAACCACGTCTTCCACGACCCGCACCTCGTCCCGTCGACCTCGGGGCGTCCGACCGGTTGTCCCGGTCCGAAGGACTTCCCGAACGAGAGTCGCTACCCTGACAGTCTCTCGAATAAGACCAAGAGGACGCACCGGAACCTCTATAGGAACCTCTCTTGGGCGCATTAGACCCAGAAGTGCCTGTCTTATTCTTGTCTGCTGTATCCGACTTCTTAGAAGCAGATTTGAACAACATAGAATCCGAAGCTTTCTTTGTAATTTTATCATAAATAGCCGAAAGCTTGCCGTCAAAGAGAAGTTCTCCGGAGACCGAAGCGACTCTAAGAGAGTTCTTCACCTTAGTATCCACGAGTGTGGATGTAGCTAGGGCTGCGTCACATCTAACCAACTCCAGGTTTGCCACAGAAAGGGCGGAGTTACACGTGGAATAAGCTACTGCCCTTGAAAGAAGTCTTAAAGAGGACTGTATATCCTGAAATTCTTTCCCTTGAAGGCGCAGTGATAACGCCTTAGTAAGGTGATCTGCGTAAGATAAGGCATCTAAATTGGCTCTGTTAGACGAAATGGCTGTTTCCAACACCGCGGTTGGAATAGAAGCCGACGACGGTAATGATAGCTCTAAGTCTTCAGCCTCGTCGTCCATACGCAGAGGAACTCTCGGGATACCCTGTCCTGCCGTGTCGAATTTATTCCTTGTATTAATGAAAGGCAGGTTGAGAGTATTGGCGGACAAGAAACCTGCTTTCCCCGTCTTGGAAGCAAGTTTAAATATAGCGTCGTTCAATAATTCAAATGTTATTGCAACATTATTGGACTGCGACGGAAACTCGAGAGCGATGTCCCTGAACCGCTCAAAAAATTCAGAGTCCAATGACGCTATAATCCTCTTGTCCGGAACCGCAGCAGTCTGGCCCGACAGAACAACTTGAGGGAGAAAGTGCCGGATGAAGTCCACGGCAGCTTTATGTTGTTCCGAAAGGGATAGCTCCAAATCATCCGTATCCCTTTCACCATCCGGTCGGACCTCATGATGCTCCCGGTCGTCCGCCCCTGATGCTTCGGCGGAGCGTACCGACCCAGCGCCGTCGGATAATTCTCGATCCGACACCGTTTCTGTCGGCTGCTGGGATGCTGCGATAAGCTGTGCTATCTGCACAAGAATGTCCGGCGTCGAGACCTGCGGAGGCGCAGTCTTTCGCTGCTTCGCCGAGGGCAGCTCCGCATCGGATGGCTCCCGCATACTTTTTCTATGCGAACGTCCGGAGTCCATCGGCCTCGTGTCCCTGGCTGCCGGATGGTGTGACCTGGTCGCCGAAGTATCCTTTATCGGCGAAGCTGGTAATATATCGGCGGTCACGCAGCCAAGGTGCGGTCGTGTGCGCTGACGAGAAGAAGAAGCCTTAGCAGTCTCCGCGGACTGCCTATACAACGGAGCGTCCCGAGCGACGGACGTATGCTCCGCTTGCGACACATTTTGTACCACAACATCTGGTCCCAGATGTTGTTGTACGAGAGAGGGGCCTCTCTCGCCCGCGGCCCGGCTGGACCTGGACGAGCTAGGAACCGGACTCAAAGGCTTCCTCCGATCTCGCTTACTATCCGCCGTCACTGGGTGTGCACATTGAATGTTTATAGTGCTCGCATCACCCAACATTTCCTCCTGGACCGCATCGGACGAACCCGGCTGCCGAACCATTCGGTGAATGGACGCTACACCGGGCGAGCTAGCGGACGACATTTGTCTAATCTCCATGAGCACTTTTGCCGCTAGCTCTGAATTCATTTGTGACGACGGAAGCGCACTTGCAGAAGATAACATGGAAACATCACCCTGTTCTTGTTCCTCTGAAATAGAAACTGAGATAGTAGAGTGACCTTGTCGGCATAGCCCTTTCTCCAGTAACATACCGTGACACACATTTCCAATGTTTGTCATCCCAATATTGACATATAGAACAGGGATTAGTGCGAGAACACTGACTACAATTAATACAATGATCATGAAAGTCAGAGGAAGATTTCTTCGTATTACAATTTGAACAATATCCTTTCATTGTGAAAAGTCAACAACAAGTCCTAGCTACTCGCACAAACCCCTGACACAAAGATACATAATAACATGATCCATTAATAAATGAAAAAACAATTGCAAATCAAAATAATTTTGAAAAAATATTTTTTCAGCGAAGCCCAAGTTGCTGAAAAGTAACGTTGAGCCCCGATGGATCCGATGGCAAAGTGTGGTCAAAAATTTTAAATTTATATTAAATAATTAATGAGACACTTACGGATAATATAAATGTATCTTATAGTGAGATAAACTACACCAAAGGCAAACAGCCCCCCTCAAAAAAGGCTGTTGCCAATGTAAACAAACAGTGTAAAACACCAGAAAACATGACTCCAGGCACTGAAAAAACTGGCCCGAAATCAGTCATCAAAATTACACTCTATCTGATGCACCCAGGGGAGAATCTGCAGAACATCAGATGGAAGATGCAGAACACAACGTTTATACACCCATGGGTGAAAACGTAACTATGGGGAAAATAACAGAAAACATTCTGTATCCAAGCAACTCTCCCAGGAGAATTTTAGAAATGAACTTTCTCAAAAATATGCCAAAAGCATGGGAGAATTGCAAGGGGGGACTTTAGAAGGCTAGGGGAGAGGAAACACTGAATAAGCAGTGCAACATTTAGCAAGAATGACAACAAGAGGCCCATGCCTCGAAAATAGGCAACTTAACATAATTTCATCAAAAAATTTTAAGTACAGCCCAGATTATTTTTTGTCACTTCTTTTTCCTCTCCTCCTTCTATATCCTCCTTAGAATCACCATTTCTCCAAAAATTACGTGTCTGGCATCCTTTAAACTGAGATTTACAAGCACAAAGATCAGTGAGATGGTGACTGATGAAGGGCCAAACAGAGAATGATAATTGGCGCCAATTTCGGGACGTCCTTGACACGGCGCATGCGCAGTGGGGCCATAGTATGGAGGTCCTATAGGACATGATTTCTTCTTGTTTTGGATGCAAATTTTGGGGATTGGGGGGCAAAATTTGTGTTTGGCCCTGGTTTTGTTAGAGTTAGCACCAGCTAAGTCTGGGTCATTGGTACAGTATAAAAATAGTTCATGTTCTTGGTTTATTTTATGTTTTAGGCCTCATAATCTACAGAATAGCATGGGTGGTGGTGTATTTCATCCTTTGAGTGCAAGAAGACTTTGCAATGCTAAAGCATTGCAAAGACTTGTTGCAGTCAAGAGACAAATTTATCAATTTTATTAACTTGGGTAAAATATCAGACATAAACTATTTAATTTTTATTTTTTAAGTTTGCATTGGTTGTAAGAAGAAATCATGTGGCAGCAAGAAGGACCATGCAGGAGGGCATGAGAAACTTATTTTTAACCTTTTTAGGCCTAACAATACAATTATTCTCACAGTGATATATTACCTAATTTTATAGTATCTTATGGGAATGCATATTACAAATATAAAAGACAGAAAAATAACATCAACCTTGGGCAAGCAATACCAAGAAAATGTTAGCAGTGATGATTATTAGTTTGGAATAATAAAAACAATTCACTAATTACCTGGTCTGCAGAATTCCCAGGGGGTCTGCCAATACTTCTCAACTCATTATACATGTTAACAGCATTCATTAAGAGATCCTTCATCTCTTGAGTTTTTGCCCGATCACCTGCAGTTTCACCCCTCTGAAATACATAAAATGAATATGGACATGTGGAATATTTTCCATTCAGATGGGGAACCTACAACCTTGTGGTTCAGTGAAGAGTTCCATCTGGGTCTTATATGACTGTTTACTCGTATATGGTAAACAATCTGGTGATGGAAGAATATATGCTGTAATCTCTTTTATCCACTGTGTGTGATATGAAAATTTGTTATTTTTTTTTTTAAGGTTTTCAAAAAAGACTAAACAAAACCAGTAAATTGTGTATATAAAAAAATTATTTCTACTGCTGTGCTAACAAGTTAATGCATGCAGTGTAAAGCCAGTTGAATGGCTCTCAGTACGTTTTCAATCAAGTCTGGAAATAAGTAGACGGTCATCTACAGAATGAGGTTCCCAGAGGGTGAATTTGGTGATGCTACCCTGCAGAGCAGGGTAGCATCACTAAATTTACCCTATGTGAACCTCCATCTAAATCAAGGTCTCACCTGCACAGGAAGAGGTACCCGGAGGATAAATTATTCCGCTGTATGGGATAGCATCAGCAAATTCACTCTGGTGACCGCATTCTGCATATTACAGATTCCTTATTTTCAGGCTTGCATGTGACCTCTCATTCAACACATGAGCTCAGAGATATCCCTGAAGCCCTTTTTTATATTTTCCGGGACAGCTTTTCAACTTTCTCTTTAAATTCTTCATTTTTCATTTAGGTGTCTCACAAAAACACTGGTAGAATCAGCTGTTTTCAGGATGGAAAATATTACTTACTAATCCTCTGATAGTGGGGTCAATTCCTGCTTCAATTAAAATACAGACAACTTCTTCTTGACCTCTATCTGCTGCCCAGTGTAAAGCAGTCCAACCATTCTGAAAGACAAATAATATCTTGATACTTAACTGCTTGAGTGCTAGAAGCCACTATCAAGGCTCTATTGAAACAAGCCTGGAAATAAAGAATCTGTTATTTGCAGAATGAGATCCCCTAGAGAGAGAATTTGCTGATGCTATCCCATAGAGTGGGCCAATTTATCCTCAGTGTACCTCTTTCTCTCTGGGCCTGAGACTTTGATTCAGATTGAGGTCCACAGAGGGTAAATTTGGTGATGCTACCCTGCTCTGCAGGGTAGCATCACCAAATTCACCCTCTAGGGACCTCATTCTGCAGATGACAGTCTGCTTATTTCCAGGCTTGATTGAAAAAGTACTGAGATCTGCTCCACTGGCTTTACACTGCATGCATTACTTGTTAGCAAAGCAGTAGAAACAATTTTTTTTATATACAAAATTTATTGCAGCATGTCAACTGGTACTCTCTAAAGTGTAACAAAACAATTATTCAACAGAAAATCTCGCTAAAGTAAGTCTCCATTTGCTGGTAGCATGGTATCTAAACCAGAGGCTGAAGAGAACCTAAAACGCCCACCTGGCTCAAGTTGCCAACAGAAATGAGTGTATCAGTAAGTGATCAGCAGCAAGAGCAATTTTTTGATTTGCTATGACACTACTAAAGGCAACTTGTTAGGCAATTCATTTCTGCTGGTCCTAGGAAAGCTTTCTAGCAAGCTATTTTCTGTGAATTTTTGTTTTGTTTTCAACTACTGTGATTCTCTCTACACCCCCCCTCCCCCCCCCCCCCCCCCCCCAAACAAAAAAAAAACAAAACAAAATATCCAGCATAAATGAAATATTTATGACCCAGTTATATACTACATGACAAATATGGTTCACATCTGCCCATTGATTCTGAAAATACAAGTATTGAGTGTCGCCCAAAATTTGGGAGCTCAAATTTTGACTTACTCAGTTTATTTGAAAAAAAGTGAATCTGCATCACTAAAGTAAGTACCAAACAAGAAATCTAAGCATTACTGCAAGTGGGTTATAACCAGAGGATTTTAAAAGCATATTAGGCTTAAGGAGCATTAACCCCATCCTAAAGGATATAGTAATTTGGAGGAAAAATCAGAACAGTAAATTCCACCAGCCTGAAGATGGCAGCAGCATCATTTGAACAAAGGAGAAAGGATTTACTCCAAAGATGGTCTGTGCCGTAAATGAATGAATTTGGCCCAGTGGGTTTAAAGAATAAGAAAGATTTCAAACTAGAGAAACAGAATTTTACTGCCACCAGTAAATTCAAGTCTGTGTGAAAGTGGTTAATGCATCAAAAATAAATAAAACAGATGGAGGCTTATTTTGGGGGGGTAAAATATTTTTAAAGAAATCAAAAATAGGTTTTCATTAACAGTATTACATGAAATACAATTTTTGGAAACCACATTGAAGCCTTGAGAGGGTTAAATTAAAGATATTCATACAGGAATTAGAGAAATGTTTTCCAAGAAACCAGAAAAAAACATATATGTGTACAGCATTGAAAAAGTTTGATCAAGGCATCAATAAAATCTTTGAAAGCCATACTGAAGTCTTGAGAGGTTTAAAGACATCCATACAGGAATCAGATGTTTCCAAGAAACCAGAAGAAAACATATATATTTGCACAGAATTGAAAGGGTTCAACATAAAATAAAATCTTTAGAAAACACACTGAAGTCATGAGAGGGTTAAATTAAAGATATTCATACAGAAATATAAATTTTATAGTAAATTTCCTTTCTTATTATACCTACCGCAATTGTTTACTACAGGCTTGCACTACAGTGGAAGAACCCAACTCGGATAAAATACTCTCTATTTTAATCTTTCCCAAGAGATTTGGGAAAGTAAAGTGGTGCAAAAACACCACGAAAAAATAAGCCAAAACTGGGTCAAGCGCCATCGGCGCACACCCAGTATGGGACGCTCTTCCATAGTACAAATCTACGATTACAATAAAACAGTGCGCAGTGCGTCAATTCGTCATTCTTTTGATTCCAACAACACAGGAGTTATGTGATCAGCGGGGAGGAAGGATTCTTACCCGAATAAGAAGACGGGAGGGCCTCCATGTAAACAATTGCGGTAGGTATAGTAAGAAAGGAAATTTACTATAAAATTTATATTTCTTATCAACCTACCTCAATTGTTTACTACAGGCTGAACTGACAAAAGGATGGAGGGAATCACATAACCAACCCACACATAACTCAATAGCACTGGAACCTTGGACAGAGGAAGAGATCCCTAGGCCTATCAAACCATAGCATCACAAACATTAGAAAAGACAATGAAAGATGAGGCGTATGGTGAAGTGCGATGCACAGACAGAAAGGGCAGTAACAGCACAGAGCTGAAACTGACCCTGAAAAAAGATGAAAGGCTGGGATAGACAACAGCCTGAGCCGAAGAAAGAGGGCCCCAAGGACCAAGGTCCTCTGTTGGTTCCTGCAACTGTCGCAGATAAAAGGAGAATGTCGCATTTCTCCAGTAGGCTGCCAGTATAACATCCGTCATCCGACAACATGACAGAGTTATGAAAAGAGGAAGACAATGCATGCACCTCGTGGCAGAAAAAAACAATTGGTAATACAATCACCAGTAGCTAGACGAGCGGAAGCTGCACGAATAGCAAGACAAATCCATCGAGAAATGGATGCAGGAGAGATCTGGCATGTGAGAAAATGCATATTCATCCAGGATAAAGACGCGAATGCCCCCCACCCCCAAGCAGAGCAGCCCCCAAGAAGGTGACCATCTTGGAGTAACCTGCAAAGTCCGAGGCCTTTTCAAGGAAAAGAGCTGAACATGCATGGAGAGGCAAGGATGAGTGTCGAAACAATGCGGTACCACATATGAAAAAAGGTCTCCGAAGCATGGACTTGTACCCATTACTGGAGACCCCCAGAAACAAACATAAACCAGAAACTCCGCAAGCTGTGTGATCGAAGGAGTGACAGAAGCAACAGAGTAATCGCACACCATCGACAGAAGAACCTTCCACTTTGCCACAGAGGCTAAACCAGTGGAGTGAGTGCCTCCTTGAAGAAGAACCGCAACTCTACTGCGTGTCTCGAAAAATCACTACGGAGGAGACAGGACCCGATAAAAGACATGTGCAAAGGCACAATGAAGTTGGGTCAACTTGAAACCTCCACGGGCGACTTTGGCAAAGAAAGTCGCGATGTAGACGGAGACATGCCGGAACTGCCGCTAACAGAGAGCGGAGCAGATCAATCCACATCCACCGAGGCGACGGGTGTGATCGAAAGGATTCGACGACTGCAGGGTCATATCTGGCAGAGAACCTGAGGCGGAGTCGGAACTGGCAGGAAGGCGCAGCCGACAAGACCGTCCCAAAGGAGGGCCAGAGCATCCACGGCGAAAGGCAGAGCATCTGGACATGGGTACACGAAAGTGTCCACCTGATGGATCCAACGAGTCGCAAAGAGATCGATGGAACCTGCCATGCGGAGCATCCACTCCGTGGAAATGAACCTGCCCCGTCGGGACAGGGAATCGGCCAGGACGTTCAGACGACCGGAAATGTGATGAACAACCACCCCGGCGTTGACATCCTGAGCGAGCAGTAGAAGATCCAGAGCCAATTCGTACATTGGAACCGAGTGCATGCCAGCCCTGGTCCCAGATTTAAGCAACCACTGTTGAATTGCCGAACAACAGAAGGACCTGACGATTCGACAGGTGAGGGATCCACTGCCGGAAACTCAGAAGAGCAAGAAGCTCTGCTGGCTGATGTGTAGAGATGCCCGATCCTGGTCCCACATCCCGTGAAGGAAAAGACTTAGAGGATCCAACGTCGCACCCCATCCGAGATCGCCGACATCTGCCTTCAGAACGTAATCGGATGTGGGTAAATCCAACAGGACACCCTGCGTGATCCACTGAACATTCCTCCAGTGGAGAAGGTGAGGATAAGAGAATCTGGTAACTGAAGCACCAGATCCAGAGAATCGACATTCGGCCTCCAACTACTGAGCAGAAAGTGTTGGAGAGGTCGGACACGCAGCTGACCTAGAGAAATGAGATCCATCACCAAACCGCAGAGACCGATCAGCCGGAGAATACTCCATGCCGTCGCGGATGAGGTCTGGGACAGAGTCAGAGCGAAAGCTGAGAGAATCACAGCCTTGGCCTGGGGAACCGCCACCAAACTGAAGTGGGTGCGGAAAGCCATCCCCAGATAACAAAACGATTGAGAAGGGACGAGGTCCGATCTCTCCTCGTTGACTCTGAATCCTAGCGACGTGAGCAAGCTCAACAGAGTGGCGACATCCGACTCCAGTAAGGCAGCATTGGAATGCCTCTGGAGGATATCGTCCAGATATGCCGAAGTAGTCACAATGGACTGTGCGCGATGGAAAGCTATCACCTGCGACATCAGTCTGGTGAAGGCCCAAGGAGCCAGGTTGAGGCCGAAAGGCATGGCCTTGAACTGGTAAACTCGCCCCAGAAAAGCGAACCTGAGATACTTCTGTGACGCCCGATGAATCAGAACGTGAAAGTAAGTGTCTCGCAGGTCGAAGCTGGAAGCGAAATCTCCCTGGTGAATTGGACGGCGAACCGACCTGAAAGTCTCCATGCTGAACTTGGGAGCAATGATAGATTGGTTCAGGATACTCAGATCGATAACTGGTCGGAGTCGGCCGTCCTTCTTTGGCACCAAGAACAGGCAGGAATAGAACCCCACTGACTGAATGTTCTTGATGACCTCGATCGCCCCCTTTGTCAGGAGATTGTCTATCTCCGTGGACAAAAGTTCCCGACGTAAAACGTCTGAAGGAACTGTAGTTGGAAGAGGCACCCTGGACAGAGTGGGGTGCCTTCGGAAGGATATTCACAGCCTGGCCCGAACAACATCTAACACCCAAGGATCGGATGTGACGGTGGCCCAACGGTCTGCAAACTCTGCTATCCTTCCTCCAACCTGGGACGAGTCGAGGTGAGGACCTTCATTTCGAGCCCCGACGAGGCCCGCGAGAGGAGAAACCACCTCCTCAACTGAATGAAGAATCCTGATACTTCCCTCTAGTCTGCCGACGCTTACCCTTACCCCTTGAGTAAGAAGTAGAAGCGGTGGCAGAAAGATCAGCCTTTTGCTTCGCAGAGGAAGCAGAAGGGTACTTGTTAGGCTTGGAATGGCCCCTGCCTCCCCTAGAAGGCTGACCAAGCTGAAGAAACAGCAGCTGATCTTTGGAATGACATAGGACGTCATCCCAGACCGTCGACATGGAACCATGGAAAAGTTGCGGACATGCCAAAGAAGCAGATCGAAGAGCAGCACGCTGCTCCTCAGGAAGGGATCGGCCTGTGTCCAGCACAGAGTCCCTTCGAACTAATTCCAGATTAGCCGTATTACAGGCATGCGTGTGGTGAGTAAGATACATGAGCGCCTTGGACAGCACACACAAAGGAGCCTGTACCTCGTCAAAACTTATCTGGAGGCAGATAAGCAGCTAAAGCAGAGACGACGTGATCTCAGAGAGAAAGCATACCAAGCATCTCTCTCGATAAGCCCAACATGGACTCCAGAGTCGTCATCGGAATGACGGCAGACTTGGGCTTGGAAAGCCTGAGGGAATTGGAGTCCTGATCCAAAACCGTCAATGTCTGGCAGACTAACGGATTGGCGGAATCGTAGTAACGATAACGCACCAGAGGCAAAAAGGTGTCAACCCTGGTGAAGAACGGAGCCTTCATTGTCTTGGAACTCAGCTTAGAGTCCAAGGCTGAAAATGCTTCAACCAACTGTACCAACTGGCACGGTCGAAGACGCCCAGAAGCAGGTTGCTCCATAGGCTGTTGGCGCACAACCGATAATCGTGGCCTGGCTGACACTGTCAGCTGGTTTGATGGTTTGAGATCCGAAAGGAACCCAAACACAAAATCAAGAGCTGCCCCCAAGTCCGAAAACTGCTCGCTCTCGACATCAAGCATGTCGGACTCTTCCCCTGAGTCGGAAGACACATAGCCCATCGTGGGCAAATCAGTCGATGCCTCCCATGGTGTCGGAACATCAGGGGGATCAGAAAGCGGCCTGTTTCCAATCCCAGGAGGCGGCGCCATAGGGGGCACCTGGAAACCACTCGCTGCCTTGCTGGAAGCAATGGGAAGGCTCTTTGACTGAACCTGAGTGAGTAAGGAGAGGGCCTCCCTAAGCTCACTGCCCGTACTGGCCGGTTCGACAGGGGAACAAACCGGCAAAGTGGCTTCACCTCTGACCCTTTTAACAAGTGAAGGGTCACGATCCTCCAAAACACCCGAAGCGGGACGATGGGCAGCAGCCGAAACGCCTGAAGGCAGACGCGTATAGGGGTACGACACACCCCAAGGATCAACATAGCGGAAACTCATGAGAGTCACTGTGGACATCTGCGGGGCAGAAGGTCCAAGCTGCACAAAAGACGTTGGTCCCCCAAAACTGGTCGTGTGGCCTGAATGAGTGGACGGAAATGCCACGGAGTTCATAGTGTCCCCACTAAGAACATCCGAATCCAATAACACAACTGTAGTGCTCGACGGCACAGAGACCACAGTAGAGGGTCCGGCCGGCAGCCACTTCCAACTTCGCCGAGTTGAAGTCAGGGAAGGCTGAGGCCGATACCCCCATGTCTACACTCCCAGACACCACAGCAGACCGCTGCAGGTATAAAACTACTGTGCTCAATGGCTGAGAGGACACAGTATGGGGTTCAGTCGGCAGCCACTTCCGACTTCGCCAAGGTGAAGTCGGGGAAGGCTGAGGCCGATACCCCACAACCACACTACAGACATCCCTGCAGACCTTGCAGGGATAAGCCAAGGCCGGCTAAAAACGGTGCCCAATGACATTGTAGACGGAACAGCAGTAGCAGCTGATACGACGGGAGCTGTTGGAACTGGCGGAAAAGTGGAGAGAGCCACCTAGCTCGGCCTCCAAAGTAGGAGTCACAACTCTTGTGACAGCCTCAGATGTCGACAGGAGAGGGCGCATAGGCCCGGAACCAGGCATCTCTTCACCAGAAATCCAAAAGCTCGCACAGTATCCACCACAGTAAAAAACTGCACATTCCCCATGGAAGGGGAATAACTCTCACCAGACATGGTCGAGTCGGGAATCCCCGAAACGACAGCGTTCCCCACCCCCGCTGGTGCGGGAGGAGCTGCACATCCCTCACGGAGGGGGAGCAATTCTCACCAGACGTGGTCGAGTTGGGTGGCCCCGAAACGACAGCATCCCCACCCCCCCCCCCCCCAGGAGCGGGAGGAGCTGCACATCCCACGGTGGGGGTAAAACTCACACCAGACATGGTAGAGTCAGGAGGCTCCCGAAACGACAGCGTTCCACACCACCCGCGGGTGCGGAAGAAACGGCCACGAGAATGCACCAAAGCGAGGGCAAAAGGAATTGCCCTAAAGGAACCAAACTGGAAATAACAGAGGTGAGAGTAGTAGAAGAAAAAGGTGAACTCAACACAAACAGAAAGTAGAAGAACACCCTCAACTACGAGAGAAGGTGGCAGAAAAAAAACTGCTGGTGGGTACACGACAGAACCCAGACGGTCGACAGGGACCGAAAAAACAGAAATTCAGCCCTCAACAGAGTGAAGAAATCCTGTCCAGACAGTCCCTGATTGACACCTAACTCCAATAACAATTAAATTCATCAACCAAAAAATTCATTGTCGAAACGCGTTCACATGATGTCGAAAAACAAAACATTCGCGAAAACGGAATAGTAAATAATATACAATGAGAATCTGGTTGAAAATATAAACAAGAATATATAAAACACAGTTCTGTTATCATACGAATATGTTATCAGTCACAGGAAAGTTAAAAAATTTATAGTAATTTATATATTTTTTATACTTACCAATGACCCAGACTTAGCTGGTGCTAACTCTAACAAAACCAGGGCCAAACACAAATTTTGCCCCCCAATCCCCAAAATTTGTATCCAAAACAAAAAGAAATCATGTCCTAAAGGACCTCCATACTACGCCTCTACTGCGCATGCACAGTGACGCAGTCGTCCCGAAATTGGCGCCAATTATCATTCTTACTGGCAGTGCCTGGTCAGCGCTATGTACTCAGCGGGGAGGCAAGAGTTCCCAACTCCAGGGAGGGCCATCCCCGTCTGGGTCATTGGTAAGTATAAAAAATATATAAATTACTATAAATTTTTTAACATTTTTATACTGTACCAATGACCCAGACTTAGCTGAATAGTAAACAGGCTGGAGGGCCTAGGACATAGAGGAAAAACCAATAAGCTCAACTATATAGTAAAGAGGTAACCCCTTAAGGAGAAAAGGAGTATTAGGCTTTACATGTATCTTTCTTATTTAATATTAAATTAGAAAGATACACTACCCTTAATAATTGAGCACAATAACATTCATGTTCTCTATTAACATCCAGTATAACCCTTATACTAATTATTTTTAAAGCAAGCCAATAAATAAAGTAGTCCAGAGAATTGAGACTCTTTATAGTCATTTAAAAGTGTCCGAGTATCGTATATTAAAGCCTGTTTGACACTTGACATATACAAATGCTTCACACCGAGCTACACTTTAAAAATAAGACATGAATGAATTTAAACATTAATATTACACTTTAAAACCATCCCGGAAGCGACTCAGAAATACTGACTTGGAGGAGGCATTCCCTTGCTTTTCACTATAAAGCAGGTGACCTAAGGGAACACCCGCCCCCCCCCCCCCCCCCCTTCCCCTTGCCCTGGGTCAAATAGCCCAGAGCGAAGAGGGCAGCCGGACGGAGTCACTGCCAGAACAGAAAGCCTGCATAACTATAGTTGCAACTGTTTAGTGGACGACATTCAGAGCAACAGATAACGGACTTAAACAATGCAGGTCTCCAGAAATGGAGATAAAAATTCGTAAATGTGGATGGCTGAGACCAATAAGCAGCCTTCATTAAATCTGTAATAGCAACACTATTAGCATAAGCCCAGGAAGTAGAAAGAGCTCTTACTTCATGAGCAGAAATCTTAAGCACAGACTGCTGAGAAGAAGATAAATCTTCATAAGCAGTACGGATAGTTAACTGAATCCATCTAGCAATAGAATGGACTGAAATGTCCTTTCTATTAGGCATCAAAGACAGAAAGAAACGTTTCCGTCCCTTTCTGATAAACTGAGATCTCTGTTTATAGATACGTAGTGCTCTAACAGGACAGAGTAAAGGCCTACGCCCGTCAGAAGATGGAAGAGCCTTAATAACAATAGGTTCCGGATATTTATTAGGAGCCTGATTCTTAGCTAAAAAACCCACATTAGTAGTGAAGGTGATAGTGTTCCCAACACTACGATAATGAGAATCATCCACCGATAGTGCATGAAGCTCACTGACTCTTCTGGCAGAAGAGAAAGCTAAGAGAAAAGCTGTCTTATAAGATAAGAATTTGAAATCTACTGTCCCAAGAGGTTCAAATGGCTTTTCCTTCAATTTAAGGAGAACCCAAGCTAAATTCCACTTAGGAATTAATCTAAGAGTTCTGGGTCTATTTATCGAAAAGTTTCTAACCAACTTCGATAAAGAGACATTAGATCCAATTTGTAAACTATCATGATGTGCATAGGTATCAGATAACATAGATCTATAACCCTTTATAGTAACAGGCTGCAGTTTGATTTCGTCAAACAAGTATACTAGAAAGTTTGCAATGTCTGGTATAGAGGGATCAAATATATCTACAGAATGATCCCTACACCAACGACGAAAAACCTTCCACTTAGCCGCATAGTTTAGCGAAGAGGAGGTCCTCCTACAGTTAGAAATCGCGTCCACTGCTCGTCCTGTAAAGTGCTTGCCATGCAAGAAGGACCGCACAACGGAAAAACGTGAAGGTTGAGACCTTGCGGGTTGTGATGGAGTTGGCGCGATTTCCCCTGCGAAAGAAGATCCTCTCGTGGAGGAAGCTTCCGCGGTAAGTCCCACAACAGACACCTGAGTAGATTTATCCACGGTCTCTGTGGCGACAGAGATGCTACCAACAGAATCTTGCATTGAGATTGTTTTATCTTTAGCAATACTTGTTGAATTAACGGCGCTGGAGGATACGCATATCCTATCATTCCGTCCCAAGGGATCGACAGAGCGTCTACTGCAAATGCTCTTGGATCCGGACACGGAGACACATACGTCTGCAACTGATTGTTGAGATGTGTCGCAAATAAGTCTATCATTGGCCGTTCCCATTGGTAGCAAATCTGATTGAATACTTGTTTGTTGAGAGTCCACTCCGACGGCAACAAACGACCCTTTCGTGAAAGGGAGTCTGCTAGCACATTCAGACGACCCGGTATGTGACGGACCGAAAGAAGAACGTGATGTTCTAACGCAAACAGAAGGATTCTTTCCGTTAGAATCGTGAATAATGTCCATCCAGTGATGTAACGCAAGCCAAATTGACATCATTTCCTTGATGTTTATGTGCTTGCACAGGAATTGCGGATCCCAAAGACCCTGGCATCTCGAATCCGTTGGGATTAATGATGCACCCCAACCTGTTTGACTGGCATCCGTCATAACGGTAAAACTCGGATCCGGCAACTGCAGCGGAACTCCTTGAGTTAACCACTGAATGTTTGCCCAAGTCTGAATCTCTTGTTTCACTTGATCTGACAAGAGAACGTCTACATCGAGCGAATGAATTTTCACACTCCAATTCTGAGTCAGGAAAATTTGAAGAGGACGTGTGCGTAACCGCCCCATCGGAATGAGATCCGCGGCGGCTCCGCACAGACCTATCAGTCTCATAAATTATCTCGCCGTGACTTTGTCTGCGTGCAGACAATAGCGAGCGTAACAACTGACTAATTTCGCTCTGGTTAACGGCAGACGAACGAGATTGTTGTGCGTCTCGAAGCTCATTCCCAGATGAGTGAATGACTTGGACGGCACCAGATCCGACTTCTCCTCGTTTACTATAAAACCGAGACGTCGGAGCAATAGAAGAAGATTCTGAACATCGTTCTGAAGCGTTAACTCGTTGCCGTACCTCTGAAGAATGTCGTCCAGGTAGGCCGACGTTACCGCAGACGAATGAGCTCGGAAGTAGATCATTACCGAGTTCATTACCCGAGTGAAAGCCCAGGGTGCTAGATTCAATCCGAAGCACATCGCCCGGAATTGATACACCACTCCAAGGACTGCGAAGCGTAGATACTTTCGGAATGTCGGATGTACCATGACGTGAAAGTACGCATCTTTGAGATCTATGCTCGTTGCATAATCGTTCACCCGAATACTCGCTCTGACCGATCGAATCGTCTCCATATAAAACTTCGGAGCGACGATCAGCTTGTTTATCCAGCTCAAATCTATGACTGGACGGAACGAGCCGTCTGGTTTCGGAACCAGAAACAGATGGCTGTAGAATCCCAGAGATTCCTGGTTTTCTACGACCTCTACCGCGTTCTTCATTAAAAGAGACTGCACCTCTGATAACAGAGCGTCTCTTTTCTGTGGATTTGACGGAAGATGAGTCCACTTTGGACTTCGAGTAAATGGAGGCTTTCGTTTGAAGGATATCTTCAGACCTTCCGAAGTCACTCCTCTCACCCAAGGGTCGTCCGTAATCGACGCCCACTCTTGTGAAAAACTCGACAACCTTCCACCAACCGGAACGCGATAGAGGTTTAAGCCATCACCTCCTGGACCTGCGATAGGAGAAACCACGTCTTCCACGACCCGCACCTCGCCTCGTCGACCTCGGGGCGTCCGACCGATTGTCCCGGCCTGAAGGACGTCCCGAACGAGAGTCGCTATCCTGACGGTCTCTCGAATAAGACCAAGAGGACGCACCGGAACCTCTATAGGAACCTCTCTTGGGCGCATTAGACCCAGAAGTGCCTGTCTTATTCGTGTCTGCTGTATCCGACTTCTTAGGAGCCGATCTGAACAACAGAGAATCATTAGCTTTCTTTTTAATTTTATCATAAATAGCGGAAAGCTTGCCGTCAAAGAGAAGTTCTCCTGAGACCGAAGCGACTCTAAGAGAGTTCTTCACCTTAGAATCCACTAGTGTGGATGTAGCTAGGGCTGCGTCACGTCTAACCAACTCCAGATTTGCCACTGAAAGGGCGGAGTTACACGTGGAATAAGCTACTGCCCTTGAAAGAAGTCTTAAAGAGGATTGTATATCCTGAAACTCTTCCCCTTGAAGGCGCAGTGATAACGCCTTAGTAAGGTGATCTGCGTAAGATAAGGCATCTAAATTGGCTCTGTTAGATGCAATAGCTGTTTCCAACACCGCGGTTGGAATAGAAGCTGCTGACGGTAATGATAGCTCTAAGTCTTCCGCCTCGTCGTCCATATGCAGAGGAACTCTCGGTATACCCTGTCCTGCCGTATCGAATTTATTCCTTGCATTAATGAAAGGCAGGTTGAGAGTATTAGCGGACAAGAAACCTGCTTTCCCCCGTCCTGGAAGGAAGTTTAAATATAGCGTCGTTCAATAATTCAAATGTTCTAGCAACATTATTGGACTGCGACGGAAACTCGGGAGCGATGTCCCTGAACCGCTCAAAAAATTCAGAGTCCAATGACGCTATAATTCTCTTGTCCGGAAGCGCAGCAGTCTGGCCCGACGGAACAACTTGAGGGAGAAAGTGCCGGATGAAGTCCACGGCAGCTTTATGTTGTTCCGAAAGGGATAGCTCCAAGTCATCCGTATCCCTTTCACCATCCGGTCGGACCTCATGATGTTCCCGGTCGTCCGCCCCCGATGCTTCGGCGGAGCGTACCGACCCAGCGCCGTCGGATAATTCTCGATCCGACACCGTTTCTGTCGGCTGCTGGGATGCTGCGATAAGCTGTGCTATCTGCACAAGAATGTCCGGCGTCGAGACCTGCGGAGGTGCAGTCTTTCGCTGCTTCGCCGAGGGCAGCTCTGCATCAGATGGCTCCCGCATACTTTTCCTATGCGAACGTCCAGAGTCCATCGGTCTCGAATCCCTGGCTGCCGGATGGTGTGACCTGGTCGCCGAAGAATCCTTCATCGGTGAAGCTGGTAATATATCGGCGGTCACGCAGCCAAGGTGCGGTCGTGTGCGCTGACGAGAAGAGGAAGCCTTAACAGTCTTTGCGGACTGCTTATACAACGGAGCGTCCCGAGCGACGAACGTATGCTCCGCTAAAGACACATTTTGTACCACAACATCTGGTCCCAGATGTTGTTGTACGAGAGAGGGACCTCTCTCGCTCGCGGCCCCGGCTGGACCTGGACGAGCTAGGAACCGGACTAAAAGGCTTCCTCCGTTCTCGCTTACTATCCGCCGTCACTGGGTGTGCATCTATTATGTTTATAGTGCTCGCATCACCCAAAATTTCCTCTTGGACCGCATCGGACGAACCCGGCTGCCGAACCATTCGGTGAATGGACGCTACACCGGACGACATTTGTCTAATCTCCATGAGCACTTTTGCCGCTAGCTCTGAATTCATTTGTGACGACGGACGCACACTTGAAGAAGATAACATGGAAACATCACCCTGTTCTGGTTCCTCTGAAATAGAAACTGAGAGAGTAGAGTGACCTTGCGGAGAAAGAGCCGGCATCGCTCTTTCTCCAGAAACAACATATCGTGACACACGTTTCCAATGTTTCTCATCCCAATGTTCACATATAGGACAGGGATTAATGCGAGAACACTGACTACAATTAATACAATGATCATGAAAGTCAGAGGAAGATTTCTTCCTATTACAATTTGAACAACGTCCCTTCATTGTGAAAGAACAACAATAAGTCCTAGTTACTCGCAAAAACCCCTGACACAAAGATACATAATAACATGATCCATTAATAAATGAAAAAACAATTGCAAAACAAAATAATTTTGAAAAAATATTTTTTCAGCGAAGCCCAAGTTGCTGAAAAGTAACATTGAGCCCCGATGGATCCGATGGCAAAGTGTGGTCAAAAATTTTAAATTTATATAAAATAATTAATGAGACACTTTCGGATAATATAAATGTATCTTATAATGAGATAAACTACAATAAAGGCAAACAGCCCCCCTCAAAAAAGGCTGTTGCCAATGAAAACAAACAGTGTAAAAACACCAGAAAACATGACTCCAGGCACTGAAAAAACTGGCCCGGAATCAGTCATCAATTACACTCTATCTGATGAAAAACAGAGACTCCCAGGGGAGAATCTGTAGAACATCAGATGGAAGATGCAGAACACAAACGTTATACACCCATGGGTGAAAACGTAACTATGGGGAAAATAACAGAAAACATTCTGTAACCAAGCAACTCTCCCAGGAAATTTTAGAAATGAAATTTCTCAAAAATATGCCAAAAGCATGGGAGAATTGCAAGGGGGGACTTTAGAAGGCTAGGGGAGAGGAAACACTGAATAAGCAGTGCAACAATTAGCAAGAATGACAACAAGAGGGCCATGCCTCGAAAATAGGCAACTTAACATAATTTCATCAAAAAATTTTAAGTACAGCCCTGATTATTTTTTGCCACTTCTTTTTCCTCTCCTCCTTCTATCCTCCTTAGAATCACATTTTCTCCAAAAATTACGTGTCTGGCATCCTTTAAACTGAGATTTACAAGCACAAAGATCAGTGAGATGTTGACTGATGAAGGGCCAAACAGAGAATGATAATTGGCGCCAATTTCGGGACGACTGCGTCACTGCGCATGCGCAGTAGAGGCGTAGTATGGAGGTCCTTTAGGACATGATTTCTTTTTGTTTTGGATGCAAATTTTGGGGATTGGGGGGCAAAATTTGTGTTTGGCCCTGGTTTTGTTAGAGTTAGCATCAGCTAAGTCTGGGTCATTGGTACAGTATAAAAGTTAAAAAATTTATAGTAATTTATATATTTTTTATACTTACCAATGACCCAGACATAGCTGGTGCTAACTCTTAAAATATAGGGCCAAACACAAATTTTGCCCCCCAATCCCCAAAATTTGCATCTAAAACTAAAGAAAACATGTCCTGAAAGGCCCTCCACACTTCGCCCCTACTGCGCATGCGCAGTGTCAAGGACGTTCCGAAATTGGCGCCATTAATCATTCTAATAACCAGTGCCTGGTAAGCGCTATGTACTCAGTGGGGAGGCAAGAGTTCCCAACTCCTGGGAGGGCCATCCCCGTCTGGGTCATTGGTAAGTATAAAAAATATATAAATTACTATAAATTTTTTAACATTTTTATACTGTACCAATGACCCAGACATAGCTGAATAGTAAAAAGGCTGGAGGGCCAAGGACATAGAGCAAAATGGAATACGCTCAATAAAATAAAATAGAGTCATCCCCTGTAGGGAAAAAGAAGTAATAGGCCTTACATGTATCTTTCTTATTTATGATAAATTAGAAAGATACAACACCTTCCAAAATTGAGCTTCAAACATCCATGTACTCTATTAATATCCAATATAATCCTTATACTAATAATTTTTAAAGTAAGCCAATAAATAAAGTAAGTCTAGAGAATAGAGACTCTTATACTCCTAAAAGTGTCTGAGGATTGCATAATCATGTCCGTTGACATATGCAATATTCAAAAGCTATACTTTAAAAACTAAGACTTGAATGAATTTTAAAAACCTAAACTTCTCACTAAACAACCATCCCAATAACAGCTCAGAATTACTAACTCCGGAGGAGGTATCCCCTTGTTTTCATAGTAAAACAGGTGACCCAAGGGAACACCCTCCCCCCCCCCCCCCCCCCCCCCTTTTTCTTGCCCTGGGTCAAATAGCCCAGAGCGAAGAGGGCAGCCGAACGGAGACACTGCCGAAACAGACAGCCTACCTAGCTATAGTAGCAACTGTTAAGTGAATGACATTCTGAGCAGTAGATAATAGACCTAACAATAGAGGCCTCCAGAAATGGACTCGATATTTCTGAGATAAAATTCATGAATGTGGATGGCTGAGCGCAATGAGCGGCCTTCAAAAATCTATAATAGCGACACTATTAATGTAAGCCCAAGAAGTAGAAGAACTCTTACTTCATGAGCCGAAATCTTAAGCACAACTGCTAAGTCAATGATATACCATAAGCAGTACCGATAGTTAATAGAATCCATTAACAATAAAATGGAGCGTAACGTACTTCTACTAGACATCAAAGACAGAAGAAGCTTACGCCCATAGTAATAAACAGATATCTGTTTATAAATACATAAACTGTACCCGGAAAGAGTAAAGGCCTATGCCCATACGAAGACGGAAGGACCTTAAAATAATAGGTTCCGGATAATAGGAGCCTAACTCTTATGCAACAATCCAACCTAAATAGTAACGGAAGTAGTGATTCCGAAACTACGAAAGTGAAAATCATCCATCGATAGTGCATGAAACTCACTGACTCTACAGTAAAAGAGAAACCAACAGAATTACTGTCTAAAAGGTCAGAATTTGAAAACTACTGTTTCCAGAGGCTCAAATGATTACTTAGCTAAATAAGAACCGAAGTTAAAATCCGTATAGGAATTTAATCTAAAGATTCTAAGTCTATTTATCAAAAAGTTACTAACTGACTTAGATAAAGAGACAAAAGACTCAATTGTAAACTATCGTAGAGTGCATAGGTATGAGGTAACATAAACCTATAACCTAAATAATAACAGGCTGCAGTAGATCTTGTGAAACAAGTATACTAAAAAATAGCAATGAGTAGTATGGAGGGATCAACAATATGAACATAATGATCCCTACACCACGACGGAAGAGCCTCCACTTTAACCGCATAGAATAGCGAAGAAGAGGATCTCCTATAGTAAGAAATCGCGTCCAAAGCTCGTCCAGTACAGTGCTTACAATGCAATACGGACCACACAACGGAATACATGAAGGTTGCGACCTTGCTGGTTGTGATAAAGATGACACGATTTACCCAGTGAAAAAAGATCCTCACATAGACGAAGATTTCACGTTAAGACCCACAGTAGACAAGAGAGTAAATTACTCATGATCTCTGTGAAGATAGAGATGCTATCAACCGAAAAGTATTGTGGTTGTTTATCTTAGCAATACCTGCTAAAACAACAGCGCCGGAGGATACGCGTATCCTATCATTCCGTCCTATAGATCAATAGAGCGTTAACAATATTAGCTCAGAGATCTGGACAAGCCAACACATACGTCTGCAATTGATTAGCAAGCTGTGTCATAAATAAATCATCATTGGGCGCTCCCATAGATAGCAAATCTGATTGAATACTTGTTTGTTGAGAGTCCATTCTGACAGCAACAAGCGACCCGTAAGAGAACGGGAGTCCGATAAAACAATCAGAAGACCCGGAATATGACGGACCAAAACTGAACTTGGTGTACTATAACCAACAGACGGATTCTTTCCATTAAATTGAATAACGGAAACGAAAGAGTGCCTCCCTGGTTCCGGAGATACGCCACTACTGTCGAATTAAAGGACAGAAATTTGGGCATGCGTTACTGAATAATGTTCATGCAATGACATAAAGCAAGCCTAAAAAACATTATTCCGCGGAAGAAAACTGATTGCTAAGAGACTGCGGAACCCAAAGACCCTGGCACTTCGAATCCGTAGGGATCAGTATTATATCCCAATCTGTTTGACTGGCAACCGTCATAACAGCCACACTCGGGTCCGGCAACTGCGGTGGCACTCTCTGAGTCAACCACCGAATGTTTGCCCCAGTCTGAATCTCTTGTAACACTAGATAGACAAGAGAACGTGTAAATCGAGCAATTCATGGATTGCCGAAAAGTTGCCGTCGAAGAGAAGCTCCTCCGAGAACGAAGCGACTCTGAGAGAGTTCTTAACCTTACTATCCACGTGTGTGGATGTAGCTAGGGCTGCGTCACGTCTAACTAACTCCAATCAGCCACTGAAGGGCGGAGTTATACGTGAACAAACTACTGCCCTCAAAAGAAATTACATTGAGAATAATATCCCGTAAATCTTTTCTTGAAGACGTAATGATAACGCCTCAGTAAGGCGGATTACGTATGATAAAGCGTCTAAGTTAAGTCTACTATACATAATGTCGTTCCCAACATTGAAATTGGAAAAGACATAAACGGCGAAAAAGAATATATACAGTCTTTAATCACACCGTCTAGACGCATATAAACTCTCGGTATGCCCTGCTCTGCCAAAATAAACTATTCGTATAAATGATAAAATGGCAGAAATGAGCAACGCGGACAAGAAACTAAACTATCATGCTTAGTAGCAGGCTTGTGTTGTAATGACAATATTGGACTGCGTCGGTAAGTCAGGGACAAAGTCCCTGAACCGATCGAAAAATCCGAGTCCAATGACGCTATAAGTCTCTTATCCAAGATCGCAGCAATGAAGTCCGAAATAACAATCACTGGAAGATAATGCCAGAAGATATGAAAGGCATCTTCCGATACTACTAAAGGGAAAACTCGAAATCTTTCGAATCCCTTTCGCCATCCTGTCGGACCCTATAAAGCGTTCGGTCGTCCGTACCTGATGCAACCGCGGACCGCACCGACCCAGTGCCGTCGGATAATTCCTAATTCGACCGAGAAACTGTCAATTGCTGGGATGCTGCGAAACAACTGTGCTAACTCGGATAGCACGTCCGTCACTGAGGCCTGAGGAGAAGCGGTCTTACGATGCATTGCCGCTGGAAGCTCCGTGATCGTTACCCCGTGCATACTACCAATATGCGAGCGAACGGAGTGTATAGGCCTCGTGTCCCTTGGCTACCGGATGGCGCGACCTATTCGCCGTGGAATCACTGAATGCCGAAACTGATCGGATACTCGAGGTCACGTAGCCAATGTGCGGTCGTGTGCCCTGCTGTGAGGATGAGGAAGCATTAAGGACAGTCTCTCGGACTGTCAATATAACGGAGCGTCCCGACCAACGAACATATGCTCCGAATGTAAAATATCTGAACCACAACATGCGGTCCCCTATGTTGTTGGACGAGAGAGGGACCTCTCTCGCTCACAGCCCGGACGGACCTGGACAAGCCAGGAACCGGACTAACAGGCTTCCTCCGATCTGTCCTCAATCTGCCGTCACTGGGTGAGTACTAAAGTAATTAAAGTGCTCGCATCACCCAAATCTCCTTCCTAGACCGCAACGGACGAACCCGGCAGCCGAACCATTCGATGAATGTACGCTACACCGGGTGAGCTAGCGAATGTCACTCCGTAGGCGATAGACATATTCCATGAGCACTTATTGCCGCTAACTCTTCATTAACTATGACGACAGAGGCACACTTTTGAAAGACATCTCCATAACTCTTCGAACAAGAAACCAGAAATGCTTGGTTAGCAAGCATAAAATAATAATATATATAGCGTCGTTCAATAATTCGAAAGTTGTGTAACATTATTGGACTATGTCGGAACTGAGGGACGATGTCCCTGAACCGAACCAAAAATTTCTAAGTCCACCGACGCTATCAGTTTCTTATCCGGCATCGCAGCATTCTGGTCCGACGAAAGAAGCTGTAGAAGACCAAGTCAGATGACATACACAACAGCATATGTTGTTCCGAAAGGGAAAGCTCGAAATCCTCCGAATCCCTTTCGGTATCCCGTCGGACCGGATGAAACTTTCGGACGTCCGTACCCGCTTCCGCGGAGCGTCCCGACCCAACATCGTCGGATAAAATATATGCGACAGATTCAGTTGATGCTGGGATGCTGCGATAAACTGTGCTATTAAGGAAAGCACGTCCGTTCCCGAGGCCTGTGCAGTAGCGGTCTTACGATGCATTGCCGCCGGAAGCTCCGTGTACGTTGACTCCCGCACACTTCCTATGCGAACGTCCGAAGTCTGCAGGCCTCGTGTCCCTGGCTACCGGATGGTGTGACCTGGTCGCCGAAGAATCCTTGATCGGCGAAGCTGGTAATATATCAGCGGTCACGCAGCCAAGGTGCGGTCATGTGCGCTGACGAGAAGAGGAAGCCTTAGCAGTCTCCGCGGACTGCCTATACAACGGAGCGTCCCGAGCGACGGACGTATGCTCTGCTTGCGACACATTTTGTACCACAACATCTGGGGCCAGATGTTGTTGAACGAGCTAGGGGCCTCTCTCGCTTGCCGTCCGGATGGACCGGAACGAGCTATGAACCGGACTAAAAGGCTTCCTCCATTCTCCCTCCGATCCGCCGTCACTGGGTGTGCATTAGGTTAATTTATAGTGCTCGCATCACCCCAAAATTCCTTCTAGACCGCAACGGACGAACCCGGCTGCCGAACCATTCGATGAATGGACGCTACACCGGGCGAGCTAGCGGACGTCAAAGGCCGTCGAACCTAATAGGGTCCTCTTAGGCAATTGGCGTATTTACATGAGCACTTTTCCGCTAGCCCTTCATTAATTGTGACGACGGAGGCACACTGTTGGAAGACATCACAGATACATCACCCTAATCTTGATCGTCTGAAATAGAAATTGATAAAGTAGAGTGACCCTGCGGGGAAAGGACCGGAGTGTCCAAATCCCCAATAACATACAGTGACATACGCTTCCCATATTGTCATCAAAATCATACGATACAGAACAGGAGTTAATGCGAGTACACTGACCACATATAGAATGATAATAAAGTCAGAGGAAGACTTCCTCTTAAAACAATTGATCAATATCCTTTCAATGTGAAAAGAAAACAAGTCCTGGTACTCGCACTAACCCCTGGCAATCAAAATACATAATAATAATATGATCCATTAAGATAAAAAAAATAATTGAAATCAAAATATTTTGAAAAAATATTTTTTCAGAACAGCCCAAGTTTCTGAAAAGTAACGTTGAGCCCCAATGGATCCCAAGCCTAAGTGTGGAAAAAAATTTTAAAAATATTTTAAACAATTTATTCAACACTTACGAACAATAATAATGTATCTAGTTATGATTAAAATAACATCAAGATATTATTTTTTAGAAATCCCCCCCTCACACAGAGGGCTGTTGTAAATGTAAACAATGAGTGTAAAAACACTAAAATAAGACTCCAGGCACCCATGCCCGAAATCAGTTACCAAAAATACACTATCTGATGCAAAACAGAGACTTCCAGGGAAGAAACTGCAGAACATCAGATGGTAGATGCAGAACACAACGCCTAACCACCCGTAGGTGGAGACGTAAACATGGGGAAAAGAACAGAATTCATTCTGTTATTCAGCTAAAACTCCCAAGAAAATTTAGTAATAATAATTACAGAAACTATGCCAAAAGCATGGGAGAATAGCAAGGGGGAACTTAAAGGACAGTGTAACTAAATAATCAGAATGACAACAAAATGGCTGCTGCCTTGAAAATAGGTAACTTAACATAATTTCATTAACAAATTTTAAGTTACAGCCCTGATAATATTCTGTCACACATTTTTTTCCTCTCCTCCTTCTCTATCCTCTTTAGAATCACCATTTCACTAATATTTATGTGTCTGGCATCATTTAAACTGAGATTTATAAGCACAAAGATCAGTCAGATGTTAACTGATGAAGGGCCAAACTTAGAATGATTAATGGCGCCAATTTCGGAACGTCCTTGACACTGCGCATGCGCAGTAGGGGCGAAGTGTGGAGGGCCTTTCAGGACATGTTTTCTTTAGTTTTAGATGCAAATTTTGGGGACTGGGGGGCAAAATTTGTGTTTGGCCCTATATTTTAAGAGTTAGCACCAGCTATGTCTGGGTCATTGGTACAGTATAAAAATATACCATTTTTCGACGAGTTAAAATATCACTGTTACGGAGCAAAATGGCACACATCCACCACGTGGACGGATAATCAAAAGAATGACAAATTGACGCACTGTGCACTGTTTTACGGTAGTCGTGGATTTGTACTATGGAAGAGCATCCCATACTGGGTGTACGCCGATGGCACTTGACCCAGTTTTGGCTTATTTTTTCGTGGTGTTTTTGCACCACTTTTCTTTCCCAAATCTCTTGGAAAAGATTAAAATAGGGAGTATTTTATCCGAGTTGGGTTCTTCCACTGTTGTGCAAGCCTGTAGTAAACAATGGAGGTAGGTTGATAAGAAATCCAGGGTAGGATTTGTTTTAAATTTTTGTTTAGCAGTTTTTTTGCCGAACTCTTAAAATTGATTAGCAAGTAGGTGTAATTGTTTAGCAGTTTTCATTCATGATGGTTTCACCCTCAAAAGTATTAAAATAAGTCAATGGTTTTATTTAAATCATGTTTCAATCAACTGTTGCCAGGGGGTCATTTGGATCAAACTGTTTAGTCCATGACTTACCAATTCTCTGCAACATCCTGGTCAGAGCCGTAACCACCCCCCCCCCCCCCCAGCCTCAACACACCACACACATTATGCATCACACAACGTCACAACTAATCTGTCCGGTGATTCTTTGTTGCAGGCCTAAACGACTTCATTCAGTGTGGTATTGGTTGCTTCTTTTAATAATTTTGCAAACAGTAATCATTGGCATAGGCAGTGTTGTTGTTTCTGATTCACATATTACTGCCAAGTTTCCATCCAAATATCAACAAAAATGCCTTATCAACCATTTCTTTTTATACTTTTAGTTTTGTTTTGCACGAAGTAGATATTTCTCTGTGCTAATTTTATAACCACTGGGCACAATATAGATAATCAAAACCTGAACACTTGGGTGAGAAGGTTGCATATTCAGGTTACAAATTATTAAGGAGCTTTATTTTATGTGGTAAAGTCTGAACAATGCTGAGGTTAGGATTTTGATTTCGAAGATTTGTCATTTTTTTCAAAGCGAATATTGATCGATGGGGAGGACAAAAACACTTAAGAATAATTTAATGGCGAATTCTTCTTGAACCTGATGATGTCCAGCTGGGATTGGGAATTTAGGGGCTGAACATTGAGAAATATAAGTACCATTTTGCACTGGAATGGGGCCGAATATCGGGCCTATGAGTGGGCCGAATATCGGGTTCATGAGGCCACTAAAAAGTCCCTGCAAAATGTTATCGTAAATCGTACCATACGTGATGTGTGAGTGCCTCTGAACGTCAGGAGAACAAAGAGGGATAATCCTATTCTGTTTACCAAAATGTGCATCGCACTTTGCGATCCAATTCTATGGAAGAGATTCGCATTAGGGGAAAATTGCATCGCAAACTGCGATGCGAAACCGAACAAATCCTATCCTGAAATCAGATCAATTTTTTTCCAAGGAACCAGAAATAAACATGTATGTGCACAGAACTGAAAGTGTATGATCATGGCATCAATAAAATTTTTGGAACCCACACTGCAGTCTTGAGCAGGTTAAATTAAAGATATGCATACAGGAATCAGATAAATGTTTCCAAGAAACCATAAAAAACCCATATATGCACAGCAGTGAAAGAGTTCGTCGTGAAATAAAATCTTTGGGAAAACACACTGATTCATACAGGAATCAGATCAATTGTTTTTCCAAGGAACCGGAAAAAAAACATATGCAGCATTCAAGGGGTTTGTATGTTCATGGCATCAATAAAATCTTTGGAACCCACATTGCCGTCTTGAGAGGAGGTTTAAATTAAAGACATGCATACAGAAATCAGATAAATGGTTCCAGCATTGGAAGGGTTCATATTCAACATGAAATAAAATCTTTGGAAAACAAACTAAGTCACAAATTTTAACAATTTTCTGATTAAAACAACAAGACTACAATGTTCATAGCAGAAAATTTGTTGTTTTAAGAACAATATGTCAATCAAGGTTCTCAGTGAATGAAAATTTTCCTCCAAGATAAACTACTGCAAAAAGGATGACTCGTCATTTTTTCAATACCCTCTACCGGGCACCCTGATTGAACCAATCCCTTCTTCCGGTCCTAAGGATGCTTCATACCAAATATTATAAATTTAAAGTAATTTGTATATTTTTATACTAACCAATGGCCCAGACTATCTGGTGCTTAACTGAAAGTTATTAAGGGCCACATACAAATTTTGAACCCCTCAATCCCCAAAATTTGCTTGCAAAACCGAAAATTGAAAGTCCTATCTGGCCCTCCATACATTTACTCTTTGCGCATGCGCAGACGTCAGGAAGTGACTGGAATTGGCACCAATATCATTCTTTGTAGAAGAGAGTACTACATAAAAATTCAGCGGGGAGGTATGAATGCTCTCTTGTGGGAGGGCCATCTCCGCCTGGGCCATTGGTAAGTATAAAAATATACAAATTACTTTAAATTTATAATATTTTTACAGTGTAAACCAATGGCCCAGACTAGCTGAATCGTAAAAAGGTGGAGGGCCTAGGACTTCAGAATTAGTAGATCAACATAGTTCCAATCCTGTAATCCAAGGTGAAAGGAAATTAAATTAGGAATTACATGTATGTCCCTCTATACAGTAATGGAGAAGACATATCATACAAAAGGAGCCCAGTTCAAGTAATTCCGTATACTTAGCATGAAGACTATGCTAATTGGATGTAACAAGTTCCCAATTTTTAAGGTTAGCCCGGACTAAGCCCCAGAAACTAGGATAGCGTATTTGAGAATGAGAGAATATCCTCCACAAACATATGCCATATACAATAAAACTCCAGCTGTATACAGGATATAATTACGGACAAAACAGCTTCCCTCATAGTTACATACCAATCAAGCCGGAGGAGAGGTAAAAAAAATCCCCCCCCCCCCTTTTTTTTTGAAGCAATCTTCAAAAAGAAAGAGGGGAGCACTATGGAATCAGTAAAAGCGGTACCAAAAAACAATATAAATAATCGTCGAACAGGCACTCAGGTATTAATTTATTATTAATAAATGGTGCTTAATGCCACTTCAGAAGCTAAGGCTATAGCGACGATCCCGGTAATTAGTATTTTCCGCTATATAACGTACACCGGAATCGGCATACGCAGATAGGTCGAAAACCGGTGATATAATATAACATACACATGTTCAATCGAACCACAATGAACAATCTCTGGAGAGTAAACACACTTCCGATGTAACCCACAGGCGACCCCATTCAGACGTACAATAAATTCCAGTAACAACACTCCCCACATGTACTATCCGATATCTATGACACTATAAAGGTGCGCATATACGAGAGTGCAAATCAAGGTGTATTCGACAGAGCACCGCCATTAATAGAAACCTGGATCTAGAAATGGAAGTAGGTATGATTAACAGGCTCGACACGGACCGCCCCCAAAAATAATTCATAATTTCTAAGGTGCATAACATACAATAATGTGGCAGCCTAATAATTATTATGTGCGTGAGCATTAAAATCATACATGTAATCATCTGAATACCAGTTAACTGGTTATGCAGCCTCCGAGGTACCCAAAGACTAGCAATTTATTTATGATGAATTATGTGCTCGTATATGACATATAGACAAACAATCACAGGAAACCAACCAACTAAAAAGTGGATTTGCACATGGGGTCGCCATAGAACATGACCCAGCCACCAATCGAGAAGTGAAAAAAAGCATGTATGTAAAACAGCTCATATGAGGCTTGCGGGAAGAAAACTACGTCTTGCCAGGTAATCACCTCTAGACACATTGGCGGTGGAGGGGGGGGGGGGGGGATTCAAAGTCATATCGAACCCTCCTCACCTGCATTACTTAATCGTTCTTGTGTTAGTCATAAAATAATATAGGAACCGCAATGGTTCCCTCACGTCTAACCGACTCCATTATGCCACTACGGGCGGAGAAGGACGTGAAGAACAAAAACTTCCCCTGATCAATACGGTCCTCTCGTGGAGGAAGCTTCAGGGGAACGTCCTGTAACAGTCACTTGAGAAGACTGATCCAAGGTTTCTGACGACAGAGGTGCTACTAGTAGGATTCACAACGAGACTGTTTGTTCTTAAACATAATCTATTGAATCAACTGAACAGGAGGATATGTGTTTCCCATCATTCATCCCCATTAGATCAGCAGAGCGTCTACTGCATACGCTCAATGGTCTGGTCATGACGACACGAACAACAGTAACTGATTGTTCTGGTGCGTTGCAAACAGATCTATCATGGGGCGATCCCTCTGGTAGCAAATCTGCCCAAATACTCGCTTGTTGAGCGTCCACTCCAATTGCACCAGGCGATCTTTCCGAGAGAGCGAGTCTGCTAGTACGTTCAGACGGCCCGGTATACCGTATTCATTCCAAATGTTGACACACTCTAAATTTTGATACACCATAATTATTTGCAAAAAGTAATTTTTAAAACCATCCTAATTTGTGAAACACCTTAAACATTATTTTTCCAGGTCCATTCTAATTGTTGAAACAGAGTGAAGAGGGAAGTTGATGAGTGTTTTTTTTTTCTTTCTTTTCATTTTTCGTACTGTTTTTATATTTCAATTTACGTGAGGTAAGTACATTTCAAATACTCGATGTATTCAATAAAAAATTTACACCTCACTTGCGTTTGTTATTTGTCAATCCAGCTGGCAGCTTCCAGATCAAACTACATTTGGTGTCAAGGTAAGTCCGTAATTGAATGCATTCTCACAGAAAATCCAAACAGAAACTAGAAGTATTTACTTTCTATATTGAAACGCACATGCGTAAACAACAACAAACCAGGTCATGAACAGAGAATATTCGCCGAATGTCCCTGTGGAAAAAACCGAGACAACTCGGCCCAAATTCAATGCAAAGAGGTGCTGATAACGACACTCGATAATAACACCTTTTTGAAGTGAATTATTTTTCCGATGGATTAGCAAGGGTGGGAAGACTTAATACTGGACGGGGATTAAAAGAAAAGAAAAAAAAAAAACATATCGTATAATTGTTTTTATTATTTCTTGTGATTTAAAGCAAGTAAATAATAATGAGTCAGATGATTTCACAAAGATAGAACAACAGATGTATATCACTGTTCACAAAATAAAAATATATGCTCTTTTTTAACATCAAGGAATATCCATACAATGAAATCACCATGTAACATCACATAACGTCGCCACACAACACGACCCATTTATACGTCACTGTCGGAAAAGTAAAAATCGCTATTTTTTGACAGAAGTCACACAATTGGTGTGATTACTGATACACTGCGTGCCCATACAAAACAACCCGTTTAAGTCACTATCGGAAAAGTAAAAATCGCTAATTTTTTTGCAGTAACCACACACGTTTGGTGTGATTATTGAAAGAAAATTTATCGATTCCTACTTTTCAGACAGTTAAAATCGTCCTCTAACCTTTTTTCTTTGATAAAATTTAGGAAACTAGTGGTTTTTTCCTCCAAATCTTTTGGGAGTCTCTGGGCAAGTGATGTTTTCGCTCTTAATGTTAAATCGTGGCGCCGCATGAATTTCATTGCCCAGCCATAGCTGGCTTGAAAATCCGTTGATGGCTGAACCTCACACTTTTTCACTAACTCTCGGGCGTAGGTACATAATGATTCCACAGAGACCGGGAGCTGCAGGTCTCTCTGTATTAAAACCCATTCAGAAATTTTCTCATCAATACTAACGCCATATGATACTGGTCGACCACTTCTAGAAAGATGTCCTGCCTTATTTCGTTTCTCATCACCATCAAAATTAATTTTACACCACCTACTCAATGACGTGGGATGAATTTTTAGCTTAGCGGCGGCTTTTCGTATCCCAAGCTGTTTGGCCAAATCAACTGCCACCTTTTTCTCTTTCAAATTCAATGACTTGTATTTCCCTCTGATGGTCGACTCGTGTTGAACAGGCTCTTGAGTAATTTGTTCATTACAGGTAATTTTGGAAATTTTCTGAGGCGGGCTTTCTTTTTCAGTGATTTCATCAACTTTCCTTTTTGCTGGTCTCCCTACGGGGCGTTTTACGGGTGTTTTTTGCGGGCTCAAATTCACCTTGGGTAGTGCTTCCTGTGCCGTTCTATATTTGATAACAAATCTATCCATGATTGTATTTGAAAGTACTGTCGTTGATTGGAGATGGAAATGTTTTATACAACTATGGGAGGAAAAAACAACAAATATGAACTCACTTTGATGTACCGGGGTAATCGCTGTTTGTTTATACTGTTGTTTTTCAACACATTCCATTTTTATAAATCCTTTTGAGTGGGTAAACATCGTTTTCAACTGAGAACTTTAATCTGTTCTTAATAAAAACCATGGCTACACACAGATTTACTGTGGAGAGAGGATGTCCCAGTCGATAATAACGAGAGAAGCACAGACAGGTCAGGTTTATTTTAAGTTTCAACATTTATTTATATTTTATATTTACCGGCGTCACACATGGAAATTTTTTTTTGTTTTCCAAATTTTGAAACACCCCATCCACCGCATTTTCCAAATGTTGATACAGTGAAAAAAATATTTATTTTAAACTGTGTCAACATTTGGAATGAATACGGTATGACGGATAAAAAGATGAACATGATAATTCATGACGTATAGGAAAATCTTCTCCGTTAGTTGGCATAACGGAAATGAATGGGTGCCGCCCTGGTTCCCGATGTCGAGTTGTCCGACCAAATTGAACATGGACATCCGTTTTTATGTGAATCCAATGTTGTAGAGCAAGCTATATTGACATCATCTCTTGATGTTTATGTGTTTCTCCTGGAACCAAGGGTCATAAAGACCCTGACACTTCAAGACTGTGGGACTTAGGGTCGTGCCCCAACCCGTCTGACTCACATCTATCATAATCGTGAAAGCCGGATCCGGCAGTTGCAGTGGAACTCCCTGAGTTAACCATTGAATATCTGCCCAATTTGAACCCTTGTTTTACTAGGTCTGTCAAAACAAAACTGGTTCAAACGAAAGCATCTTCACACTCCAGTTCTGAGTAAAGAATATCTGGAGGGGACGTGCGCGCAGGCGGCCCATCGGAATGAGATCCACAGCCGATCCGCACAGCTCCAACAGTCACATGAATTCCCTCACTATTAATGCGTCTGAGTGTAGACAAAAGCGAGCATAACAACTGACTAATTTTGCTCTGGGTAACGGCAGACGAACCAGATTGTTGGGAGTCTCAAAGCTCATTCCCAAGTGAATAGACGACTTGTAATTAGCTAGATCCGACTTTTTCTCGTTTACGATGAAACCGAGATGTCGGAGAAATAGAAGCAGACTCTGAACATCGTTCTGAAGAATAATTCTGTTGCCGTATCCCTGTAGAAGGTCATCCAAGTAAGCCGATGTTACCACAGACGAATAAGCTCGTAAGTAAGACATTACCGAGTTCATTATTCTAGTGAAACGCCCAGGGGGCCAGATTCAGACCAAAGCATATTGTTCTGAACTGATACACCTTCCCTTGTATGGCAAACCGCAAGTACATTTAGAATGCTGGATGTACCAGGACATGAAAGTATGCATCCTCAGATCTATTGATCACTCGAACGCTCGCTTTTACCGACTGAATGATTTCCATAAATAAACTTTTGGAGCCATGATAAGCTTGTTATCCAGCTCAAGTCTATAACCGGTGGAAACAAGCAGTCTGGCTTCAGTATGAGGAACAGGTGACTGTAAAAATCTTGAGAATCCTGATTCTCGATGAACTGTATTGCTTCCTTTGACAAGAGAGCGTATACCTCTGGTAGGAGAAACTCTCTTATGCAAGAATTTGATGGAAGATTTGTCCATCGTGGACAACTTGTCAGTGGGGTTTTTGCTCAGAATGATAGCCGTAAGCCGTCCGAGACTACACTTCTCACCCACTGATCTTCCGTCATTATTATCCAGTTTTTTTGCGGATCTTGATAACCTTCTGGCAACTGGCCAGCAATAGAGGTCTAAACCCTCACTTGTATGACCTGTGAGGCATATGGGAGGTGGAACCATGTCCTCCCCGAGAAAAGCCTCGTCTCGTCGGCCTAGGGGCGTCTGACCTATAGTCCCGATCAGATCTACACCCCTTTTCCCGAGTTGCTATACTGACGACCTCCAGAGTAATTATAAGAGGGTTTCTTGTACCCTTGTGAGGAGTTTCCTCTTGACGGTTTTGTCTGGAACGCCCTCCTTACTCTTGTCTGTAGAAGTGGGTCGTTGATATGCCGACTTCAAAAGCAGAGCACTAGACGCTTTCTTAGTAGCCTGTTCATAGACTAACGAAAGCTAGTCGTCGAAAATAAAATGTCCGGAAACCAGAGCGACTCAAAGAGAGCTTTTCACCTTGTCATCTTATCAGTGATGACGACGCAAGGGCAGCATCACGTCTGATTAACTCCAGATTAGCCACTGTTAGGGCAGAGTTATACATGGTATACATAATAGTCCTGGAAAGAACTCTAAGAGAGGTACGAACGTCCTCAAATTCCTTTCCCTTGAGACGTTGCACCATAGCTCTTGTAAGGTGATCTGCGTAAGACATAACGTCCAAATTCGCTCTATTTGAAGAAATTGCTGTCTCAATTGTGTCTGAGCGAATAGTGAATGATACAGGTAAGGATACCTCTAGATCCCCGGCCTGCTCATCCAAACGCAGAACTCTCTGAACATTATCCCCGACCGTTTTTAAATGAACGTGGTCCAAAAAACAGTATGTATACGGAAGATGAAGATAAGAAACCACCTTCTTCCTCGCACTCAAGAGGATAAATATGGTGTCGTCTATATGGCTGAAGGCCTGCAACAAGTGCATAAACTGAACTGGAAAAGAAAGGACTTCCTTTGTCCGGATAAAGTCTGCGCCTAACAACGCCAGCGGTTTCTCTCTTGTTGTCGCAGCATTCTGATTCGGCGGAACAAAATCAGGGTAGTATTGATGGATGAAAGCCACCGCAACCATGTACTGTTCCGAAAGGGAAGGGTAATCCTCTTCCTTATCCCTTTCACCATCCGAGAGAATAAGTTTGGAATCTCAGTCCATTGCATCTGCGTGAACAGATGACTGGACCGACCCAGCACCCTCCGACAGCTCAAATTCTGAGTCTGAGGGAGGCTGCACCTGCACTTGCTGGGATGCTGCGATCAGCTGCACAATTTGCGACAACAAGTCCGTCATTGAGGCCTGAGGAGTAGCGGTCTTCCGTTTGTTAGCCGCATGTGGCTCCTGGGATGGTGTGTCGGAAACGGATCCTTTCTCCGAACGTCCCGATGATCAAGGCCTCGTCTCCCTAGCTACCGGATGGACCAACTTCATGGGCAAAGAGTGGTTCCTTCTTCGTGCAACAGGCTGGATATCTGAAGTCGAGTAGCTAGGATGTGGTCGTGTGTGCTTAAATAACGTAGCGGAGGAATCCGTGACTGAAGCCGACCCCGGCTGCAGACTAGACGGAGTGTCCCGAGCGGCAGGCAGACATATCCTCCGTCTCGTGCAAGTTTCCAACCAGAAAACTCCATTTCGGCCTTGTGAAACGTAGCAGAGGAAGCCTTGACTGAAACCGACCCCGGCTGCAGACTAAACAGAGCGTCCCGAGTGGAGGGCACACATATGCTCCGGCTTGCGCAAGTTTCTCAAAACAACATCTGACCCCAGACGTTGCTAGATCAGACCTCGCCGAGTACAAGAACTTGCTGACTTCCTCCCTATTTCCGTCGTTGCTGGGTGAGCTATTTATATTATAGTGCTCGCTCAACCCAATCCACTTCTAGACCGCGACGGACTACCTGGCGTCATGGCACCCACGGACGGAGTACCGCTTCACCGGTTGAGCTAGCTGCTTGTAAGAGATTAAAACCGTTAACCAAAGGCCCTACCTCTTGCAATAATGAGCACTGCAGCTAGCTCTATATGCTCCATGGAGCGCGATGACGGTAGCACACTTGGATGGGTGTCAGAATATCATCACCATGTTCATGTTCCTCTGAAATAGAAACTGACAGAATGAATTAAAATGCGGTAAGAGGTTCCGATCCTTAGAACCTCACCACCAACAACGTACCATGACACCCAACTCCAACATCAGTCATCCCAGTGCAACACAAAACTGACAAGAGTCCATAGGAGTATATCAACTAAAGTCGTTATCAGTCCTCCGAACTCAACAACAATATATATATATATATATATAACTGAGATACCTGAATAATAGCAAACATAATTAAATTCAAAATATTTTTTGTAAACAAAAAAATGGTGAAAAAACGCACAAGTTCCCAAAGAGAACATTAAGAACCCAAGGGATTCCCGATACAGCCTAAGTGTGGACAAAAACCAACATTTATGAGCTACACTACTGGAATAATAATCCATGTATCCTACAGTAAACTACAGTAATAGAATATAAAAAAACTACCTATATATGAGGATGCTGACAATGTAAACAACCTCAATGTAAACAAGAAATCAGGCACACAAAAAGGCCCAATGTCAGAACCAACTGAAATGCTATCAGATGCAAAGCTAGATCTTCATACGAAGAAAAAATTATACATCGGATAGAAAATGCAAGACTAAACGGCCTAACACCCCTAGGGTGATGACGTAACCCTGAGGAAGAAGCAGAATAATATTCTGTCATAAATGTTAAACTCCCAAGAAATTTAATAAAAAATTTCAATAAAAAATAGCCAAAAAGCTTAAGATTTAAACAGGAAGGGTTCATGGAAGGATAGGGAAGGAATACTTAACAAACAGTGGAATAATCATTTTTAAAAATGATGATGTCAGACATATGTCCCGAAATTGGGAAACATAAAATAATTTTATAAATATTATAAAGTTACAGCCCTGAACGTCCAAAACCACCGTTGAACACTTCCTTCGTCCAATAACAGCCGTGTATCCAATTCTTGCATTGATTTGTGTCTGGCATCCTCAAAAAGTTAAAAAATTTATAGTAATTTATATATTTTTTATACTTACCAATGACCCAGACATAGCTGGTGCTAACTCTTAAAATATAGGGCCAAACACAAATTTTGCCCCCCAATCCCCAAAATTTGCATCTAAAACCAAAGAAAACATGTCCTGAATGGCCCTCCACACTTCACCTCTACTGCGCATGCGCAGTGTCAAGGACGTTCCGAAATTGGCGCCATTAATCATTCTTATAACCAGTGCCTGGTAAGTGCTATGTACTCAGCGGGGAGGTATGAGTTCCCAACTCCTGGGAGGGCCATCCCCGTCAGGGTCATTGGTAAGTATAAAAAATATATAAATTACTATAAATTTTTTAACATTTTTATACTGTACCAATGACCCAGACATAGCTGAATAGTAAAAAGGCTGGAGGGCCAAGGACATAGAGCAAGTTGGAATACGCTCAATTATATAAAATAGAGTCATCCCCTCTAGGGAAAAAGAAGTATTAGGCCTTACATGTATCTTTCTTATTTATGATAAATTAGAAAGATACAACACCTTCCAAAATTGAGCATCATACATCCATGTACTCTATTAATATCTAGTATAATCCTTATACTAATAATTTTTAAAGTAAGCCAATAAATAAAATAAGTCTAGAGAATAAAGACTCTTTATACTCCTTAAAAGTGTCTGAGGGTTGTATAATAATGTCCGTTGACACGTGCTATATTCAAAAGCTATACTTTAAAAACTAAGACCTGAATGAATTTTTAAAACATAAACTTCTCACTAAACAACCATCCCAATAACAGCTCAGAATTACTAACTCCGGAGGAGGTATCCCCTTGTTTTCATAGTAAAACAGGTGACCCAAGGGAACACCCTCCCCCCCCCCCCCCTTTTTTCTTGCCCTGGGTCAAATAGCCCAGAGCGAAGAGGGCAGCAGAATGGAGTCACTGCCGAAACAGACAGCCTACCTAGCTATAGAAGCAACTGTTAAGTGAATGACATTCTGAGCAGTAGATAATAGACCTAACAATAGAGGCCTCCAGAAATGGACTCGATATTTCTGAGATAAAAATTCATGAATGTGGATGGCTGAGCGCAATGAGCAGCCTTCAAAAATCTATAATAGCGACACTATTAATGTAAGCCCAAGATGTAGAAGAACTCTTACTTCATGAGCCGAAATCTCAAGCACAACTGCTGAGTCAATGATATACCATAAGCAGTATCGATAGTTAATTGAATCTGTTTATAAATACGTAAACTCTAACCGGACAGAGTAAAGGCCTATGCCCATACGAAGATGGAAGGACCTTAATAACAATAGGTTCCGGATATTTATTAGGAGCCTGACTCTAATGCAAAAATCCAACGTAAATAGTAAAGGAAGTAGTGATTCCGAAACTACGAAAGTTAAAATCATCCACCGATAGTGCATGAAGCTCACTGACTCTTCAGTAAAAGAGAAGCCAACAGAATTACTGTCTAAAAGGTCAGAATTTGAAAACTACTGTTTCCAGAGGCTCAAATGATTACTTAGCTAAATAAGAACCGAAGTTAAATTCCGTGTAGAAATTTAATCTAATGATTCTAAGTCTATTTATCGAAAAGTTACTAACTGACTTAGATAAAGAAACATAAGACTCAATTGCAAACTATCATAGAGTGCATAGGTATGAGATAACATAAACCTATAACCTTAATAGTAACAGGCTGCAGTAGATCTTGTCAAACAAGTATACTAAAAAGTTGCAATGACTAGTATGGAGGGATCAACAATATCAACATAATGATCCCTACACCAACGACGGAAGAGCCTCCACTTTAGCCGCATAGTATAGCGAAGAAGAGGTTCTCCTACAGTAAGAAATCACGTCCAAAGCTCGTCCAGTACAATGCCTACAATGCAATAAGGACCACACAACGGAATACGTGAAGGTTGAGACCTTGCGGGTTGTGATGAAGATGACACGATTTTACCGAGCGAAAAAAGATCCTCTCATGGAGGAAGTTTTCGCGTTAAGTCCCACAGTAGACATCAGAGTAAATTTACCCACGGTCTCTGTGAAGACAGAGATGCTATCAACAGAAATGTATTGTGGTTGTTTATCTTAGCAATACATGCTGAAACAACAGCGCAGGAGGATACGCATATCCTATCATTCCGTCCTATTAGATCAATAGAGCGTTAACAACATAAGCTCAGAGATCCGGACATGTAAACACATACGTCTGCAATTGATTAGCAAGTTGTGTCGTAAATAAATTATCATTGGGCACTCCCATTGATAGCAAATCTGATTGAATACTTGTTTGTTGAGAGTCCATTCTGATGGCAACAAGCGACCCATAAGTGAAAGGGAGTCCGGTAATACAATCAGACGACCCGGAATATGACGGACCGAAGCCGAACCTGGTGTACTATAACAAACAGAAGGATTCTTTCCATTAAATTGAATAACGGAAACGAATGAGTTCCTCCCTGGTTCCGGAGATACGCCACTACTGTCGTATTATCGGACAGGATTTGGACATGCGTTTCTGAATAATGTTCATCCAATGACATAAAGCAAGCCTAAAAAACATTATTCCGTGGAAGATAAGTACTTGCCTAGAGACTGCGGAACCCAAAGACCCTGGCACTGCGAATCCGTTGGGATAAATATTGTATCCCAACCTGTTTGACTGGCAACCGTCATAATTATAAAACTCGGATCCGGCAACTGCAGTGGCACTCTCTGAGTCAACCACCGAATGTTTGCCCCAGTCTGAATCTCTTGCTACACTAGATAGACAAGAGAACGTGTAAATCGAGCAATTTATGGATTGCTGAAAAGTTGCCGTCGAAGAGAAGCTTCTCCGAGAACGAAGCGACTCTGAGAGAGTTCTTCACCTTACTATCCACGCGCGTGGATGTAGCTAGGGCTGCGTCACGTCTAACCAACTCCAAGTAGCCACTGAAGGGCGGAGTTATACGTGAACAAACTACTGCCCTCAAAAGAAATCACATTGAGGATCATATCCCGGAATTCTTTCTCTTGAAGACGTAATGATAACGCCTCAGTAAGGTGGATTACGTATGATAAAGTGTCTAAGTTAAGTCTATTAGACATCATTGTCGTTTCCAACATTGTGGTTGGAAAAGACATAGACGACGAAAAAGATTATTTCCAGTCTTTAACCACGCCGTCTAGACGCATATGAACTCTCGGTATGCCCTGTTCTGCCAAAATAAATTATTCCTATAAATGATAAAAGGCAGAAATGAGCATTGCGGACAAGAAACTAAACTATCATGCTTGGTAGCAGGCTTATATATATATATAGCGTCGATAAATAATACACATGTTCTAATGACATTATTGGACTGTGTCGGTAAGTCAGGGACAATGTCCCTGAACCGATCCAAAATTCCGTGTCCAATGACGCTATAAGTCTCTTATCCAACATCGCAGCAATGTAGTCCGAAGGAACAACCGCTGGAAGATAATGCCGGAAGAAATGTATGGCAGCTTCCGATGTTACGAAAGGGAAAACTCGAATCTTTCGAATCCCTTTCGCCATCCTGTCGGACCCTATAAAGCGTTCGGTCGTCCGAACCTGATGCAACCGCGGACCGCACCAACCCAGCACCGTCGGATAATTCCTGATCCGACCGAGAAACTGTCGATTGCTGGGATGCTGCGAAAAACTGTGCTAACTTGGATAGCACGTCCGTCACTGAGGCCTGTGGAAAAGCAGTCTTACGATGCATTGCCGCTGGAAGCTCCGTGATTGTTACCCCGTGCATACTACTATTATGCGAGCAAACGGAGTGTATAGGCCTCGTGTCCCTTGGCTACCGGATGGCGTGACCTGTTCGCCGTGGAATCAGTGAATGACGAAACTGGTCGGATACTCAAGGTCACGTAGCCAATGTGCGGTCGTGTGCACTGCTGTGAGGATGAGGAAGCATTATCGACAGTCTCTAGGACTGTCAATATAACGGAGCGTCCCGAGCGGCGGACATATGCTCCGAATGTAAAATATCTGAACCACAACATGCAGTCCCCTATGTTGTTGGACGAGAGAGGGACCTCTCTCGCTCACAGCCCGGATGGACCTGGACGAGCCAGGAACCGGACTAACAGGCTTCCTCCGATCTGGCCTCAATCCGCCGACACTGGGTGAGTACTAAAGTTATTATAGTGCTCGCATCACCCAAATCTCCTTCCTAGACCGCAACGGACGAACCCGGCAGCCAAACCATTCGATGAATGTACGCTACACCGGGTGAGCTAGCGAATGTCACTCCGTCGATCCTACAAGGGACCTCTTAGGCGATAGACATATTCCATGAGCACTTATTGCCGCTAGCTCTTCATTAACTATGACGACAGAGGCACACTTTTGAAAGACATCTCCGTAACTTTGCGAACAAGAAACCAGAAATGCTTGGTAATAGCAAGCATATAATAATAAATATATAGCGTCGTTCAATAATTCGAAAGTTTGTGTGACATTATTGGACTATGTCGGAACTGAGGGACGATGTCCCTGAACCGAACCAAAAATTTCTAAGTCCACCGACGCTATCAGTTTCTTATCCGGCATCGCAGCATTCTGGTCCGACGAAAGAACCTGTAGAAGATCAAGTCAAATGACATACACAACAGCATATGCTGTTCCGAAAGGGAAAGCTCGAAATCCTCTGAATCCCTTTCGGCATCCCGTCGGACCGGATGAAATTTTTGGACGTCCGTACCCGCTTCCGTGGAGCGTCCCGACCCAGCATCGTCGGATAATACATTATGCGACAGATTCAGTTGTTGCTGGGATGCTGCGATAAGCGTCCGTCCCCGAGGCCTTGCAGTAGCGGTCTTACGATGCATTGCCGCCGGAAGCTCCGTGTACGTTGACTCCCGCACACTTTCCTATGCGAACGTCCGGAGTCTGCAGGCCTCGTGTCCCTGGCTACCGGATGGTGTGACCTGGTCGCCGATGATTCTCTGACTGGCGAAGCTGACTGGATATCCGAGGTCACGTAGCCAAGAGCGGTCGTGTGCGCTACCATGAGAATGAGGAAGCCTTATTGACAGTCTCTCTGGACTGACTATATGTCGGAGCGTCCCGAGCGGCGGACGTATGCTCCGAATGCGAAACATTTTGTACCACAACATCTGGGGCCAGATGTTGTTGTACGAGAGAGGGGCCTCTCTCACTCGCCGTCCGGATGGACCTGAACGAGCTAGGAACTGGACTAAAAGGCTTCCTCCATTCTCCCTCTAATCCGCCGTCACTGGGTGTGCATTTGGTTGATTTATAGTGCTCGCATCACCCCAAAACTCCTTCTAGACCGCAACGGATGAACCCGGCAGCCGAACCATTCGATGAATGGATGCTACACCGGGCGAGCTAGCGGACGTCAAAGGCCGTCGAACCTACTAGGGTCCTCTTAGGCAATTGGCGTATTTACATGAGCACTTTTCCGCTAGCCCTTCATTAATTGTGACGACGGAGGCACACTGTTGGAAGACATCACGGATACATCACCCTAATCTTGATCGTCTGAAATAGAAATTGATAAAGTAGAGTGACCCTGCGGGGAAAGGACCGGAATGTCCAATTCCCCACTAACATACCGTGACATACGCTTCCCATGTTGTCATTGAAATAATCACATACAGAACAGGAGTTAGTGCGAGTACACTGACTACATATAGAATGATTATAAAAGTCAGAGGAAGACTTCCTCTTATTACAATTGATCAAAATCCTTTCAATGTGAAAAGAAAACAAAGTCCTGGTACTCGCACCAACCCCTGACAATCAAAATACATAATAATATGATCCATTAACATAGAAAAAATAATTGAAATCAAAATATTTTGAAAAAATATTTTTTCAGAACAGCCCAAGTTTCTGAAAAGTAACGTTGAGCCCCAATGGATCCCAAGCCTAAGTGTGGACAAAAATTTTAAAAATATTTTAAACAATTTATGCAACACTTACGAACAATAATAAGGTATCTAGTTATGATTAAATTAACATCAAGATATTATTTTCAAGAAATCCCCCCTCACACAGAGGGCTGTTGTAAATGTAAACAATAAGTGTAAAAACACTAAAATAAGACTCCAGGCACCCAGGCCCGACATCAGTTACCAATAATACACTATCTGATGCAAAACAGAGACTTCCAGGGAAGAAACTGCAGAACATCAGATGGTAGATGCAGAACACAACGCCTAACCACCCCTAGGTGAAGACGAAAACATGGGGAAAAGAACAGAATTCATTCTGTTATTCAGCTAAAACTCCCAAGAAATTTTAGTAATAATAATTACAGAAAATATGCCAAAAGCATGGGAGAATAGCAAGAGGGGACTTAAAGGAAAGGGAGAGAGGAAAACACTGAAAAATCAGTGTAACTTGATAACAAGAATGACAACAAAATGGCTGCTGCCTCGGAAATAGGTAACTTAACATAATTTCATTAAAAAATTTCAAGTTACAGCCCTGATAATTTTCTGTCACACATTTTTCCTCTCCTCCTTCTATATCCTCCTTAGAATCACCATTTCACTAATATTTATGTGTCTGGCATCATTTAAACTGAGATTTACAAGCACAAAGATCAGTCAGATGTTAACTGATGAAGGGCCAAACTAAGAATGATTAATGGCGCCAATTTCGGAACGTCCTTGACACTGCGCATGCGCAGTAGAGGTGAAGTGTGGAGCGCCATTCAGGACGTGTTTTCTTTGGTTTTAGATGCAAATTTTGGGGATTGGGGGGCAAAATTTGTGTTTGGCCCTATATTTTAAGAGTTAGCACCAGCTATGTCTGGGTCATTGGTACAGTATAAAAATAGGAGATTTTAAAGCACAGATGTCATTTCATTGTTGATGACTTTAACAAAGAATGAGGTTGGCGCCAATTCCAGTCACCAAACAAACTGCACTGTTTGGTCATGTGATGCATATAATATTAAAACATTCCTCAATTTTCCCGAATTTTATGCTGAGGGAGGGAGGCTTTTTTTGTTTATTTACAGAACAGTTCTGAAAATAGTTGGAATCAGAAATTTAACCAATGTTTTCAGCAGTGAAAATTTCCCATGATGCAGTTGAAAATTTAAGCAACTATACCTTGTTTGACAGAGCTCTGTCAAACAAGGTATAGCTGGTTAAATATTTGTCCTGCAAGTGCAAAATAGTGTCATAGAAGAGATTGCCAAATGACAAAAAAAGGTGATGAGGCAGATTTTGTATGATGAGGGAGGTGCCTCAGAAACAAGAATCTTTTTTAATAGCCTAATGAATAGTATAATTTATCTTGACATATAGGATGTAGAATGCTTTAATTAAACAGAATATATCAATATGTACTTACTGTTCCAAAGGAATTCATCTCACATCCAGATTCTAACAACAAAGATACTATTTCAGGATGTCCATGGTATGACGCATACATCAGACAAGTGAAATCAGCCTAGAAAAAATTGTTCAATTAATGCAACAACACTGGTCATCTGCCATGTGTCAAAATAAATCGGAATATATTACAACAGGGATAGAAAAGACCGGTAATGCAATATCGTAGTGTTACTGTAAATTGTTTTGCATTACCAAAATCTGAGTTATGCTATCATTTGCCAGTATCACAAATTTTCCAAGAAAATTTGAAATTTAAGCATTGAAAATTGAAATATGTGAGTGAGATTTTTTTAATTATGGTATGCCTGTATGTACCAGTGAATCTCTGTGAATTTTTTTTACTTTCGCAGTATACATGTACGGTTGTTTAGGAATGTGACTGTAGTGATGGTGACTGTAGTGATGTGACTCGTGGATGTGACTGTAGTGATGTGACTCGTGGATGGTCATTACAGTCAAGATTGCTAAACTGTCATACAATTTACCTAAAATATATGTCTACAGAAATCACAATAGATACTTACGGAAGTCCACAAACATGTATAGGGAGTGCGGTGGCTCAGTGGTTACAGCAATGGACTTCAAACTGAAAGGTCCATGGTTTGATCCTTTCCAGGGCTAACTGCATTGTGCCTTTGGACAAGGCACTTAATCCCAATCACCCACATGGGGACACAGTCATGCTGTTTATTAAGGTGTACTGCACATCAATGATGCACTTGTCTTCAACCAATGCTAACCCTGCTTGTGCAGCTAGTACATTGGGGAGTCTGACAATTGCTTGCCATTGGTTGGTGGTTCTCTGTGGGTACACCACTTTCATCCACCTGTAAAACTAATCGACATGAGGTGATCCTGGCTGTTGAAAGTGTTGTTAAACACTAATAAATAAATCAACATGTATAATAAATCAGGTGTCCATACCTAGTTTAACTGGTAGAGAGCTGGAAGCCCATATTTGGGCTTTACTCATTAGTACAGGTACCACAACTTAAAGGCCTCATATTCAGTGGATGTGCTTCACTTTATCCTTGAAGTGAAATTATTTAGTCTGGTATGATTTGCCTTGTTACAATTTATGGGAGAGTGCCTATTGGCACTCTCCCATAAATTGTAACAAAGCAATGACACGTGAACAAATTCTAATGTCGAAAAGTTAAAAAATTTATAGTAATTTATATATTTTTTTATACTTACCAATGACCCAGACTTAGCTGGTGCTAACTCTTAAATTCTAGGGCCAAACACAAATTTTACCCTCCAATCCCCAAAATTTGCATCTAAAACCGAAAATTACATGTCCTATATGGTCCTCCATACCTTTCCTCCACTGCGCATGCACAGTGTCAAGGAGGTCTCGAAATTGGTGCCAAAAGTCATTCTTACAAGCAGTGCCTGGAAAAGCGTTATGTACTCAGCGGGGAGGTATGAGTTCCCAACTCATGGGAGGGCCATCCCTGTCTGGGTCATTGGTAAGTATAAAAAATATATAAATTACTATAAATTTTTTAACATTTTTATACTGTACCAATGACCCAGACTTAGCTGAATAGTAAAAAGGTTGGAGGGCCTAGGACATAAAGCAATCCAATAACTCAACTATATATATACAGAATTATCCCCTCAAGGAGAAAGGAGAAATAGGCTTTACATGTATCTTTCTATTCTGCATCAAAACGAGAAAGACACAACACCATTCTGTACTTGAGCATAATAACATCACCGATGTCTATTAACCTCCAGTATAATCCATTATGGTAATTATTTTTAAAGGAAAGCTGCTAAATAAAGTAGTCCAGATAAATGAGACTCTTATATTCATTAAAAGTGACCGATAATTGTATATTAACGTCTGCATGATATGTGACATATACAAATACTACACACCGAGGTACACTTAAAAATATTACATGGATGAGTAAAAAGATTATCTTTACGCTTTAAAAATCATCCCGGTACCGACTAGAATTACTGACTCTAGGGGAGGTATTCCCTTGCTTTTCACTATAAAGCAGGTGACCTACAGGAACACCCCCCCCCCCCCCCCCGCCCCTTCCCCTTGGTCAAATACCCCAGAGTGAAGAGGGCGGCAGCACAGAGTCACTGCCGGAACCAAAAGCCTACACAACTATAGTTGCAACCGTTTAGTGGACGACATTCTGAGCAACAGATAACGAACCTAAACAATGCCGGTCTCTAGAAATGGACTCAATATTTCTGAGGTATAAATTCGTGCAAGTGAAAGGCTAAAACCAATATGCAGCCGTCATTAGAACTGTAATAGCAACACTATTAGCATAAGCCTCTGAAGTAGAAAGAGCTAAAATCTTAATCGCAGACTGCTGTGTTGAAGATATTGTCATAAGCAGTACTGAAAGCTAATAGAATCCATTTAGCTATAGAATGGACCGAAATGTGGAGGAAGCTTCCACAGAATAAGCCACAACAGACACCTGAATAGATTAATGCACAGTCTTTGTGGAGACAGAGGTGCTACCAACAGAACTGCATTGAGATTAGTTAACTTAAGCAATATCTGCTGAATCAACGGCGCTGGAGGATACCCATATCCTATTATCCCGTCTCACGAGATGGATAGAATGTCAACTGCAAACGCTCGAGGATCCGAACATGCTGACACATACACTTGCAACTGATTGTTGAGATGCGTCGCAAAAAAGTCCATCATTGGCCGTTCTCATAGGTAGCAATTCTGATATAAATACTCGTTGTTAAAAGTCCATTTGACTGCAACAAGCATCCCTTTTGTGAAAGGGAGTCCGCTAATACGTTCAGACGACCCGGAATACGACGGACCGATAGGAGAACTTGATGTTCTAGTACCAACAGAAGGATTCATTCCGTTACAGTGAATAACAGAATGGAATGAGTACCTCCCTAGTTCCGAAAATACGCTTATACCGTCGAATTGTCGGACAGAATTGCCTGTGGGCATTCTGGATAACATTCATGCAATGACGTAACGCTTGCCAAAATAACATCAATTCCTGATGTTTATGTGCTTGATTAGGAACTATGGATCCCAAGGACCCTGGCACTTAAAAACCGTTGGGCTCAATGTTGGGTCCCAACCTATTTAACTGGCATCCGTCAAAACTGAAAAACTCGGATCTGGCAATTGCAGTGGAAGTTATTTCCCTGAATAAACCACTGAAAATCTGCCCAAGTCTGAATCTGTTTCACTTGACTTACAAGAGGATGTACGTAACGAACGAAAGAATCTTCACCCTCCAACTCTGTTCTTTTTGAGTCAAAAAGATTTGGAGAGGACAAGGGTGTAGCCGCCCCATTGGAATAAAATCCGCGGCAGCTCCACACAACCCTATCAGTCTGATGAATTCTCTCGCTGTAACTTTGTCTGAGTGAAGACAATAGCGAGCGTAACAACTGATTAATTTCGCTCTGGTTAACGGCAGACGAACGAGATTGTTGAGCGTCTCGAAGGTCATTCCCAAGTGGGTGAATGACTTGGCTGGCACCAGATCCGACTTCTCCTCGTTTATTATAAAACCGAGACGTCAGAGTAATAGAAGCAGATTCTGCACATTGTTCTGAAGCGTTAACTCGTTGCCGTACCCCTGAAGAATGTCGTCCAGGTAGGCCGACGTTACCGCAGACGAATGAGCTCGGAAATGTATCATTACCGAGTTCATTATTCGAGTGAAAGCCCAGGGCACTAGGTTCAAACTGAAGCACATTGCTCGGAACTGATATACAACTCCTAGGACTGCGAAGCGTAGATACTTTCTGAATGTCGGATGTACCATGACGTGAAAGTACGCATCTTTGAGATCTATGCTTGTAGCATAGTCGTTCACCCGAATACTCGCTCTGATTGATCGAATTGTTTCCATATAGAACTTCAGAGCGACGATCAGCTTGTTAATCCAGCTCAAATCTATGACTGGACGGAACGAGCCGTCTGGTTTCGGAACCAGAAACAGATGGCTGTAGAAACCCGGTGATTCCTGGTCTTCTACGACCTCTACCACGTTCTTCTTCAGAAGAGACTGTACTTCAGATAAAAGAGCGTCTCTTTTCTGCAGATTTGACGGAAGCTGAGTACATTTTGGACTTCGAGTTAATGGAGGCTTTCGTTTGAAGGATATTCTTAGTCCTTCCGAAATTACCCCTCGAACCCAGGGGTCGTCAGTAATTGACGCCCAATTGTTTATAAAACTCGATAATCTTCCGCCTACCGGAACACGATAGAGGTTCAAACCATCACCTCCTGGACCTGCGAGGCTTGCGGAAGGAGAAACTAAGTCCTCCACGACCCGCACCTCGCCCCGTCGACCTAGGGACGTCAGACCGGTTATCTCGGCCAGAATAACGTCCCCCACGTGAGTCGCTGCCTTGACGGTCTCTAGAATAAGACCTGGAGGATGCATAGGAACCTCTACAGGAACTTCTCTTGGGCGTACTTGTCCCTGAAGTGCCTGTCTTACTCTTTTCTGCTGTATCCGACTTTTTAGAAGCGGATTTGAATAGCAGAGAATCCGAAGCTTTCTTAGTTATCTTATCATAGATTGCTGAAAGCTTGCCGTCGAAGAGAAGCTCTCCGGAGACCGAAGCGACTCTGAGAGAGTTCTTCACCTTACTATCCACGCGCGTGGATGTAGCTAGGGCTGCGTCACGTCTAACCAACTCCAGGTTTGCCACTGAAAGGGCAGAGTTATACGTGGAATAAACTATTGCCCTTGAAAAAACTCTTAATGAGGATTGTATATCCTAGAATTCTTTCCCTTGAAGACGTAATGATAACGCCTTAGTAAGGTGATCTGCGTATGATAAAGCATCTAAGTTAACTCTGTTAGACATTATTGTCATTTCCAACGTCGTGGTTGGAATTGACATAGACGACAGTATAGACAATTCTAAGTCTTCAGCCTGGTCGTCTAGACGCAGAGGAACTCTCGGTATGCCCTGTCCTGCCGTTTCGAATTTATTCCTTGAATTGATGAAAGGCAGATTTAGAGCATTTGCGGACAAGAAACCAGACTTGCCCATTTTGGTAGCAAGCTTATATATAGCGTCATTCAATAATTCAAATGTTCTTGTGACATTATTGGACTGTGTCGGAAACTCAGAGACGATGTCCCTAAACCGATCAAAAAATTCTGTGTCAAATGACGCTATCAGTCTCTTATCCGGCATCGCTGCATTCTGGTCCGACTGAACAACCTCTGGAAGATAATGCCAGATAAAATCTACAGCAGCTTTATGTTGTTCCGAAAGGGAAAACTCCAGATCCTCTGAATCCCTTTCACCATCCTGTCAGACCCTATGAAGTTCTCGGTCGTCCGTACCTGATTCTTCAGCGGAGCGTACCGACCCAGCATCGTCGGATAATTCCTGATCCGGCAGAGATTCATCTGCTGGGATGCTGCGATAAGTTGTGCTATTTGGGATAGCACGTCTGTCACTGAGGCCTGTGGAGTAGCGGTCTTACGTTGCTTTGCCGCTGGAAGCTCCGTGTACGTTGACTCCTGCATACTTCTTATATGCGAACGTCCGGAGTCTACAGGCCTCGTGTCCCTGGCTACCGGATGGCGTGACCTGGTCGCCGTGGAATCCCTGATCGGCGAAGCTGGCTGGATATCCGTGGTCACGTAGCCAAGGTGCGGTCGTGGGCGTTGCCGAGAGGATGAGGAAGCCATATCGACAGTCTCTCCGGACTGTCTATATAACGGAGCGTCCCGAGCAGCGGACGTATGCTCCGAATGCGAAACGTTTTGAACCACAACATCTGGTCCCAGATGTTGTTGTACGAGAGAGGGACCTCTCTCGCTCGCAGCCCGGATGGACCTGGAAAGGCCTCATATCCTGTTTAACAGATGAAGTAACCTGGTCAACAATATTCCCTGGTCGGCAAAGCAGGAGCTCTAGGAACGTTCATTCCTGCATTTATATAATATGCGAACGTCCCCTGAAACTCTGTGGTCACAAGCCAAGGTGCGGTGGTGTGTGTTGACATGAGGATGAGGAAGCCCATAACACAGCCAGTTCGGACTGTGTATGTGACGGAACGTCCCGAACAGGAGGATTGGACGTATGTTCCGACTAACAAACAAACATACATCAACAATGCGGCTCAAATGTAGTTGTAAGAGAGAGGGGGGCCTATCTCGCTCGCGGTCCGGATAGACCTGGACGAGCTAGCTACTAGACTGACAGGCTTCCTCCGTACTATCCTCGGATCCATCGTTGCTGGGTGTGCACATTCCAAGTTTATAGTGCTCGCATCACCCACACTGCTTCCCAGAACCGTAACGGAGAAACCCGGCTGCCGAGCCATTCGATGAATGGTCGCTACACCAGGCGGACTAGCGGACGATCAATGCCTTCGATCCTACTAGGGACCTCTTCGGCAATTGTCGTATTACCCTAAGCACTTAGCCGCTAGCCCTAACACTGCAACGACGGAGACACACTTGTTGAAGACATCATGAAAACATCACTCTGAATTCTGAAAAATAAAATGATAATACAGAGTGACCCTACGGAGAGAGGACCAGTATGGACCCCTCCCCACAAACACAATATCGTGACACACGTCTCCAACGTTGTCATTTCAATCAACACACACAGAGCAGGAATTAGTGTGAATACATTGAACCTGAGAATTAGAGGAAGATATCCTCGCATTATAAATAAAAATTTTTTTTTTTTTTTTTTTTTTTTATCAATAAAAAAAAAATACACACATATTAGTCGCACTATCCCTTGAAATAAAGATACATAATATAACATAATCCATTATAATCTTTGAAAGAAAATAATTTTCAAAAAAAAAATTTTTGAAAAATTTTTTTCAGAAGAGCCCAAGTGCCCAATGGGAACACCGAGCCCAAATGGATCCCAAAAAAGCCTAAGTGTGGACAAAATTTTTTAAAACATTTCAAAAAATTAATGCAACACTTACATACAATATTAATGTATCTTGCTATGTGTAAACTAATGTAAAGACAAGAAATCACTATCAGCAGTAACTGTTGTCAATGTAAACAAGAAGTTGTACAAAAACCGGAAACATGACTCCAGGCACTGATAAACATGGCCCGAAAGTTACCAATTTAAACACTATCTGATGCAAAACAGAGATTTCCATAGAAGAAACTGCAGAACATCAGATGGTAGATGCAGATCACAACGCCTAAACACCTAAGGGTGAGGACGTCAACATGGGGAAAAGAACAGAAATTCATTCTGTTTCGAAGCCAAAACTCCCAAGAAATTTTAGTAATAATTATTACAGAAAATATGCCAAAAGCATGGGAGAATAGCAAGGGAGGAATAAAGGAAAGGGAGAGAGGCAACATTGATCAAGCAGTGGAACTTTCATAGCAAGAATGATAACAACAGGCTCATGCCTCGAAATTAGGGAACATAACATAATTTCGTAAAAAAATTTAAGTTACAGCCCTGATTATTTCCTGCCACTGAATTTTCCTCTCATCCTTCTATTTCCTCTTTAGATCCACCATTTCTCTCATATTTATGTGTCTGGCATCATTTAAACTGAGATTTACAAGCACAAATATCAGTCAGATGTAAACTGATGAAGGGCCAAACAAAGAATGACTTTTGGCGCCAATTTCGAGACCTCCTTGACACTGTGCATGCGCAGTGGAGGAAAGGTATGGAGGACCATATAGGACATGTAATTTTCGGTTTTAGATGCAAATTTTGGGGATTTGGGGGTAAAATTTGTGTTTGGCTCTAGAATTTAAAAGTTAGCACCAGCTAAGTCTGGGTCATTGATACAGTATAAAAATATAATTTAGCACTCTACCAGTTAATAGATTTAGTGTTTCAGACTGGATGTATTGATTAAGTCTTTTATGCTTAACTGTAGGGTCAGTTTACTCTACAGCACATAAATTTAGTTTACACTACTAGATTAAGGAATGGGATAATTCATGGGATACCAGAAAATATTTGATGTTTCTACCCCTGTTAAAACTTATACAAAAATATACAAAATCAATACAAAATCAATATATCATTGGTGGGCTTCCAAAAGGTCATATCACTGGTTTTGGCACAAAACATTTTTTCACAAATTTGAAATCTACAGAAACAAGTGATCAGGCAAATTGTGTTTTTAGGTCCGAAATGTTCACATAAAGTTCTTAAATGTCGTATCTTGAAGGCATTTAAAAAAAAATGGAGTACTGATTCTAAAATGTATCTCGAAAATACTGCTTTGTGAACAGGGGCAATCAGCTTGTTTCTGAGAGGTGGAAATCAAACAAACAGGAAGCTGACTAAACACTCAATGCATTAATGGCACAGGTCATAGAATGAGAGAGATATAATCAATTCAAAAGTGTTGTATAATTTCCATTGCAGCAAGTTAACTCTCAAAATGTCATATCACCACCTTGAAGTCATTTTTCTCAAAGAAAACACATCTAAAAGACTGAAAGAATGAATGTGGATTTTTATTTGAGGAGCTATGTTACTCTGTTCTGTGTTCATAATATTTAGAGTTATTGAAGTTTTTGTCTCTCCTGAAAAGTTTCAGATGTGTTATTATCGAAGCCCACCGGTGATATATTTCTAAAAGGTCAATTTCATCCCTTCATGTTTCTGGTCACAGAGTTAGGGAAAATTGAGCCACTGTGAAAAACAGTTTTAAAACAAGTTTTACTGAGATAGCAGTGTGCAGTTTTATAAGATTAAATCAGCAATTATCTCCCCTTATCAAATCATGAGAAACTGACAATGCATATATGATAACAGTTTAAGAAGAACCCAAGCCCTATCATTAATCCTAAAATATCTACAACTCTTTTTAACCAGGTATACATAATTTTAACACTTCAATCTGCAACATAAAGAAATTTGACCAATTATATTTCAAATAGTAACAGTGGTAAGTAAGCCATGGCAAGGCTTTTAACTCACCCAAATTCACATTGGTAACCAACATCCCGAAATACTGTACACAGGGATTCTTCTGGGTGTCTACAGGGGCCAAATATGAGACCCTGTCCCAATTGCATTTGGGCATGATTTTTCCCCAATTCCCATGAACAAATTTCCCAGTCTCAGTCCCCACTTGAACAGAAACATTTACTGCACAATTAGTGTCCTGAACTGGGTCTCAGAAAACCACAGGACACCAATCTTAGAAAGTGTCTGAATTCTAAGTCAAATGACAAGTTCTTCTTTAATAGTACAAGTCTTTGTATGTTCCTTTCCCTTCAAAACAAATTCCCAATTGGAGACCCCATGATACAAATTTTCTTAATGACATGGGCCTGTGAACCCTGTCCCAAAGAGAGCAGAAGAATCCCTAGTATATCCACAAATTGAAGGGTGAGCAGAAATAATTATCTGTCTAAATGAAATGCACAGATAGGAGTCCACTTATTTTGATAGTTCCTTATTGAATATCCATGTTAATTACATAGGACTTCCAAACACCAAACCATTTACCATACCATCAATACAAATTTGAGGCTGTTAATTTCATATAGACAAAAGAGTAAACACCTCTTAAACAAGAGGCCCCAGGGGGCCTGAGGGCGCTCACCTGACATGGTAGTCTAAATATCAAACCAGGGACTTGACTTGAATAAGCTGCATATGCCCCTCCAAAGAAAAGCATATACCAACTAGATGAAGCGATTGTGCCCACACAATACACAGGATTTTCCTTCTATTTTAAGTTCCTGCACTTTTACGTCCCAAAATTGAGATAAGCACATAAAAAACAGATTTTTTTCCCAAACAAAATACTTTCAGCCTAAATTTTTTTCTTCTTTTTAAAATGCATAAAAAACGATAAAACTAATTTCAGGATTTTGGTCCAAAATTTTCCCACCCGCACTCCAAATTTTCAGGGTAAAAAAAAAATTTTTTTTTTGTCTTAAAACTGACAGAAATGCATAAAAAACAAAAAAAATTTTTTTCGGATTTTCGTCCAAAATTTTTTAAGTCCCACCCGCACCCCAAATTTTCAGGGTAAAAAAAAAAATTATTTTTTGTCTTAAAATTGACCGAAAGGCAGAAAAAACAAAAAAAAATTTTTTCGGATTTTGGTCCAAAATTTTCTAAGTCCCACCCGCACCCCAAATTTTCAGCCTAAATATGAACTCAGGGATTTGGCTTTAACAAACTTGAATCTCACCCCCCTAAGGATGCTGCAGAAATGCATAATAAACCCAAAAAATTTTTTTCGGATTTTCGTCCAAAATTTTCTAAGTCCCACCCGCACCCCAAATTTTCAGGGTAAAAAAAAAAATTTTTTTTTGTCTTAAAACTGACAGAAATGCATAAAAAACAAAAAAAATTTTTTCGGATTTTCACCCAAAATTTTCTAAGTCCCACCCGCACCCCAAATTTTCAGTGGAAAAAAAAAAAAATTTGTTTTTGTCTTAAAATTGACCAAAACGCAGAAAAAACAAAAAAAATTTTTTTCGGATTTTCGTCCAAAATTTTCTAAGTCCCACCCGCACCCCAAATTTTCAGGGTAAAAAAAAAATTTTTTTTTTGTCTTAAAACTGACAGAAATGCATAAACAAGAGGCCCCACGTGGCCTTAATCGCTCACCTGACAAAGTGACTCTAAGAAGTATTTTAGGTCACCTTCACCATGTCATGCCTCATCAACATTAACTGGTTGAGTGATAGATTTTGTTTGAAGTTCAACATTTGTTACCTAAAATTAGTTTTATTTAAAATCATTGGTGTGTGGCCAATCTCCAATGATTTTTAATAAAGCAAATTTATCTCTGCAGACAAACTGGTTTAGCATGAAGCACAAACAAGGAATGTGAAGAGATAGCCTTGGACATCTCTCCCCAACTGTGGATATCTTCCATGTGCTACATGTATATATTTGCATGCAAGAAAACAAAAATTTTCACAAATTTTATTTTTTTTTATCATCATTGGAACAAGCTCAAACAGCTTATTCCAATAGGGGTATGGGAAGATCAGGTATATTTTTGAGACAGAAATGTGAATATATAAATAATGGTGTTTTTTTGTGAATGATGCTGGAGAATTTTGCGTAAATGGTTTGTTCTAGATACAGAATGATGCAAAAGTATTTAAATTTGATTAGGCAAGTTGTTCCTATAATGCATTTAAAAATTGAAGTAACTGTTTTTTTGCTGACGAACTTTTAGATGTGTGTGTCTGTGTTTGTGTGTGTGTGTGTGTGTTTGTGTGTGTGTGTTTGTGGGGGGGGGGGGGTAAGAGTGTTCTTGCAAACAAAATTCCTGAATAAATGGAAAATTTTATTTTTTGTGTGAAAGACATAGTGCGTGAATGTTGATTGGAACAAGCTTAGAGAGCTCATTTTAATGTGAAGTCATAAAGCTGTGTTTTACGTACGAAATTCTGGAATAACTAAAAAAATTGCTTTTTTGACTCAAAAAGCATGGTGTGCGACCTCTCATTGGAATGAGCTCAAAAAGCTCATTCCAATGGGGTATTTACAAGCGATAAGTACATGTATGTTTAAGAGACAAAAATTAAAATTTGAATAGCGATTTTTGCGAAGAATGCTGACAAGTTTTGGCAGTTATGCTGGTAAAAAGGTAAGATATGCAAAGTGGTTGTTTTTTAGAGGCGACATTTAATTAAGGGGAATTAACCCTTGATTACTGAGGTAACTTCTAAAAGTACTGAAATTTCATGAAGCAATGTGAATAACAGACAACAGTTGCCTAAAAATTTCATGAATAACTAAAATTTTTATTCCTTTGTCTCGAAAACATGGCATATGACCTTTGTTGGAATGAGCTGAATGCGTGTGTTCCAATGAGGGGTCATAAAATTTGAACGAAGATTTGTGTGAATAATGCATTAGTACTGCTAGATTTGGGTAAACGGTTCACCCTGGATACCACCCCTTCTATAGTAGATCTTTTCTGCAAATTTTGTCTAAGATTCTATCAACTTTACAAATAAATACGTTCATGAATCACAATCAGATCCACCCTACAATGTTGCATACCAAATATCAAAAGATTCTGCCTGCTGGATCTGGAGAAGAAGATTTTTTAAGAAATATGCCTGAAACGCACTAAGTTAAAATTTCGGCTCCTATACGGAGCCCAAATATAAACCCAGGGGGCCGATTTGAACAAACTTGAATCAGATCCACCCCACAATGTTGCTTACCAAATATGAAAAGATTCTGAAGCTGGATCTGGAGAAGAAGATTTTTTAAGAAATTTGCCTGAAATGCACTAAGTTCGAATTCGAGCTTCTATAGTGAGCCCAAATATGAAACTAGGAAGCCGATTTGAACAAACTTGAATCAGATCCACCCCACAATGTTGCATACCAAATATCAAAAGATTCTGCCTGCTGGATCTGGAGAAGAAGATTTTTTAATAAATTTGCCCGAAATGCACTAAGTGCGAATTCGGGCTTCTATATTAAGCCCAAATATGAATCCAGGGGGCCGATTTGAACAAACTTGAATCAGATCCACCCCGCAATGTTGCATACCAAATATCAAAAGATTCTGCCTGCTGGATCTGGAGAAGAAGATTTTTGAAGAAATTTGCCTGAAATGCACTAAGTGCGAATTCGGGCTTCTATATTAAGCCCAAATATGAATCCAGGGGGCCGATTTGAACAAACTTGAATCAGATCCACCCCGCAATGTTGCATACCAAATATCAAAAGATTCTGCCTGCTGGATCTGGAGAAGAAGATTTTTGAAGAAATTTGCCCGAAATGCACTAAGTTTGAATTCGAGCTTCTATAGTGAGCCCAAATATGAATCCAGGGGGCTGATTTGAACAAACTTGAATCAGATCCACCCCGCAATGTTGCATACCAAATATCAAAAGATTCTGCTTGCTGGATCTGGAGAAGATGATTTTTTAAGAAATTTGCCTGAAATGCTCTAAGTTCGAATTCGAGCTTCTATAGTGAGCCCAAATATGAATCTAGGAAGCCGATTTGAACAAACTTGAATCAGATCCACCCCACAATGTTGCATACCAAATATCAAAAGATTCTGCCTGCTGGATCTGGAGAAGAAGATTTTTTAAGAAATTTGCCTGAAATGCACTAAGTTCAAAATCGGGCTCCTATACTGAGCCCAAATATTAACCCAGGGGACGATTTGAACAATCTTGAATCAGATCCACCCCACAATGTTGCTTACCAAATATGAAAAGATTCTGCCTGCTGGATCTGGAGAAGAAGATTTTTTAAGAAATTTGCCTGAAATGCACTAAGTTCGAATTCGGGCTTCTATAGTAAGCCCAAATATGTATCCAGGGGGCCGATTTGAACAAACTTGAATCAGATCTACCCCGCAACATTGCATACCAAATATCAAAAGATTCTGCCTGCTGGATCTGGAGAAGAAGATTTTTGAAGAAATTTTCCTGAAATGCACTAAATTCGAATTCGAACTCCTATAGTGAGCCAAAATATGAATCTAGGGAGCCGATTTGAACAAACTTGAATCAGATCTACCCTACAATGTTGCATACCAAATATCAAAAGATTCTGCCTGCTGGATCTGGAGAAGAAGATTTTCAAAGAAATTTGCCTGAAATGCAGTAAGTTCAAATTTGGGCTCCTATACTGAACCCAAATATAAACCCAGGGGGCCGATTTGAACAAACTTGAATCAGATCCACCCCACAATGTTGCATACCAAATATCAAAAGATTCTGCCTGCTGGATCTGGAGAAGAAGATTTTTTAAGAAATTTGCCTGAAATGCACTAAGTTCGAAATCGGGCTCCTATACTGAGCCCAAATATGAACCCAGGGGGCCGATTTGAACAAACTTGAATCAGATCCACCCTACAATGTTGCATACCAAATATCAAAAGATTCTGCCTGCTGGATCTGGAGAAGAAGATTTTTTAATGTTTTTCCCATTGCCTACAGTGTTAAAAAGTGCTGACTCAGCACTTTTTCAAAGTCCCGAAACTGTACCCTATGATAAAACCGATGGCAATTTTTTTTTACCAATCCTTTCTGTTGGTCCTAAGGAAGCTGCACACCAAATAAAAATTCTCAGTGCCGTGCAGTTTTGGAGATATGGGCGTTTTAAATTTTTTCTATTTTTAGCTCCTGCGGTTCCCACAGGGCTGCGGGAAAATTTTTTTTTGAATAAATCAAGTACTCATGACCCAATAAGCCCTCACATAAAATTTGGTTCAAATCAGCCTCTCGGTTTGGAAAATAGAAATTTTGGGCGGGGCAAAAAATTTTGCCCCTCTCATAACAACGTCAAGTATAGCCCCACAAACTTCTCTTGAACAAATCTGAGTCTACACCTCAAAAGGAAGCTGCACACCAAATATCAAGTCTCTGCTACTGCTGGTTCATGAGAAGAAGATTTACAAAGATTTTGGTGCCCCTTGGGGGTGTGGCACCACCCAGGAGGAGGGGCAACTTCATTTGAACAAATCTGAATTGGCATTAGGTAATAAACATTTAGCCAACATTTGAATAAAATTGGGCTAGTGGTTTAGGAGGAGAAGTCGATAATGTAAAGTTAACGCCGGACGGACGACGCCGGACGACGGACGACGGACGCCGGACGACGGACAGAAAGTGATTAGTTAAGCTCCCCTTGAGCTTCGCTCAGGTGAGCTAAAAACAAAAAAAAAATTTTTCGGATTTTCGTCCAAAATTTTCTAAGTCCCACCCGCACCCCAAATTTTCAGGGGAAAAAAAAATAAAATTTTTTTCGTCTTAAAATTGACCGAAAGGCAGAAAAAACAAAAAAAAATTTTTTCGGATTTTGGTCCAAAATTTTCTAAGTCCCACCCGCACCCCAAATTTTCAGCCTAAATATGAACCCAGGGATTTGGCTTTAACAAACTTGAATCTCACCCCCCTAAGGATGCTGCATACCAAATATCAAAACATTCTTATTGCTAGATCTGAAGAAGAAGATTTTTCAAAAATACTCCTCATACTGCACTAATTTAAACATTTGGGCTCCCATAGAGAGCCCAAATATCAACCCAGGCAATTCATTTCAATAAACGTGTGAAACAATCTTCCAAAGATGTTGTATGTGAAATTTTAAAGCTTTTGGAGCAGTGGTTTCGGAGAAAAGTAGTCTTATGTTTTTCCCATTACCCACAGTGTTAAAAAATGCTGACTCAGCACTTTTTCAAAGTCCCCAAAAACTACCCCATCATAAAACCGATGGCAATTTTTTTTTATCATTCCATTCTGTTGGTCCTAAGGAAGCTTCACAACAAATAAGAATTCTCAGTGCCGTGTAGTTTTGGAGATATGGGCGTTTTCATTTTTTTCTATTTTTAGCTCCTGTGGTTCCCACGGGGCTATGGGGAAAAAAATTTCGGCATAAATTAGGTACTTATGACCCAATAAGCACTCATGTAAAATTTGGTTCAAATCGGCCTCGCGGTTTGGAAAATAGAAATTTGGGGCGGGGCAAAATTTTTTGCCCCTCCTTTAACATCGTCAAATATAGCCCCTCCAACTTCTCTTGAACAAACTTGAGTCTACACCTCAAAAGGAAGCTGCATACCAAATATCAAGTCTCTGCTATTGCTGGTTCTTGAGAAGAAGATTTTTTAAGAATTGGAGCATTTTTGCCCCATCCCTCTGCTCAATGTGAGCCGAAACCTAATTTGACAAAAAATCAAAGTCCGCAGACACAACCCCTTCTCACATGAAATTTCATTAATATGCGGCCAGTGGTTTGGGAGAAAAAGCCCAAATACCACCTTTACGACGGACGCCGGATGCCGGACACTGGACGACGGACGAAAAGTGATCAGAATAGCTCACCCTGACTTTCAGTCAGGTGAGCTAATAAAAAAAATCTTGAAATTTGTCAAAGAATTATTCTGATAACTGGTGAATTCTCACGTTTATAGGCATTTGTTACCCATGAACATCCAATATAGGCATTTAATTTATATTTATACCTTTAGGCTTAATAAAATTAAAAATATGTTTCTCAGGCCCTCCCGCATGGTCCTTTTGGCTGCCGCATGCTCTCTTTTTTTGACCAATGCAAACTTGAAAAAGTTAAAAAATTTATAGTAATTTCTATATTTTTTATACTTACCAATGACCCAGACATAGCTGGTGCTAACTCTCAAAATATAGGACCAAACACAAATTTTGCCCCCCAATCCCCCAAATTTGCATCTAAAACCAAAGAAAACATGTCCTGAATGGCCCTCCACACTTCACCTCTACTGCGCATGCGCAGTGTCAAGGACGTTCCGAAATTGGCGCCATTAATCATTCTAATAACCAGTGCCTGGTAAGCGCTATGTACTCAGCGGGGAGGTAAGAGTTCCCAACTCCTGGGAGGGCCATCCCCGTCTGGGTCATTGGTAAGTATAAAAAATATAGAAATTACTATAAATTTTTTAACATTTTTATACTGTACCAATGACCCCGACATAGCTGAATAGTAAAAAGGCTGGAGGGCCAAGGACATACAGCAAGATGGAATACGCTCAATAATATAAAATAGAGCCATCCCCTCTAGGGAAAAAGAAGTAATAGGCCTTACATGTATCTTTCTTATTTATGATAAATTAGAAAGATACAACACCTTCCAAAATTGAGCATCATACATCCATGTACTCTATTAATATCCAATATAATCCTTATACTAATAATTTTTAAAGTAAGCCAATAAATAAAGTAAGTCTAAAGAATAGAGACTCTTATACTCCTTAAAAGTGTCTGAGGATTGCATAATCATGTCCGTTGACACGTGCTATATTCAAAAGCTATACTTTAAAAACTAAGACTTGAATGAATTTTTAAAACATAACCTTCTCACTAAACAACCATCCCAATAACAGCTCAGAATTACTAACTCCAGAGGAGGTATCCCCTTGTTTTCATAGTAAAACAGGTGACCCAAGGGAACACCCTCCCCCCCCCCCCTTTTTCTTGCCCTGGGTCAAATAGCCCAGAGCGAAGAGGGCAGCAGAACGGAGTCACTGCCGAAACAGACAGCCTACCTAGCTATAGTAGCAACTGTTAAGTGAATGACATTCTGCGCAGTAGATAATAGACCTAACAATAGAGGCCTACAGAAATGGACTCGATATTTCTGAGATAAAAATTCATGAATGTGGATGGCTGAGCGCAATGAGCTGCCTTCAAAAATCTATAATAGCGATACTATTAATGTAAGCCCAAGATGTAGAAGAACTCTTAGTTCATGAGCCGAAATCTTAAGCACAACTGCTGAGTCAATGATATACCATAAGCAGTACCGATAGTTAATTGAATCCATAGCAATAGAATGGAGCGTAACATCCTTCTATTAGGCATCAAAGACAGAAGAAGCTTACGCCCGTAGTAATAAACAGATATCTGTTTATAAATACATAAACTCTAACCGGACAGAGTAAAGGCCTATGCCCGTACGAAGACGGAAGGACCTTAATAACAATAGGTTCCGGATATTAGGAGCCTAACTCTTATGCAAAAATCCAACCTAAATAGTAAAGGAAGTAGTGATTCCGAAACTATGAAAGTGAAAATCATCCATCGATAGTGCATGAAACTCACTGACTCTTCAGTAAAAGAGAAGCCAACAGAATTACTGTCTAAAAGGTCAGAATTTGAAAACTACTGTTTCCAGAGGCTCAAATGATTACTTAGCTAAATAAGAACCGAAGTTAAATTCCATATAGGAATTTAATCTAAAGATTCTAAGTCTATTTATCAAAAAGTTACTAACTGACTTAGATAAAGAGACATAAGACTCAATTGTAAACTATCACAGAGTGCATAGGTATGAGGTAACATAAACCTATAACCTTAATAATAACAGGCTGCAGTAGATCTTGTCAAACAAGTATACTAAAAAGTTGCAATGAGTAGTATGGAGGGATCAACAATATGAACATAGTGATCCCTACACCAACGACGGAAGAGCCTCCACTTTAGCCGCATAGAATAGAGAAGAAGAGGATCTCCTATAGTAAGAAATCGCGTCCAAAGCTCGTCCAGTACAATGCTTACAATGCAATACGGACCACACAACGGAATACGTGAAGGTTGCGACCTTGCGGGTTGTGATAAAGATGACTCGATTTACCCAGCGAAAAAAGATCCTCACATTGCGGAAGATTTCGCGTTAAGTCCCAAAGTAGACATCGGAGTAAATTACCCACGGTCTCTGTGAAGACAGAGATGCTATCAACAGAAATGTATTGTGGTTGTTTATCTTAGCAATACCTGCTGAAGCAACAGCGCCGGAGGATACGCATATCCTATCATTCCGTCCTATTAGATCAATAGAGCGTTAACAACATTAGCTCAGAGATCCGGACAAGCCAACACATACGTCTGCAATTGATTAGCAAGCTGTGTCGTTAATAAATTATCATTGGGCGCTCCCATAGATAGCAAATCTGATTGAATACTTGTTTGTTGAGAGTCGATTCTGACGGCAACAAGCGATCCCTAAGTGAACGGGAGTCCGGTAAAACAATCAGACGACCCGGAATATGACGGACCGAAACAGAACTTGGTGTACTAAAACCAACAGACGGATTCTTTCCATTAAATTGAATAACAGAAACGAATGAGTGCCTCCCTGGTTCCGGAGATACGCCACTACTGTCGAATTAACGGACAGGATTTGGACATGTGTTTCTGAATAATGTTCATGCAATGACATAAAGCAAGCCTAAAAAACATTATTCCGCGGAAGATAATTGCTTGCTTAGAGACTGCGGAACCCAAAGACCCTGGCACTTCGAATCCGTTGGGATCAATATTATATCCCAATCTGTTTGACTGGCAACCATCATAACTATAACACTCGGATCCGGCAACTGCAGTGGCACTCTCTGAGTTAACCACCGAATGTTTGCCCCAGTCTGAATCTCTTGTAACACTAGATAGACAAGAGAACGTGTAAATTGAGCAATTCATGGATTGCTGAAAAGTTGCCGTTGAAGAGAGGCTTCTCCGAGAACGAAGCGACTCTGAGAGAGTTCTTCACCTTACTATCCACGCGCATGGATGTAGCTAGGGCTGCGTCACGTCTAACCAACTCCAATCAGCCACTGAAGGGCGGAGTTATACGTGAACAAACTACTGCCCTCAAAAGAAATCACATTGAGAATAATATCCCGTAAATCTTTTCTTGAAGACGTAATGATAACGCCTCAGTAAGGTGGATTACGTATGATAAAGCGTCTAAGTTAAGTCTACTAGACATCATTGTCGTTTCCAACATTGTGGTTGGAAAAGACATAGACGGCGAAAAAGAATATTTCCAGTCTTTAACCACGCCGTCTAGACGCATATGAACTCTCGGTATGCCCTGCTCTGCCAAAATAAATTATTTGTATAAATGATAAAAAAGCAGAAATGAGCATTGCAGACAAGAAACTAAACTATCATGCTTGGTAGCAGGCTTATATGCATATATAGCGTCGAAAAATAAAACACATGTTGTAATGACATTATTGGACTGTGTCGGTAAGTCAGGGACAATGTCCCTGAACCGATCCAAAATTCTGTGTCCAATGACGCTATAAGTCTCTTATCTAACATTGCAGCAATGTAGTCCGAAATAACAATCACTGGAAGATAATGCCAGAAGATATGAATGGCAGCTTCCGATGCTACGAAAGGGAAAACTCGAAATCTTTCGAATCACTTTTGCCATCCTGTCGGACCCTATAAAGCGTTCGGTCGTCCGTACCTGATGCAAACGCGGACCGCACCGACCCAGCGCCGTCAGATAATTCCTGATTCGAGTAAGAAACTGTCGATTGCTGGGATGCTGCGAAACAACTGTGCTAACTCGGATAGCACGTCCGTCACTGAGGCCTGAGGAGAAGCGGTCCTACAATGCATAGCCGCTGGAAGCTCTGTGATCGTTACCCCGTGCATACTACCAATATGCAAGCGAACGGAGTGTATAGGCCTCGTGTCCCTTGGCTACCGGATGGCGTGACCTATTCGCCGTGGAATCACTGAATGACGAAACTGATCGGATACTCGAGGTCACGTAGCCAATGTGCGGTCGTGTGCCCTGCTGTGAGGAGGAGGAAACATTATCGACAGTCTCTCGGACTGTCAATATAACGGAGCGTCCCGACCGACAGACATATGCTCCGAAAGTAAAATATCTGAACCACAACATGCGGTCCCCTATGTTGTTGGACGAGAGAGGGACCTCTCTCGCTCACAGCCCAGACGGACCTGGACAAGCCAGGAACCGGACTAACAGGCTTCCTCCGATCTGTCCTCAATCCGCCGTCACTGGGTGAGTACTAAAGTAATTATAGTGCTCGCATCACCCAAATCTCCTTCCTAGCCGCAACGGACCAACCCGGCAGGCGAACCATTCGATGAATGTACGCTACACCGGGTGAGCTAGCGAATGTCACTCCGTCGATCCTACAAGGGATCTCTTAGGCGATAGACATATTCCATGAGCACTTATTGCCACTAGCTCTTCATTAACTATGACGACAGAGGCACACTTTTGAAAGACATCTCCGTAACTTTGCGAACAAGAAACCAGAAATGCTTGGTTATAGCAAGCATATAATAATAATATATATAGCGTCGTTCAATAATTCGAAAGTTTGTGTGACATTATTGGACTATGTCGGAACTGAGGGACGATGTCCCAGAACCGAACCAAAAATTTCTAAGTCCACCGACGCTATCAGTTTCTTATCCGGCATTGCAGCATTCTGGTCCGACGAAAGAAGCTGTAGAAGATCAAGTCAGATGACATACACAACAGCATATGTTGTTCCGAAAGGGAAAGCTCGAAATCCACCAAATCCCTTTCGGTATCCCGTCGGACCGGATGAAATTTTCGGACGTCCGTACCCGCTTCCGCGGAGCGTCCCGACCCAGCATCGTCGGATAAAAAATATGCGACAGATTCAGTTGATGCTGGGATGCTGCATTGCCGCCGGAAGCTCCATGTACGTTGACTCCCGCACACTTTCCTATGTGAACGTCCGGAGTCTGCAGGCCTCGTGTCCCTGGCTACCGGATGGTGTGACCTGGTCGCTGATGATTCTCTGACTGGCGAAGCTGACTGGATATCCGAGGTCACGAAACCAAGAGCGGTCGTGTGCGCTACCATGAGAATGAGGAAGCCTTATTGACAGTCTACTCCGGACTGACTATATGTCGGAGCGTCCCGAGCGACAGACGTATGCTCCGAATGCGAAACATTTTGTACCACAACATCTGGGGCCAGATGTTGTTGTACGAGAGAGGGGCCTCTCTCGCTCGCCGTCCGGATGGACCAGAACGAGCTATGAACCGGACTAAAAGGCTTCCTCCGTTCTCCCTCTAATCCGCCGTCACTGGGTGTGCATTTGGTTGATTTATAGTGCTCGCATCACCCCAAAACTCCTAGACCGCAACGGACAAACCCGGCTGCCGAACCATTCGATGAATGGACGCTACACCGGGCGAGCTAGCGGACGTCAAAGGCCGTCGAACCTACTAGGGTCCTCTTAGGCAATTGGCGTATTTACATGAGCACTTTTCCACTAGCCCTTCATTAATTGTGACGACGGAGGCACACTGTTGGAAGACATCACAGATACATCACCCTAATCTTGATCGTCTGAAATAGAAATTGATAAAGTAGAGTGACCCTGCGGGGAAAGGACCGGAGTGTCCAATTCCCCACTAACATATCGTGACATACGCTTCCCATGTTGTCATCGAAATCATACGATACAGAACAGGAGTTAATGCGAGTACACTGACCACATATAGAATGATTATAAAAGTCAGAGGAAGACTTCCTCTTATTACAATTGATCAAAATCCTTTCAATGTGAAAAGAAAACAAGTCCTGGTACTCGCACCAACCCCTGGCAATCAAAATACCTAATAATAATATGATCCATTAATATAGAAAAAATAACTGAAATCAAACTATTTTGAAAAAATATTTTTTCAGAACAGCCCAAGTTTCTGAAAAGTAACATTGAGCCCCAATGGATCCCAAGCCTAAGTGTGGACAAAAATTTTAAAAATATTTTAAACAATTTATTCAACACTTACGAACACTAATAATGTATCTAGTTATGATTAAAATAACATCAAGATATTATTTTCAAGAAATCCCCCCCTCACACAGAGGGCTGTTGTAAATGTAAACAATGAATGTAAAAACACTAAAATAAGACTCCAGGCACCCAGACCCGGAATCAGTTACCAAAAATACACTATCTGATGCAAAACAGAGACTTCCAGGGAAGAAACTGCAGAACATCAGATGGTAGATGCAGAACACAACGCCTAACCACCCGTAGGTGAAGACGTAAACATGGGGAAAAGAACAGAATTCATTCTGTTATTCAGCTAAAACTTCCAAGAAAATTTAGTAATAATAATTACAGAAACTATGCCAAAAGCATGGGAGAATAGCAAGGGGGGACTTAAAGGAAAGGGAGAGAGGAAAACACTGAAAAATCAGTGTAACTAAATAATCAGAATGACAACAAAATGGCTGCTGCCTCGAAAATAGGTAACTTAACATAATTTCATTAAAAAATTTTAAGTTACAGCCCTGATAATATTCTGTCACATATTTTTCCTCTCCTCCTTCTCTATCCTCCTTAGAATCACCATTTCACTAATATTTATGTGTCTGGCATCATTTAAACTGAGATTTACAAGCACAAAGATCAGTCAGATGTTAACTGATGAAGGGCCAAACTTAGAATGATTAATGGCGCCAATTTTGGAACGTCCTTGACACTGCGCATGCGCAGTAGAGGTGAAGTGTGGAGGGCCATTCAGGACATGTTTTCTTTGGTTTTAGATGCAAATTTTGGGGATTGGGGGGCAAAATTTGTGTTTGGCCCTATATTTTAAGAGTTAGCACCAGCTATGTCTGGGTCATTGGTACAGTACAAAAATATAAAAATTAAATGGTTTATGTCTGGTATTTTACACAAGTTAATAAAATTGATAAATTTGTCCCTTGAGTGCAACAAGGCTTTGCAATGCTTTAGCATTGCAAAGCCTTGTTGCACCCAAGGGACGAAATACACCACCACCCTTGCTATTCTGTAGATTATGAGGCTTAAAGCATAAAATAAACCAAGAATATGAACTTCTGATGGCAAGGAAATAATTACAAAAATAAAATAAAATACTGCCCGCCCGCATGCAATTTTACAAAACTTGGCCTCAGAAACAGAACATCTTTCTCTGGCCTTATAACTTGTTTGGCAGAGCTCAAACAAGATGTAATAGGGTAAATGCTCAATTATCATCAGAAGACAGGAAAATGACCTAATTCCTATTAACCATATACTCTTGTTAACTGGTAGAGCACTAAATTATTTTTCAAATGTGATTTGAAACATGTGTATTTTTTTTTAAAATACCATGGTACCAGCAAGTGGAGCCTATTGACACTCTCCAATAAATTATCTTGAAGCAATTTTATATATTTTTTCCTTCTGTTGAGCAAACAGCAGGCTTATGCATAAAAGCCACGAAAAGCATGATAGTGGCTTCTAGCACTCAACCAGTTAATTAAAAGTGTTTCAGTGTTTTTTATTTCATTTTTTTTGAGGTTTTATGATGTTTTTGACAGCAGGATCACCTCGTGTTGGCCAATTTTAAGGATGGGGGAAGCCGGAGTACTCTGAGAGAACCATCGAACAGTGGTGAGCAACTGCCAGACTCCCCAATGTACTAACTCCGCATAACATGGTTAGCATTGGCTGAAGACAAATGCACCATCGACTTGCTGTACACCTTAGTACACGGAACCACCGTGCCCCCCCCCCCCCCTCTCCTGTGGGCAATTAGGATTAAAAGCCTTGCGTAAGTTACTACTGGTGGGGGTCGAACCATGGGCCTTTCAGTTTAAAGTTCAATGCCGTAACCACTGTTACACCATGCTTCCAGGTTTTTCACTGGCAAAGTGTCTAATCATTTAACACAGTTCAACTGTATCAATCAAACTATCTAAATTCATGTGTTTGTGGACATTCTCATTTTCAGTGAATAATGAACAGCTTTCAGTTCTGTATTGTAATTATAATGTCATTATTTGTCAAAGGCCATTCATTTTTATTACAGATGTGATGAATTATTAGATTCACTATATACCTCTCCTAAATCACTACTTTTGGAATTGATATCAGCACCAGCTTGAATTAACATCTGTGAGATCTCTTTGAGGGACGGATCATTGTTTTCTTTGGATCTTGCTGCTTCATGAAGTGGTGTTCTTTCATCCTGGAATTAAACAAATAATTATTGTCACAGTAGCACTGAATCAATTTCTGGTTGAATCGACTCTCAAAACTAATGAGGCAGAGTATTTCAGATTGAATCAAATCTCAACACTCTTCAAGTTGTAGATATAATAATAACACTTTGGCCAGCCGCTGATTTGTCGCGGTTGCACCTCCCTCCTTACATCTGTAAATATTCACAGCCACAACTTAAGTATTGCATGAGTCATCTGACAACTTCACTCATAGTTACATACTTATCAAGCCAGAGGAGAGGTTAAAAATCATCCCCCCCCTTTGAATCATCATCCCTTTGAAGGAATCTTCAAAAAGAAGAGGGGAGTGCTCTAGAATCAGTAAAAGCGGTACCAAGAAACAATATAAATATATGTCGAATAAACACCCAGGTATTCATTATTATTAATATATTGGTGCTTAACGCTACTTCAGAAGCTAAGGCTATAGCGGTGATCCTGGTAATTACCATACTGATGTGGGAATAAGCCCATATTCGGGATTAAGCCCCCCCCCCCCCCCCCCCTATTTTTGAAAAACCCATTTCAAGGTGCCCTCTTCATGAATAAGCCCACTCCCCTAATTCTGAAAATCAAAGAAATGCCCTTACCGTAACCGAGAAAAAAAAAATGCATCGAATGTCATTTTATGTGTGTGTCATTTTTCTCTGTTATTGTCACTTTCTTTGTTCAATCTGTACATTTTTAGTAAGAAAATATTCATTCTTATTATCTTTTGACAGGTTTTATTGTACAATAAAAATTACTCAATGCTAACAATACATATCGTTTTGTTTTTATTCTGTCTCAATTAATGTGCCATTGAAAAACAAAAAACAGGAATCCGACAACTGTTTGCATGCGCAGTTGAATGTATGGTCTATTTCGAAAATAGCCATTGTGTTTGTATTTTTTCCTAATCAGCTGATAAAAAACCTTTTGTGAGTAAATTATTTTAAAAGGCTGTTTTGTTCTGGAGATTATCCCATGTTACACAACATGCTGGAGTTTATAGAAATAGCCGTTGTGAAAACAACAAAATGCGATGACAAGTCGGTTATCTAATGAAGTCCCCAGAGCCGTGAGCATTTGTTTACATTAGGTTTTAATTAATTGTTACTTGAGTCTATCAACACAAGTGCAATTGAAAAGTTTTCAGCTGACTGGTGTGATGAAGCCACACAAATTCTATTCAACCTGTTCTATATAAAAGGTAGATGGAATATCATCAAGTCATGCTTCAATCAAGGACAAAAAGAGAGAAGAGAGAAAAGATGAGAGGAAAGCAAGAAAGGAAAGAGAAAGAGAAGCAAGGAGAACACCTACTGGACAGGTTAGTGAATTTTGTGACAGTCAAGCTATGGGGGAGCCTGATGTTGGGCCAGCAATTGCCAGTCTGAATGCAACAGTTGCGGAATTGAGAGAGGTAGTGGCAAGCCTCAGGGCAGAGATTAAAGCGAAAGACGAAACAATTGCCAGGCTTTCTCCAATTTCTCCAACTGCTGCTACAGCAGTCAATCCCTGTCCGCCTAGTATGCCCAGCATGTCTGAATTTTTTTCTTTCTCAGAAGCTAGTCCACCTACCCCTGGCTCCCCTCCCAAGGAGATCCAGGTGGTGGCGGAAATCCACCCAGCTCCAGTCAATGCAAATGATGCAGTAGTTACAGGTACAAATGACCAGGATACCATAGATCAAAGCAGTATAGCTAAAGAGACTGGCAGTATAGCTAAAGAGACTGGCGATCCTGCAATCCAAGCGACCTCAGCATCAGAGGAGGGCAGAAGCCCAAGATCCTATGCAGAGGTCGCTCGGGCTGCTGGGAAGACCACGATAAACAGAACACTCTCTCCTAATGATCCGAAGGACCCCCTCAACACCAAGAGTTTTATCCCAGAAAAGCCTCTATCACAGCTATTTAGCCCTGACAGCATTCAAGATAGTGATAGCAGTATGCTAGATAAGGAAGCTACTTCCAATAAAAATACTAAAACATGCACAAGTGGAAGAACTCCCCCAAAAGAAAGCATAAAAGGGATGACTCAGACTCAGACATAGAGCTGCAGGAGAGCACGAACGAGGAGGGCTTCGACACCATGACCGAACGAAAAGTCAAAAGATGTAGGAGTTTCATTCCTCGCCCATGCTCTTCTGGCTCTGTCCCAGTTCCAGACCATACTGATACCAACAGCGCCTCAAGAAAGGCGAGCTTAAGTAATCTCTCAGATAATACATTTAACCCTTTACCCAACGCAGACGACATCAAAATTTATTATTTTAAATATCATTTTTTCACATTTTTCACAAAATTTCAACAAAACCATATCATGTGACCCCTCACTGGAATGAGCTCGACGAGCTCGTTCCAACGAGGGGTCACAGGATATGGTTTTGCTGAAATTTTTTTAAACATAATATTTTTTCAACTGCTGAATTTGCATATTACACGGGCGGATGTGGGCGATTCATTAGGTAAAGGGTTAAAGCACAGAGCCACCCAACTTCGTCGAATCCCAGACAAGCACCCCCCCCCCCAACCTCACGGCGGTCATAACAGGGTCCATCCAGATACACCCGGTGAAGCCATCAATCAAAGCCTAAAAAACTGCAAATGGGAAAGATTTCATTCCAAAGCCCCGGGCAAGGTCACATGGAAAATCAGTCATTTGCCCCAATAAGGAAGCTAAAACTAAAATCATCGAAAATGGGATACACATCAATGGCAGGTGGCACGCAGGGGAGGAAGATAAAACCTCCCCCACGCCCATACAGTGTCACAAATGCCAGAAGTTCGGGCATATCGCCAATAAATGCAGAGGTAACTTAGCCTGCATGAAATGCGGAGATCCTCATCTCACCAAATCATGCAAGCTGAAGACCCCCTCTTGCCCCAATTGTAAAGGAAGTCACCTCAGCAGCTACCGAGGGTGTCCTAATTTCAAAAAAGTAAAAACCGCCATTGAACTGAACAACCTTAATCTCATTATGCACAATAATGCGTCATCACCTCACACCGTCTGCTCCCTTATTGCCGGATCCCTCTACTTCGTGTTAAACAAACACGTTACAACCAAGCTGTCCGACATCTGTCAAGATGTCAGCCGATCGGCATCGCAACTATTCAAAACCCACATCTCGGAATCACTAATAAAAGCCGCTATCAGCTCTGACTAAATGCTCCAGGATAATCAACAACTAATACCCCGCAACTAAACACAAACCCCCATCATGAATAAGTTACAAATAGCCGTGTGGAACGCTAGAAGCAATAACAATAAAAAACTTCAAATGAGCCGATATTTCGAAGATACAGACATTGTCTGTATCTGCGAAAGTTGGCTTCAACCCCGCAAAAATTTTTCAGTAAGTGGGTTCAGCACTATGAGAAGAGACCGCCAAATCATGCTCTTTTAATAAAGCAGAACATCAAAACTAAACAATAAAAACAAATCACCTCGATGCAGAGGTGATTGCAACTGAAATCACAGTCAACAATAAAAACATCGCTATTGTTTGTTATTATAACGACCCAAGCAAAATTGTTTCTGACACTGTCTTTGATTTCTTTATGAGGAAATACAAACACTGCATTTTCCTCGGCGACTTCAATGCCAAACACCTGTACTTTGGTTGCAACAAAACCAGCCACAACGGTGAAGCCCTACTCGAAATAATAAAAAAAACATAACCTCCATGTAGTTATGAATGACAACTCAGCAACCTATATCAGTAACAACCCACTATTTTCATCTGATATCCTCAATCTAATTATCGCCAGTGACTCTCTGATAAACCACATCTATGACCACTGGGTCGGCGATGATGACTTAGGCAGCGATCATCTCCCAGTCCATGCCTCACTGCAGCTAGGAAATGGCCCACTCAGGTACCTCCCCACTCTCTGCAGAAATTTTAGAAAAATTAATTGGAACCTCTACCGCGGTATCAGAGGTAGAGGTTCCAATTAAGAAGTGTGCCCCTGGAGAAATACAATCTTGGGTGACACACTGTCACTACTCAAAACTAAACAGAAAGCTCTTTGCGCTCTTAAAACCAAAACTGACCCCGGTAAGAAAGCTGACCTCAAAAAAACATACAACCGCCTTCATGGCGAAGTCAAGGAAGCCCTCAAAGCTGAAAAACAAGCCAACTGGGAAAAGGTAACAGCCAATCTAAATGGGGTCCAAGATGCTAAAAAATTCTGGGACTCTTTCAAAATCCTAACGGGGCAAAAAAACAAGGGCTGCAAAGCCAGTGTCAAACCTCTTAAAAGGGAAGACGGTTCCTTTACGTGCACCGACAAAGACAAGGCCGACACTTTTGCCGACCTCCTAAGAAAAATGCATCGCTCGTATCAAGGTGCGGGCAATGATGACGCCGCCATAAACACAATTGACGACTTCATCAATGAACACCCTGAAATCTACCGTGACCCCAAATTCAATAACGAGCCAGAAGACGGGGATGACGATGACCTCGTCACACCCATCACCAATGACGAAATCATCAACGTCAAAAAATGCAAAAATTCGTCCTCACCCGGCGAAGATGAAGTAAGCTACAAAATTCTTAAACAAAGCCCAAATTCCCTAATCGAAAAACGAAACAAACTGTTCAACGCTTGCCTCACCCATGGCTACTTTCCCAAATGTTGGAAAAAAGCCATCGGTGTCATGATACCAAAACCTGACAAGGACCCTTCCGATCCAGCCAGCTACCGCCCAATCAGCCTCCTCAGCTGCATTGGTAAGACATTTGAACGAATCCTTACCAATCGGTTCAGAGGGCACCTCGAAGACAACGATGTTTTCAATAACTGGCAAAGAGCCTATAGAAACTGCAAAGAAGGCATCGAGCATGTCTACCAACTAGTCACCCAAATGAAAACCGCGATCAACAATCAGCAAATAGGCGTGGCAGTCCTGTTGGACGTCGAAAAAGCATTCGACTCTGTTTGGCACAACGGAATTCGCTACAAATTATCAAAAATGAGACTCCCCATGAAATTGCTCAGATTACTATCCTCTTTCTTAAATGATCGCGAAATTAAAGTCAGAGTGAACAATGAAATGTATGACAGTGTCCCCCTTGAAGCAGGCACCCCCCCAAGGATCCGTCCTAAGCCCCTCCTTTACATCTTCTATGTAAACGACCTTAATTTCTCTGAGGATCGTGTTCAAGTCTCCCAATTCGCGGATGATAAGGGCCTCTGGGACTCAAATAATATGGCCAATCTGCTCCAAAAACCCGTGAAACGCGCTCTCGATGACCTAGAACAATGGTGTGCCAAATGGAGAATTAAGCTAAATGCCAATAAAACCCAATGAATCACCTTTACTCGCAAGGCAAATAAATGCGTTTTTGACCTAAAACTAATGGATAACACCCTCCCAGAATGCAGAGGCGAAATTCCTAGGCATCACCATTGATCAAAAACTGTCCTTCAACAAACACACCAACGACATGGCGAAAAAAGCCACCAAATGCATTAACTTATTGAAAATGCTAAAGGGAACCTCATGGGGAGCCAACCAGTCCACCCTACTCAAACTGTACAAAACCTTTGTGCGCCCAGTACTCGAATACGGGGCAATCATCCTAAATGACCTCAACCAAACTAATATGGGAAAACTCCAGAAGGTCCAAAATCACGTGCTTAGAGTCGCCCTCCGTGCCCCATGGGACACACCCATCAAAACACTCCACAACAGGTCAGATATCCCCACCATCAAAGACCACCTAGCCACCCTGGCTATGAAAAACCATGACCGGCTAGCCGACAGTGAACTAATCTCCGAACTTGGAGTTATTTGCGAAAGCCGACAAAAGCCCCAAAATTCCAATCAAAACTAAGACCACTCGAAAAAACTGTGGAACGAGAAGGTGAACTAACAGGCAGATTAACAACTTAACTGTAGCCTTCTACCAGAAAGGGCTGCCTTCACCGACTCAACTAAAATTACATCACGATTAAACATTGTAAAAAACTAAACACGCTTCATAATAAATAGGGAACGAGAAGGTGAGTTAACAGGCAGACTAACAGCTTAACTGTGGCCTTCTACCAGAAAGGGCTGCCTTTACCGACTGAACTAAAATTACATCACGATCAAATATGGTAAAAAACTAAACATGCTTAATAATAAATAGGGAACGAGAAGGTGAGTTAACAGGCAGATTAACAGCTTAACTACGGCCTTCTACCAGAAAGGGCTGCCTTTACCAACTCAACTAAAATTAGATCATGTTCCAAGACTGTTTAAAACTAAAACTGCTCGAGTAATACTAGGGAACGAGAAGGTGAGCTAACAGGCAGATTAACAGCTTAACTGTAGCCTTCTACCAGAAAGGGCTGCCTTCACCGAATCAACTAAGATTACATCAGGTTTAAAAAGTAAACATACTTGAGGACAAATAGGGAATGAGAAGGTGAGGTAATAGGCAGATTAACAGCTTAACTGTGGCCTTCTACCAGAAAGGGCTGCCTTCACCGACTCAGCTAAAGATTAAATCATAAATTAAACAAAATGTGCTACTTTTACCTTTTTACATTTTTACATATTCTAATGAAAACTAATTCTGCCTTCTTCTTTTAGGCAGGTACACAGAAGATGCTTTTTTGACCAGCACCCCAATAAATGCTATGGACAGTCTAACCGTTAAGGAAACGGTAACCCCCATGGTTCCTGAACATCCTCCACTCCATCCCTAAAAGTGGTCGACCACTTTAAGGGAGGCGAGCGTTGGTCCTGCGTCCCGCCGTTGCCCCTTTTTATAAGTGCATTGCACATCTTTTGTCCCAACCCAATAGGATTACAATGCAGGCCTGCCCCTGAACCAGAGTAGTTCGGGTCTTCTATCTGGTGGTCCCCGAAAGGGGTCGTTGTTGTTGTCAAAGAGTCCAACCAAACCGAGACAGCCCGAGGCAGATTATACTTGCCAGTGATGGCCATCACTCAAAATCATCCTTGAAGTGGCAGACTTTACTTGCCTGAAATCCTATCTACTCGCCTGAAAACCTAGAACCACTGCACCCTCGGGTAGAGATAGTACCTTTATGAGAGGACCCAACCTCTCACACTGGTCCTCACCCGAGGGTTCAATCGACATCAGCCAAAGAGACCATCACGCCGCAACCAGTGACACCTGCTGAGTACCTGAGCCTGTTCCTCCTTCAACACTCCTAGACATGTGAGAATTGATCATCTACAGTAATTTAGGGTCGAAAGGGGCCTGTTCCCCATACTGTCCCTGTGCGCCTACGGCGCACGAAACCATACCTTTCGATTCATCGAGTCAAATCATTCTTCCAGTCGTATTACCTCAGTCAAAAATGGACAAGAATCAAACAACCACCTCTGGATGTCATACCCGATACACGATGGAAACAAAAATCTTGGGTCTTCTTCCTCGCTCTAAAAAACCTTGGGACAAAACGTCCCAGTCCAGCATGGCTTTGTGAAAGTAACATCTTTAAAAACAGACTATAAATAGACTCGTTTTCAAAATGCTACTTTCGATTTCCATGACTTTTCCATCATATCGAAATCTCCTCACCCGCATTATTTAATCGTTCCTGTGCCAGTTATCAAATAATATAGGAACCGTGATGGTTCCCTCACGTTTAAACGACTCCATTATGCCACTCTGGGCGGAGAAGGATGTGAAGAATAAAACTTCCCCTGAAAGAAGGCCCTCTCATGGAGGAAGCTTCTGGGGAGAGTCCCATAACAGACACTTGAGAATACTGATCCAAGGTTTCTGTTACAACAGAGGAGTTACTAGTAGGATTCACAACGAGACTGTTTAATCTTAAACGTAATCTATTGAATCAAATGAATTGGAGGATACGTGTATCCTATCATTCATCCCCATGAATTCTGCAAAGCGTCTACTGCATGCACTCAATGGTCTGGGCATGGCGACACAAATGACGGTAACTAATTGTTCCGGTGCGTCGCAAACTGATCTATCATGGGGCAATCCCACTGGTAGCAAACCATTCAAATACTCACTTGTTGAGTGTCCAATGCAAATGAAACAGGCGACCTTTCCGAGGAGCGAGTCTGCTAGTACGTTCAGACGACCGGTATATGACAGATAGAGAGATGAACATGATGATACATGACGAAATAGAAAAATATTCTCCGTTAGATATCATAACTGAAATGAATGGATGCCGCCCTGGTTCCTGATGTATGCTACCACTATCGAGTTGTCCAACGATATCTGAACGTGCATGTCCACAAATAATGTGAATCCATTGATGTAGCGCTAACAATATTGACATCCTCTCTTAGCTACTGAATAGTGCTACTTTCGAGCGGTTGCAACATTCTGATTCTCAAGAACGAACTCAGGGACGTATTGATGGATTAGATCCATTGCCACCCTGTGTTGTTCCGAAAGGGAAGGGTAATTCTCCTCCAAATCCTTTTCACCATCCGACTGAATCAGATTATACCCACGGTCATCGGCATCTGAACGCGCAGATAGACCCAGCACCATCCGACACTTCAGCTTCTGAGACTACCGTCGGCTGCGTCTGCACTTGCTAGGATGCTGCGATGAGCTGCACAATCTGTGACAACAAGTCTGTTACGGAGGCCTGAGGAGCAACGGTCTTCTGTTGCTTGGCCGCCGGCTGCTCCTGGGACAGTGTGTCCGAGATGGCTCTTTTTTGTGGACGTCCCGATGAATGAGGCCTCGTCTCCTTGGCTTAGGTATGGTGTGACTTCTTTGACAGAGAGTGGACCTTCTTGGTGATGCAGGCTGGATATCAGAGGTCACGAAGCCAAGGTGCAGTCGTGTGTGCTTGGTAGACGCTGAAGAAGAAGCCGTAACAATAGCCGACCCCGGCTGTGAACTGAACGGAGATGGGAGGCGTGGACGTATGCTCCGACTGACGCAAGTTCCGAACCACAACATCTGACCCCAGATGGTGTTATGAAAGAGAGGGGGCTCTCTCGTTCGCGGTCCTTCAGACCTCGCCGAGCTTCCCACTGAACTTGCCGGCTTCTTCCTCTCCGCCATCGCAGGGTGAGCCTGTTATTATTTTATAGTGCTCGCTCTACCCTTTCTACTCTCCTTGACTGCAATGGACACACCCGGCATCACGGTACCCACGAACGGTGTAACTGCTTCACTGGTCGAGCTAGCTGGCAAGAGGGAGCTGAAACCACACTCTGGTTTATTGCCCCGTCTAATATTCATGAGCACTTTAGCCGCTAGCTCTGATTGATTATCTAAATGCGACGATGGAAGCACACTCTCTGACGACGTCATGTAAACATCACCATGTTCTTGTTCCTCTGTAAATAGAAACTAAAAAACTAGTGCGACTTTTTGCCGAGAGGACCGACAGTGGCCTCTCACCGCGAGAGGTCCTGCAGTGGCCTCTCGCTAACAACGTACTGTGAAACCGTCTCCAATGTTTGTCATCATCCCATGCGACACATGTTGAGCAAGAATTAGTGGGAGTACATCGACTACAAGCAAGGCAACCAACATGTAAATCAGAGGAAAGGCTTCCTCGCCTTGCTTATTGAGTAATATGCTTTCATTATGAAGCAAAATAAAGTTGATCGTACTCCCACCAACTCCACATTAAATATTATAAAAAGATACATAACAAATAACATTCAAAATATAAATCGAAAAATAATTTACACAAAAAAATTTTTCGAAAAATTTTGACAAGAGCCCAAGTTCCCAAAGGGAACGCTGTGCCCAAATGTATCCCGATGGAGCCCAAGTGTGGACAAAAATTATTTTTCTATCCAAAAAATTAACTGCTACACTACCGGAATATTTAATGTATCTTACAACAGTCCTACCATTATTAATAAATAGGAAACTACATATATAAATAGAGCGTTGTCAATGTAAAAAAAAGTCAGAATGAAAACCGGAAACAAGACCCCAGGCAACACGGCCCGAAGTTAGCAACAGATTTTTGAACTATCCAATGTAAAGCAAGATCTTCATCAGAAGAAAAAACGATACATCAGATGTATGATGCATGACTAAAATGCCTAAACACCCTGGGGATATACAGAATGAACATTCTGTGTAACACGTTAAACTCCCAAGAAATTTTATTAAAAATTTCAATAAAACAAGCCATATAGCTTAGGACTTTAACTGGGGGGCTTCAAGGAAGGGTAGGGAAGGAATATTTAACAAACAGTGGAAAAGTCATTAGCAATAATGATGACGTCAGGCCCATGTTCCGAAATTGGGGAACATGAACTTATTTTTATAAATATTATAGGTTACAGCCCTGAACGTTTCAAATGACCGCTTCTTTCTTCCTTCATCCAGTTGTGTCCCTGGATCCACCAAATTAACCATTGATATGTGTCTGGCATCATTATAAACTGAGATTTAAAAGCAGAGAAGTCAGTTTGTTATTATCTGACCGAGGGCCAAACAAAGAATGATGTTGGCGCCAATTCCGGTCACTTCCAGCTGGTGTCTGCGCGGAGAGTAAATGTATGGAGGGCCAGATAGGACTTCTAATTTTTGGTTTTGCATGCAAATTTTGGGGATTGGGGGGGGCAAAATTTGTGTTTGGCCCTCGATATTTTGGAGTTAGCACCAGCTGAGTCTGGGCCATTTTGCACAGTGGAAAAAATACTACCTACATATGAGGACGTTGTCAATGTAAACAATGTCAATGTAAACAAGACATCAGGCACACAAAAAGGCCCAAAGTCAGAACCAATTTAAATGCTACCAGATGCAAAGCTAGATCTTGATACGAAGAAAAAATGATACATGAGATAGAAGATGCAAGACTAAACGACCTAACACCCCTAGGGTGAGGACGTAACCATGGGGGAAAAAAAGAATAATATTCTGTAATACATGTTAAACTCCCAAGAAATTTAATAAAAAATTTCAATAAAAAATAGCCAAAAAGCTTAAGAGTTTAACAGGAAGGGTTCATGGAAGGATAGGGAAGGAATATTTAACAAACAGTGGAATAATCATTAACAAAAATGATGACGTCAGGCGTATGTCCTGAAATTGAGAAACATAAAATAATTTTATAATTATTATAAAGTTACAGCCCAGAACATCTAAAACCACCGTTGAACACTTCCATCATCCAATAACAGCCTTGGATCCACCAATTTTTGCATTGATTTGTGTCTGACATCCTCAAAAAAGGAGATTTTAAAACACAGATGTCAGTTCATTGTTGATGACTTTAGGGCCAAACAAAGAATGAAGTTGGCGCTAATTTCGGTCACTTCCTGGCGACTGTGCATGTATGGAGAGTAAAAGTATGGAGGACCAGATAGGATTTTTAATTTTCGGTTTTGCAAGCAAATTTGGGGGATTGGGGAGTTCAAAATTTGTGTTTGGCCCTTGATAACTTTGAGTTCACACCAGCTAAGTCTGGGCCATTGGGTTCTAGTATAATAATATTAAATTCCAAACACTTATTATAGGCATAATCACAAAAAATTTGATTAATGAAGCACTGGGTTCAACCCAGTATTTCATTAATTAAGATTTTACTGATAATGGTTTTTATTACCTGGTAAATGCATTTGTGGACATCATTGCCCACCCGTGGATTACAAGCAGTCCATGGCGACTATACTGTATCATCAGGTCTCTGACTTCAAGATAGAAGTGTTGAAGAAGAGACACATGGTAGGATTTTGATAACATCTCGACCATTCAAAAATTTTCAAATTGGTGTGACTCAAATTGGATATTCAATTGGACTATAAAGTGTGTACTTAGATCAAAAACATGTATAATTATAAATGTATCCTATAATTTTCTTCTGAAGGATCCTGGAAAGCCTCAAAGTGCAATATGATTTAAGTTGTAGTGATTTGCAGTGAGTTTTTGAATAGTTGAGATGTTATCAAAATCTTACCGAATCAGAGTTTATATTACTAGAATCCGAGAAACAATTCACACAAAGATTTGTGCAACAAAATCCATGTAGATTCTCACTGCCTCTCTGCTAGGATTCGTGTGAAAAGAATTAAGTCAATTTAATGCTTTACCTAACATAGCGGCAGCAAATTATCCAATACAAGGCTAACATGACTTGAAATATCCTGACACTTTGTCAATACATTTGTACAAATAAGGCTGTCATTGGAACCGGCTCATTGAGTCGGTTCCAATGACATCCATATTTGTAAGGGTTTATTGGTAAATACTGTTTATTTTTTTGAAAAAATTATTAACTTCCGTGTTTATGTTTTAAAAATCAAAAAGCTTTGTGGGGTAAAGGGTTAACATGTGTATAAGTACACAATAGGGGTTCAAACATGGTGGCCTCATAGGATCCTGTGACACTCATAGCAGATATAGATTCTCATGAGAATGATCAATCCAAATGGATTCTCCCAAATTTAGACGAAATATAAGCCCTGCAAATATACTTACATTTGAACCTGTGCAGAAGACCTGACAATAGAAGAAGCGTCCAAGGGCATTTTTGTTTTCAAAGCTATTTTGATACAGTGTGTTCCACATATTTGATCAACTCACCCAAACAGAAAAGGAATTGCCATTTCAATACCTGAATATACAACACTTGCGTGGAGACAGACAATATTTGTCATATTTATGGCCAAAAAAAAAATAATGGTTTGGTTCCAGTTACCCGACCAACCCTAAAGATTTTTTTTATTGATATTGAAAAAGAAACAGAAAAAAAACCCACACAAATGCCAACTTTTACAACAAAGACACAAATAGTACTGAGCAGTTTTTTGGTACACCGATGTATATATATAATCCGTACCATGTTCAAAACCATCACCGGCAAATTAAATCGTAATTGGTAATTGTATACTGAAGTTGTTTTAACTCTGGTATGCAAATTTCAACTTGTTTATCACGGTTTACAAGAAGTGAATTTACTTCACTGGTGAGGATTACTGTTGGTTCTTTCCCTTTTTATTACCCTGTCTACCCTCGCAGACTATGGGACCTTTCTTTATTACTTTTTATTCCAAACTGTTCAAGCAGTTTGTCTTGACAATCACCATTATTATGAAAATGAAAGAACATTGTTTACCTCTAATTTGTCAGAAACAAGTTGAGGTGAAAAGCCACAATCACATGTACTGCATTACACAAAGCATGCATAGTCAGTCACATTCGACTAATCGCATTCCTGCTATTTAAAACCAGGAAATTTTTCTTGGGAAACGTCAAGGGATTCCCTGTAGTTTTACACTTGTACTTCAAAGTGATTATCTTTTTGCACATGTTGATGTCATGATAGCATCTTACCTTCAAAATAGTAAGCATGCAAGTGTTGATTCAAGACCGACACAAGGTACATTGTTTTCAAATAAACAAAAGCAAGTTATTTGTGCTCCTCTGTCAAGATAAATATAATGGTACTTAACCAGTCCATTTCCACAATCTCTTAAAATGTCAATTTATTTCATGTGCTGAGCTGTGCTAATTTTAACACTTCCTTTGATAGAGTGAGACGTGTGAATGCACACTTCTCTTCAAAATCTGAGGACAGCTGATGATAATATTATCAAGACACCTCCGAGTCCGTTTCATTTTAAAGTTACGGAATTACACCCGAAATGTCCACGGCAATCTCAAATAAAGTGTCTGCTAATAAACTGCCATTTTGGGTGTAATTTTGCAATTCAGACTTAACAAAATTTCCAAGCAGTATATTTCAGTCACAACTGTTGGAAGAATTTGGTAATAAAAATTAACTCAAGCACAAAGCCAAGGGAAACAAGCAAATTCAGAGAATTCATGTCTCCCACTGGGCAGCAGTTTCAAGGGGAATTAATGCATCCAGTGGAATATAGTTGCATTGCAAGTGGAAGTTATTTAGAAGAGGCAGAACAGACAGTGCTTCAGACAGTGGTTATCAGATTTTATTTTCACGGAGGTCACTGTCAAAGCAAGTAAAGTGATGTGGAGTATAACTGTGAGAATCACTAAAAATTAAGACTGTATGATAAGACATATTACATTAAACTGATGTGAAAAGTAAACCATATATGAAATTTCATTGAAATCGGTTGACTCTAAGGAAAGTTAGAGTCTGGAAACCATTAGCCAATCAAATTTCAGCAACCTAATTAAATATGCACGGAAAATGCACATATTTGAACTTGGACCCACAATTGATGACAGTGATCTGCTACCCAAATTTCATCGAAATCAACTGACTGTAAGGAAAGTTAGCGCCTGGAAATGAAAAACACGGAAAGTGTGCACTTGCTGTGTATTAGTAGTAGCACTGAATAAAGCAAAGTTTCCCTAATTTGCAAAATTTTTGCACGAGAACAAAACCTGTATTATATGTGATGCATTGCATGTTACTAAGCATTCATACAAAAACTTATTCAAATCCGAACTTTCATATAGAAGTTCTGTACAAAAAACTGATTACACCAAATTTCGGAACAAAATGGCCACTGGCAGCCATCTTGAATTTTGGACCACACCCCAAAACACATATTTTGGTCTCACAATGGTAACAAAGATACCCAAGAAGTTTCGTGAAGATCGGTTCATAAATACGGTTTTTAGTCCGAGGGGCGTTGACGCACAGGGCAGACGAACAGGCAGACGGACAGATTTTCGGTACAAAATTTCCCACATTCGAACTTCACCTAGGTATTGATAAAAGTAATCATTATATGAAATTTCATTGAAATCGGTTGATTTTAAGGAAAGTTAGAGTCTGGAAACCATCAACCAATCAAATTTCAGCAACCTAATTAAATATGCGCGTAAAATGCCCATATTCGAACTTGGACCCACAATTGATGAAAGTGATGTACTATCCAAATTTCATCGAAATCAACTGACTGTAAGGAAAGTTAGAGTCTGGAAACGAAAAACACGAAAGGTGTGCACTTACTGTGTATTAGTAGTAGCACTGAATAAATCAAAGTTTCCCTAATTTGCATAATGTTTCCACGAGAACAAAACCCGTATTATATGTGATGTATTGTATGTTACTAAACATTCATACAAAAATTTATTCAAATCCGAACTTTCATATAGAAGTTCTGTACAAAAAACTTTCGAAACACTAGAGTGATGTCATGCATGCAGCCCGACTGTCCCAAGAGTGGCAATGCTTAGATGCAATGCTTAGATGCAAAATAGTCAGAGCCATTTTTTGTTAACAGTTTACCTAACGAATCTGCCATGTCTGCACTCGTGATATACAAAATTTGCTCAAATTTTATTTTTTCATTTCTCCACTTCAAAACATACCTCATGACCTATTAATGGAACAAACTTGATGAGCTTGTTCCAATAAGGAGTAATAAGCCATGGTTAGAAGTAAATAAAAAATGAAAAAATCTGTTGCTTCAGAAAAATAATTTGTACTGTTGGCTTCAACTTGTGTTAGGTAAAGGATTAAAGATGCAGTACATAAAGCAATGTTGGGCTATATGAGTCAATTTTCTTTTTTGCATGTAATAACTCCCAATCCTTCAAAAAGCATTTTGGGAATAATTGCCCGAGTGACACGTTTGTGTGTGTGTGTGTGTGTGTGGGGAGGGGGGGGGGGGGGGGGAGGGAGTTGTGGAACCTATATTGAAACCTGGCCTGTATTACTAGCTGGAAAATACACATATCAACTTTGGTTGAAATCAAATAATGCAAACTGGAGTTATCAGTCGGAAACCAATTGTTTAGACAGAAGGATGGACCGACAGTTGGACGGACGAAAGTCATGACTATAGCCCTGACTATAAACAATCAGTCTAAAAATGCATTTTGTACCAAAGAAAAAATATTGCATGAATGGCCCTGGGTGAGGAGGAGGTGGGGTGGGGGTGACGGGTGGGGAAGAGTGGGGGGGGGGGGGGGGGTGTTAGGGAAGTCCATTTTTTTTTTCCACATGTGGTCAGTCTAAATCCTTCAGAATGCAGAATGCATTTTGAGCAGAGAAAAAAAAATACCTAACTGGCACCATGGGGGTGGGGGTGGGTGGTGGTGTTTGTCTGGGTTTTTAAGCACAAACCTTAACCAAAACTGTAAAAAAGCATTTTTGACAAAAGAAAAAAAAAGTGCCTAATTGGCCCCCCAGGGGGTGGGGGGTGGTTACGTGAGTTTAAAAAAAGGTTCCGCATGTAGTGACTGTAAATAGTTCAAAATGCAATTGGGGCCCCAATTAGGCATTTTTTTTTTTATTTCCTCCAATATGCATTTTGAACTATTTACAGTCACTACATGCAGAACCTTTTTTTTCCTTTTGTCAAAAATCCTTTTTTACAGTTTTGGTTAATGTTTATGGTTAAAAATCCAGACAGAAATTTTGTCTGGGTTTTTAACCAAAGTGGTGTTTGTCTGGGTTTTTAACCAAAACTGTAAACAAGCATTTTGGGCGAAAGAAAAAAAAAGTGCCTAATTGGCCCCTGGGGGGGCTGGGGGGGGGGGGGGGCAGGGGGGTGGGGGGGGGGGGGGGTACATAAGTTTAAAAAAGGTTCCGCATGTAGTGACTGTAAATAGTTCAAAATGCATATTGGAGAAAAGAAGGGAAAAAAAGCCTAATTGGGGGGGGGGGGGGGGAGGGTTTGGGGGTAGGGGGTGGTGGTGTTTGTCTGGGTTTTTAACCACAAACTTGGAGTCATCCTACCAAGCTACAATGAAATCCCTTCATAATTATGGCCTGTGGAATATTCTAAAGTTTTTTGGGCTTCGGGCTTCTGATGCCGTCACAGTTGCCCAAAAGGAGACGTTCTCATCTGGACATTATATGAAGTCTATGAAGTCAACCTATCAAGTTACAATGAAATCCCTCCATAAATATGACCTATAGACTGTGCTAAAGTTTTTCGGGCTTTGGGCCCCTGTTGCCATCACAGTTGCTCAAAAGGGGACGTTCTCATCTAGACATTATATGAAGTCAACCTATCAAGTTACAATGAAATCCCTCCATAAATATGACGTGTAGACTGTGCTAAAGGTTTTCGGGCTTCGGGCTCGGGCAGCCATCATGGTTGAATGATCACAACCAAAAGGGGACATTCTCATCTGGACATCATGTGGATTGATCCTACGAAGTTACAATGAAATCCCTTCATAAATATGACCTGTAGACTGTGCTGAAGGTTTTCGGGCAGCTGTAGCCGTCACAGTTGCCCAATCACGTCCAAAGGGGGACTTTCTCATGTAGACATTATATGAAGTCAACCTATCAAGTTACAATGAAATCCCTCCATAAATATGACCTGTAGTCTGTGCTAAAGGTTTTCGGGTTTTGGGCTCGGGCAGTCGTGACGGTTGATAGATCACGCCCAAATGGGGAAATTCTCATGTAGACAGCATGCGGAGTCATCGTACCAAGTTACAATGAAATCCGTCCATATTAAACATGACCTTCAGACTGTGCTATAAGTGTTTTGGTTTTTCGAGCTTGGGCAGCCATCACGGTTGACAGATCAAACGGGGACGTTCTCATCTGGGCATTATACAGAGGCATTCTGTGAAGTTGCAATGGAATCCCTTCATAAATATGACCTACAGACTGTGCTAATGGTTTTCGGGTTTTGGGCTCGGGCAGCCATACCACGACCAAAAGGGGACGTTCTCATGTAGACATGACCTAAAACCTGCATATGAAATTTCGTGACAAGAACTACCGGGTATAGCCTGTACTTGAAGATCGAATAAATAACTTTAACCACAAACTTTAACCAAAACTCCAAATGTCAACTAAACAGGAAAAGAAAAAAAACAAAACACTTGAACCTTCAGTAAAAAACTTTAACCACAAACTTTAACCAAAACTCTAAATGTTAACAGACGGACAGTCGGGCTAAAAATGGCCACTGGCGGCCATCTTGAATTTTGGACCAAACTCCAAAACACATATTCTGGTCTCACAATGATAACAAAGACACCCAAGAAGTTTCGTGAAGATCGGTTCATAAATACGGCTTTTAGTCTGAGGTGCATTGACGCACAGGGCAGACAGACAGACAGATTTACGGTACAAAATTTCCCACATTCGAACTTGACCTAGGTATTGATAAAAGTAATCCATGTATGAAATTTCATCAAAATCGGTAGATTTTAAGGAAAGTTAGAGTCTGGAAATCGTCAGCCAATCAAATTTCAGCAATCTAATTAAATATGTGCATAAAATACCCATATTCGAACTTAGATCCACAATTTATGAAAGTGATCTACTACCCAAATTTCATCTAAATCTGGTTACTGTAAGGAAAGTTAGAGTCTGGAAATGAAAAACACGGAAGGATGAAAGGACAGAAGGATGGACGGAAGGACAGGACACCCCTAATTTAATATCTCCCATTTTTTTCCAAAAGCGGGAGACAAAAAAAATAGAAACAAAAAACAATCACGACCTACCGACTCTATTTTTATCTGCTATGTAACAGGAACCAAACCATTAATTTTTTTGGCCTAATGGCTCTTAATTCAACTAATTGAAAATCAGTGATATCTGACTCAATCCGATTCAAAATCCTCTTCCAGATTAGAAGAGTTATTCAAAATTTTAAGTTATTCAAAAAAATCTCCCTGCAAGTGTCTTCTTCAAATTGTGTTAAATAATGTGTTAACCCTTAACCCTTTACCTAACCTGAAAAGCAGACACTTGCAAACAAAATTCTTGAATAACTAATTTTTTTCATTTTTTGTCTCAAAAACATAGGTCGAGCTCATTGCAATGAGGGGTCATAACCTATGTTTTTGAGATAAAAAATGAAAGAATAGTGAATTGGTGATTTTTGTGAATAGCGCTGGTCGGTTTTGACCATTACGTTAGGTAAAGGGTTAAGGGACTAATTCTGACTCTGATGACTGTTTGCAACAGATCATAATGTCTCAGCCTCTGGGGAAGCTTGCAAGTTACATTCTAAGTGCTTGAGCAGTTGTTTCTATGAAAGTCTTGGTTGCTGATGTAGGCAGCCAAGACTTGCATAGCCACAACTGCAACAAAGCCACAGGATGTTGACTGTCAAAAGTGTAGAAAATATACATAAAATTCCCCAGCCCCTTAAGGGTTAAAGGAGTGACTTACCTTATTTTGTAAATCAGGTTGACAGTTATTCTTGAGTAAGGTTTCTACAGATTTAGGATGACACCAGTATGTAGCACAATGTAGAGCTGTCCATCCATTCTACAATAAAACATATTGAAAATATACATTTCAGCTACACTAACACAAAGACAGCAATGGACTGGTGCAAAGAAATTACAAAATCAGTTTTGCATAGAATCACCTCCTGCTTATCTCATCAATTGGCTGCTGATGATGGCTTGTGTATCTCTTGCCTCTAAAGTAAAATACTAACTAATAGAAGTATTTTGATCACAACAAAAGCCTGATCCGGTTGAAATTCTCTGTCCACTTATGATTCAACAATGCTGTTGAATCCCACTTGTCAAGATAGATGGGCAATATACTGAAAAACCGAACCAATACAGATATCACAGGGACACTGAAAAACTGAACAGAACCCATCACTGAATACCAAAACTGTCTGAATTTCATATTTTTGCTACTTATGAGGGCTTGTTGAGGCTTCATAGCAGCTGAAGGGTTCATTTTCATCAAAGAAGTGGCTGATTTTATCTTCCATTTTGTTAATCATTAATGGCATGGAAAATTATCCTGAATTCCCACTAGACTTCAATCTGTAAATGTGCAGGTGCTTAGCAGTGATTTTTAGTCAAGTTTTGGCTTCCTTCACAGGCAGCCAAGATTTGACTAAAAATCACATGAAGGCAGCCAAGATTTGACTAGAAATCACCTCTCAGGTGATTTATCTATTGTCAACAGGACCTCCTAATGATGGAATGTTAATTGCACATGTTCTGAGGCTACAAAACCCTGAAATAGGGTTTTGAAGGTTAAGGTATGTTTGAAACAAGTCACAGAATTACTGTAGATATGATTTATGTTCGCAAAGGAATGCCAATGTTGAGCTCAGTGGCAGTGACATTTGTGATGCACTAGTAGAATGAAAAAAGAACAACTTATTATGTGTTTTTCTGGTCTGAATTCCTTTTTGGTACTATCAACAAATCTTAGTCAACTCAGATGCCGAATACCGAACTGATACCACGTTATACCCCCTTAACCCTTTACCTAACATGAAAAGCAGACAACACTTGCAAAAAACATTACTGAATAACTAATTTTTTGTCTCAAAAACATAGGTTATGAGCCCTCGTTGGAATGAGCTGGACGTGCTCGTTCCAATGAGGGGTAATAACCTATGTTTTTGAGACAGAAAATGAAAAAATAATGAAAATTAATTGGCTATTTTTGAGAATAGTGCTGGCTGGTTTTGGCAGTTATGTTGGGTAAAGAGTTAAAAATACCAAAATTGCTACCAAACTCAAAATTCCAATACCGCCCATTTCTACTTGTCAAAAAAGAAATGTGAAAACATTGAATCTTGGATGCTATTTTCATTCATGTTCATTTATTGAGTCTTGATTTTGTAAAATTTCTGAAATATTGAAGAATTGGAGTAACTGTGTTGCGGCAGATCACAATCTGATTGAAAGTGTGGCCACTTTTTTTATCATGGTACTGTAAATATATAAGTTTCGCAGTAAAAAATTAACTGAGCAAAAGTACCCAAAAGTATACTTACGTTATCAGCAGTGTCTATTTCTGACCCAGCATCTATCAACATCTGTATTATATCATGGTAACCTTTCATTGCAGCATGATGTATAGGCAGGTTCCCTCTCTGAATAAAACCAAAAATATTACATAACTAGAGATGGCCTGTCACCCGGTATACCCCCACCGTGGCATACCGCCTAGTGTGGGTGACTGAAAAGGAGCATTCAATTTTTCAAAGTAAAAAAAAAATCCAATATGGTGGCCAGTTGGCCATCTTCAATCCGATCAGGAAAAAAATTATGTCACGCACTTCCCCTCATCATGTTGATAATTTTTGTGAAGTTTCATGACAATGTGACTAAAACTGTGGAAGTAGTTCGCTCCACAAGTTTACACGTGCAATGGACTGATGACAGACCGACCGACGGACAAGTTGACTCCTATATACCCACTCCCCCCTAAACTTCATTTTGTGGGGGTATAAAAACTTCATTAACTGGTAGAGTGCCAAATTACTTTTAGTTCTGAAAATTTTTTTGTGCATCTTTGCCTTGTTAGTAGGCACTCTCCCATAAATTGTGACTAGGCAAATCCTAACAGATAAAATAATATCACTTCAAAGATAATATGAAGCACATTCACAGAATATGAGGCCTCCAAGTTGTTGTACCAGCAATTCAGAATAAAGCCCAAATATGGGCTTCCAACACTCTACCAGTTAATTGCACTTATGATACAACAGATGGGAATAAATAAGAAATGTCCTTCTTTATTAAATTTTCAAATGTCTGCTTCAAAGTACTTGACCAGGTTCTCAACTATAAGTTTTTAAACTGTTTTACAAAAAGCAAAAAAGCATCAAAGCGGCCATGACTAGATTTGATAAAAAATATTTTAAAAATACTCAGTGGGTTAAGATTTAATACATATGCTGAACAAATTAACCATATCAGTCGGGGTACTAATATAATTAAACTTAGTTCAAATACGGTGAGGAAAAATAAGCCAAGATTGCCGTTGTTTTGATGAGTGCTTTAAAGATTTGGAGAAGTATTTTTCAACAAAGAATACAGTGAAAAAAAACTCCAAACTGCAATGCCTTTTCTCGAAGAAATGACATTTCGATTTTGAAGACCTTTCTTCATGATCTATTCTCTACATATTCTTCAAAGGAATACACAAAGAATATACAAGGAATAGGACATCAGTGTTGAGGTCATCACTAAAACACCCATAGATTGGAATCTCCACCCAAGTCATATCTAGTGTTCTGTTTATTTTTAATGGGGTTTAACAACACTTTTGACAACTAGGGTCACCTCGCATTGGACAGTTTTATGGGTGGCGGAAGCAAGAGTAACTGGAGAGAACCATTGAGCAGCAGTGAAAAAATGTCTGTCTCCCCAACGAACTGACTCCACAAAAGCAGGGTTAGCATTGGTTGACAATACCATCAATGTGCAGTAAACCTTAGTACACAGTGCCATAGTGTTGAAATGATTAATGCCATTCGGATTTTTACTAATCAACTAATCGCCGGGTAGTAGTCTATGATTAATCGACTAGTTGGTTATGCAATATCAGATGCTAAACTAAGCAATAAATTCTACAAAACTGTGGTTTTAACTGAATTCATTGGCTGGTGTGGCTTCCAAATTACGATACAATTAATAGGTCTAACTGGGTAACTGCATGACATTACGGAAGCCGATGTCTCCATGTCCTTACGACCAAACAACCGGTTCGGCAAAAAATAAATTGGTCTAATAATAAATCTTTGGTGTTCCAATGTTCGGTTCTGTCAAGTATTTTTAAGCAAAATTGAACTTTTCCCCAAAATTCCCTTGTATATTGTGGTCTAAAAAGAAATTTCTGCACTTTGTTATTGTGCTAAAAACTTTGAAAGTAGAAAACAGGTCACTGAAGATGTGTACACTGATGACGTGATTGTTTCATGACCTGCATAACTTAACCAACCCCCAATGAAAAGCTAGACAAACTATAAACAATAACCTCATTGAATATTAAATACATCACGTGACCAAACTGTGCGATTTGTTTGGTCAGTATGTGCACTATGTAATTTGAGTTGTAACACTTCATTCAATAGTAAATATCATTATGTGACGTTTTGTTTTCTGACCAATCTTATTACAGCAACATTTACCCAAAACAAGAACATGTTGAAAAAGCATGAACATCTGTACAGAGCTTTTGTTTCCAATGTAGAAGCACAAGTTTGATAGTGCTCCTCAAATTGAAAGCACTGAATTAATTTTAATAAAATTGAATTAAATTTCTTAGAAGTTAAACAAAGTGGAAACTTCAAGGCTTTAGAAAATACAGTCAGGCAACTAATCGACGAGTGATTCACTAATTGGTTAATAGATTTGTCTAGTACTAATCGCATCGGCGTCGACTTGTTGAAAAATTGTTTCAACACTACAGTACCACTGTGACCCCACATAGGCAGTCAGAGTGTTCTGTTAAAAAGTATAAGTTCTCGGAACAATCAAGAGATCAACTAGTTGAAACTTCACTTGTGCTTCTGATCAGAATTTGAGATTTTCTCTGGGTGGAATATCCTCCATATAAGTGTTTCAGTAACAATTCACTCTCCATGTATTGCATCTTGAGAAATTTTTATGTTACCGGAAAGTGTCACCCTCTCACCAACAAAATTCTTTGATGTTTTCCTCATTATTTTGTCTTTATTAGTTTTTCTCAACAAAAATGTTTTTTCTCTTAAAATGTACTCATTCACCAATGGTATTTCTGTGTTGGAAACAAAAATGAGAAATGACATTTCAACCCTTAGCACAATGATGTTGAAATATCAAGATTTCAAACTCCAAATTTATCCAATATTGCAACTAGGAATTTAAGCAACTCAATCTTGTATAATTAAACTTTTTTTCTGTTTATGCATTTTCAGGCAAAATGAGTGGCTAAAGTATTTCCTTTCTTTTTTTTTATAACACAATGAACTGGAAAAAATGCAATTAGGTCCGCCCAAAACCACGACCCCAATATCTGTCTTAAAAATTATGTTGCACTGTGTGAATGGAAAAGAACCCCTGCATGCTCATATTGTTTCAACATGAAAAGTAAGTAATATTTATCTCATCATATTAAAAAGACTTTCAAAACAAGAGGCCTCAAGGGGCCTTAATCGCTCACCAGCCAAAGTGGTTCAAAGAAGTATTTGGGCTCACATTCAGTTAGACATGGTTCATCAACACTACAAAGGAATGAAGTCATGAGAGGCAAATTTTATGGAAAAACACCAAGGAATGGATTTGAACAAACCTACCTGACCCTAGCATGCCCACCTGCCTCCCCCACCCCACCACTGCCCATAGAGCCCAAATATTAAGCCAAGGAGTCAAACTGAACAAACTTGAATCTGATCCCCCTTGAGATGTTATATACCAAATAGGAAAGAATTCTGACTCGTGGATATGAAGAAGGTTTTTAAAGAAATCACCTCACTTTGCACTAAGTTAAACTTTGGGCTCAAATAGGGAGCCAAAATATTAACCCAGAGTCTCAATTTGAACAAACTTGAATCTGACCCACCTAGAGATGTTGTATACCAAATATGAAAGGAGTCTGATGGGTGGATCTGAAGAAGATGATTTTAAAAGAAATTCCCTCATATTGCATTTAGTTAAAATGCAGGCTCCCATAGGTAGCCCAAATTAATAACACAGGGACCAGATTTGAACAAACTTGAGTCTTACCCTCCAAGAGATGTTGTATACCAAACATGAAAGGATTCTGACTGGTGGGTCTGAAGAAGATTTTTAAAGAAATTTCCTTATATTGTACTAAGTTAAAATTTCGGCTTCCACAGGGAGCCCAAATATGAACCCAGGGACTAGGATTGAACAAACTTGAATCTAACACTCCTGGAGATGTTGTATATCAAATATGAAAGCATTCTGACTGCAGGGTCTAAAGAAGATTTTAAAAAATTATCCCCCAGAACAGGTCCTCAAATTTTCAGGCTGTAAAAAAAAATATTTCTGTCTCAAAATTGAACAAAATGCATAAAAATAAAAAAAAAATGTCCGAATTTTGGTCCAAGCCTGCCCCAAAATTTTCAGGCTAAAAATATGGGGGGTTTTCATTTAAAAATTGAACAAAATGCATAAAAAATGTATTATTTTTCCAAATTTAAAGACAAGTCTGAACTGGATCCAAATTTTTCAGGCTAAAATTTTTTTTTTTGTCTCAAAATTGAACAAAATGCATAAAAAAATCAAAAACAAAAATTCTGAATTTTGGTCCAAAATTTCGGAGTCCAACCAGACCCAAAATTTTCAGGCTCAAAATTTGGGGGGGGGGGGGGGGGGGGGGGGGGGGGGGGGTCTGAAAATTGAACAAAATGCATAAAAAAGTCCAATTTTTTTTTTTTTGAATTTTGAACAAAAATTTCCAAGTCCAAACCAGACCCAAAATTTTCAACACAGGGACTCGATTTGAACAAACTTGAATCTGACCCCTCCTAAAGATGATGTATACCAAATGTTGAAGGATTCTGACTGGTGGATCTGAAGAAGAAGATTTTTAAAGAAATTTTCTCATATTGCAAGAAGTTAAAATTTGGGCTCCCATAGGGAACCCAAATATTAACCGAGAAATTTGCTTTGAACAAACTTGAATCTGTCCCCCTAGAGATGATGTATACCAAAATATGAGAGGATTCTGACTAGTGATTCTGAAGAAGAAGATTTTTAAAGAATATTCCACATATTACACAGAGTTAAAATTTGGGCTCCCCTAGGGGATTTTTAGAGAAATTTCCTCAAATTGAGACCCCAAATACTAACTAAGGGACTCAATTTGAACAAACTTGAAGCTGACTCCCCTTGAGATGCTGTATAACAAATATGAAAGCATTCTGACAGTGGATCTGAAGAAGAAGATTTTTAAAGAAATTTCCTCATATTTCACCAAGTTAAAATTTGGGCCCCTACAGGGAGCCCAATTATTAACCCAGCGACTCGATGTGAACAAACTTGAATCTGACCCCCTACATATGTTGTATACTAAACATGAAAGGATTCTGACTGTTGTATCTGAGAAAGAAGGTTTTTTTAATTTTTGAAAAAATTTATAGGTGCTATCAGAGTTATGCCCCTTATGGTGCCCCTTATGGTGCCCCCTATGGACACGGCAAGTTTATTTGTACAAACTTGAATTGACATATTATAAGGAACATGCATGCCAAATTTGGTCCAGTAGGTTGTGAGAAGTCGATAATGTAAAGTTGATAACGGACAATGACGATGGACGGCAAGTGATAAGTTGAGCACCTTTCGATGAGCTAATAAAATTTAATAAACAATGAAATCCTTATCATGCTTTTTATTTCATGTTCAATTTGTTTACAGGCAATAGGTGATCATCTGCATTCATCATATTACCCAAATGAAACGTAAACAATGGCCGGTCATAATAATCAACAAACGAAAGTCACACGAACAAAACTTTCCAATTTCCAAATAGCCTGAATGAAGTCTTTCTGAGACAAAGTTCAACCAACATCATGTCATCTGGGTTTATATCGAACTCCACATTTACAAACTGTGCTTTCAGTTTCTCAGGAAATGGTCAAAATCAGAATTAAATTTAACTCAGTGTTGCTTTGATTGACAGCACCCTCCCGTCGAGTGGAAAAGGAGATTGAAGTTTTGTGTGAGCAAGGCCTATGATGTTCCTTTTAACTTACGCAATTCATTGGTCAATAAAAGTGTTAATGACACAAGAACATGTTTCAGTGAAATATATCATTATTTCAAACAGAATTTTAGAAAACTATGCTTTTTTTATTCTCAGTTATCACTAGGAAGCATGATGGGACCTGGTTTTTATTTATCTCTGCAAAGTAGAGAGTGTTTAAATTTACTGCCCCTCACGTTTAATTCTAAGGAATGATCATTTGTTTCTGTCTATTTCTTGAGTTATGAACCCCAAAAAACAAAGGTCAAACATAGTGTAAATGGGCTATGCCCATTTACACAGTGTGACCTTTGTTTTTTGGGCTTCATAACTCAAGAAATAGAAAAAAATGATCATTCTTTTTTTGACAGAGCTCAATGAGCTTTGTCAAACAAGACTGAAAAGGTTCAAGTTTGAGTTGCATTGAGGGAAACATTTGTCACTTGAATTTTTATCTTTTTAATCTGAGTGTGTAGAGGATAAAAAGAAAAGCTAGGTGTCATATATACACTTACTATATCTTTGACATTCACATTACAACCTGCGTCAATTAACATTTTCACAATCAGTGGTTTGCCTTGAGATGCCACATGTATAGGACAACAGTCATGCTGAAATATATAACACTAACTAAATTATATTTTGAAAAAAAGATATATATTAAATAGTTGGTTGTATTTCTGTTTTCCAACTTTGTATGAACAATTGAGTTTACAGTACAGTGATTACAAAAGCAGACAGAGAATTTTGATTGGATTACAACTGGGTCACAATCCGGTGAAACTGATCTTATTGATTTCCACCACACCCCCACAGGACTTTAGAATCTCACCCACTGGAAAAAATTGTGGAAACACGAGGTGTTATGTTCTTTTTGTCTGTTTATTTTTTATTTGCTTTCCATGAAAGGATCTTGATTTCAGAATATTTTATTTAAGAATTCTCAACCCGCTTGAGTGTTAGAGTGTTGCGACCTGATCATGGTATGATCAAGAAGAATAACTCTTCTGGTCAGAGGACTGTAGAATATCTAACCAGACCAATACACAATTTGTCCATATACTTGTTTCAGTCAACTAACTTTGCCTCAAGACAAATAGGGAAGACAAATTTTTGTTCGCAAAGATTTCCATTAATAGACCTTGAACAAAGGAGAAAGGTTTACAAGAGGTCCCAGGGGGCCTGAGGGCGCTCACCTGACATGGTAGCCTAAATATCAACCCAGAGAATTGATTTCCACAAGTTGCATCTGCTCCTCCTAATAAAAGCTGAAACCAAATATCCAAATATTCTGACCAGTGGATCTAAAAAAAGATTTTTAAAGAATATTCCTCATATTGAACTAAGTTATAATTCAGGCTCCCACAGGGAGCCCATATATGAACCCAGGGACTTGGCTTTAACAAACCTGAAACTCACACCCCTAAGGATTCTGCACACCAATTATCAAAACATTCCGACTGCTGGATCTGAAGAAGAAGATTTTTTAAGAAAATTCCTCATTTTGAACCAAGTTACAATTTGAGCTCCCACAATCAGCCCAAATATGGACCTAGGGACATGGCTTGAACAAACTTGAATCTTTCCCCCCCCCTAAGGATGCTGCATAAAAAATATCAAAAGCATTCATCTGCTGGATCTGAAGATTTTTAAAGAAAATTCTTCATTTTGAACTAAGTTGTCATTCAGGCGCCCATAGTGAGCCCAAATATAAACCAAGGGACTTGGCTTGAACAAACTTGAATCTCAGCCCCCTATGGTTGCTCCATGCCAAATATCAAAACATTCCAACTGCTGAATCTGAAGAAGAAGATTTTTAAAGAAAATTCCTCATATTGACTAAGTTATAATTTGGGCTCCCACAGGGAGCCCAAATAAGGACCCATGGACTTGGCTTTAACACACTTGAATCCCCCCCCCCCTCCCCCCAAGGATGCTACTCACCACATATCAAACCATTCCAACTGCAGGATCTGAAGAAGAAAATTTTTTAAGAAAATTCCTCATTTCGAACAAAGTTACAATTCAAGCTCCCACAGTAAGCCCAAATATGGACCTAGGGACATGGCTTGAACAAACTTGCATCTCACCCCCCAAGGATGCTGCATACCAAATATCACAAGATTCTGCCTGCTGGATCTTGAGAAGAAGATTTTCAAAGAAATTTGCCTGAAATGCACTAAGTTCAAATTTGGGATCCTATACTGAGCTCAAATATAAACCCAGTTTGAATTTGGGCTTCTATGGTGAGCCCAAATATGAATCCAGGTGGCCGATTTGAACAAAATAGAATCAGATCCACCCCACAATGTTGCATACCAAATATCAAAAGATTCTGCCTGCTGGATCTGGAGAAGAAAATTTTTGAAGAAATTTGCCTGAAATGCACTAAGTTTGAATTCAAGCTTCTATAGTGAGCCCAAATATGAATCTAGGGAGCCGATTTGAACAAAATAGAATCAGATCCACCCCACAATGTTGCATACCAAATATCAAAAGATTCTGCCTGCTGGATCTGGAGAAGAAGATTTTTTAAGAAATTTGCCTGAAAAGCACTAAGTTCAAATTTGGGCTCCTATACTGAGCTCAAATATAAACCCAGGGAGCCGATTTGAACAAACTTGAATCAGATCCACCCCACAATGTTGCATACCTAATATCAAAAGATTCTGCCTGCTGGATCTTGAGAAGAAGATTTTCAAAGAAATTTGCCTGAAATGCACTAAGTTCAAATTTGGGCTTCTATACTGAGCCCAAATATAAACCCAAGGGGTTGATTTGAACAAACTTGAATCAGATCCACCCCACAATGTTGCATACCAAATATCAAAAGATTCTGCCTGCTGGATCTGGTGAAGAAGATTTTCAAAGAAATTTGCCTGAAATGCACTAAGTTCAAATTTGGGCTCCTATACTGAGCCCAAATATAAACCCAGGGGGCCGATTTGAACAAACTTGAATCAGATCCACCCCACAATGTTGCATACCAAATATCAAAAGATTCTGCCTGCTGGATCTGGAGAAGAAGATTTTGTAAGAAATTTGCCTAAAATGCACTAAGTTCGAAATCGAGCTCCTATACTGAGCCCAAATATAAACCCAGGGGGCCGATTTGAACAAACTTGAATCAGATCCACCCTACAATGTTGCATACCAAATATCAAAAGATTCTGCCTGCTGGATCTGGAGAAGAAGATTTTTTAATGTTTTTCCCATTGCCTACAGGGTTAAAAAGTGCTGACTCAGCACTTTTTCAAAGTCCCGAAACTGTACCCTATGATAAAACCGATGGCAATTTTTTTTTACCAATTCTTTCTGTTGGTCCTAAAGAAGCTTCACACCAAATAAAAATTCTCGGTGCCGTGCAGTTTTGGAGATATGGGCGTTTTAATTTTTTCTATTTTTAGCTCCTGCAGTTCCCATGGGGCTACAGGAAAAAAAAAATCAGCATAAATTAGGTACTTATGACCCAATAAGCCCTCACATAAAATTTGGTTCAAATCAGCCTCTCGGTTTGGAAAATAGAAATTTTGGGCGGGGCAAAAAATTTTGCCCCTCCCCTAATGACGCCAAGTATAGCCCCACAAACTTCTCTTAAACAAATCTGAGTCTACACCTCAAAAGGAAGCTGCACACCAAATATCAAGTCTCTGCTACTGCTCGTTCATGAGAAGAAGATTTTTTAAGATTTCAGCACACTTTTTGGGTGTGGCCCTACCCACGGGCGAGGCAACTTGATTTGAACAAAATCAAATTGCGATGTCATAACAAACTATTATCTCAACTATCAATTAAATTGGTTCAGCGGTTTGGGAGGAGAAGACGCAAACACCATGTTCACGGACGACGGACGATGGACGCCGGACGACGGACGGTGAGTGATCACTATAGCTCTCCTGACTGAAAGTCAGGTGAGCTAACAAGAATTGCTCCTGATATTCATTTGTGAGCTCTTCCAAAACTATGATCTGCTTGCTTTATTACAATTCTAAAATGTCATGTTCTTTCACTTTGTTGATGAAATGCTGGGATGTAACAAAATGTTTGAAATTGCTCCCTGGGGAATCTCAAATATCACATTACATTATGGCGTACCATTTTAAGGCTTCTCTTAAGTCCCACAAAGTAGATCTTCTGTTTCTCAGGTCATTTTTTGGAAAACTGCATGTGGGTGGGCATTTTTTTATTTTATTTTTTATTTTTGTAATAATTTCTTTGCCACCAAAAGTTCATGCTCTCGGTTTGTTTTATGTTTTAGGCCTCACAATCTGTAGAATAGCATGGCTGGTGGTGTCTTTCGTCCATTCAGAGCAAGAAGGATTTGCAATGCAAAAGCACTGCAAAGCCTTGTTGCACTCCAGGTACTAATTTATCAATTTTATTAACTTGGGAAAAATATCAGACAAAAACCATTGCAACAAGTTCAGTTTTTTAAAATTTGCATTCGTTATAAAAAGAGAGCATGCGGCAGCCAAATGGACCATGTGGGAGGGCCTGAGCAACAGATTTTTAACTTATTTTATGCCTAATTAATACTTTATTTTATGTGAATCATGCACATTTATTTCAGGCATCAATTATTATAACTGTACATTTTAGTTAATTATAGGCCATCAAAGGCACTTTAACATGGTAATATGCATCAAACTGCAACTAACTTCCGGTGGCATCAACTGATCGGTTTTGTTTATAACCACTTGGTAGAACTAAAGTATTCAGAATGTAAATAAGTACACACGAACATTACATGCAAGTATGTGCATGCATGCGAAGGACAAGGTTGTTTTGTTTTGCCTCTTAAGTTCCACCAAACTCACACAGGTAAGCAGTACCCCCAAATTACAGGAATGTGCCCAAATTAGAGAGAATAACACATACAGTGCAACCCTGGTAATTGAATAGACACTTTGCCAATGAAAATTTAAATTTTATAGTAAATTTCCTTTCTTATTATACCTACCACAATTGTTTACTACAGGCTTGCACTACAGTGGAAGTCCCTAACTCGGAAAATATACTCTCTATTTTGATCTTTCCCAAGCAATTTGGGAAAGAAAAGTGGTGCAAAAGCACCAAGAAAAAACAAGAGGCCCCAAGGGGCCTTAATCGCTCACTGGGCAAAGTGATTCAAACAAAGTGGTTCAAAGAAGTATTTGGGGTCACATTCAGCCAGACATGGTTCATCAACACTACAAAGGAATGAAGTCATGAGAGACAAATTTTATGGAACTAGGGACATGGCTTGAACAAAATTGAATCTTACCCCCCTAAGGATGCTGGATACCAAATATCAAAAGCATTCATCTGCTGGATATAAAGTAGAAGATTTTTAAAGAAACTTGCTCATTTTAAACTAAGTTATTATTCAGGCTCCCACAGTGAGCCCAAATATGAACCCAGGGACTTGGCTTGAACAAACTTGAATTTCACCCCCTAAGGATGCTGCATGCCAAATATCAAAACATTCTGACTGCTGAATCTGAAGAAGACTTTTAAAGAAAAATTCCTCATATTGACTAAGTTATAATTCGGGCTCCCACAGGGCGCCCAAATATGGACCCACGGACTTGGCTTTAACAAACTTGAATCTCACCCTTAAGGATGCTACACACCACATATCAAAATATTCTGACTGCTGGATCTGAAGAAGAAGATTTTTAAAGAAAATTTCCTCATTTCGAACTAAGTTACAATTCAAGCTCCCACAGTGAGCCCAAATATCGCTCTAGGGATATGGCTTGAACAAACTTGAATCTCACCCCACCTAAGGATGCTGCATACCAAATATCAAAATATTCCGACTGCTGGATCTGAAGAAGAAGATTTTTAAAGAAAATTCCTCATTTTGAACTAAGTTATCATTCAGGCTCCCACAGTGAGTCCAAATATGGACCTAGGGACATGGTTTGAACAAACTTGAATCTCACCCCCCAAAGATGCTGCATACCAAATATCAAAACATTCTGACCGCTGGATCTGAAGAAGAAGATTTTTAAAGAAAATTCCTCATTTTTGAACTGAGTTATTATTCGGGCTACCACAGTGAGCCCAAATATGAACCCATGGACTTGGCTTGAACAAACTTGAATCTCACCCCCCTAAGCATGCTGCATACCCAATATCAAAAGATTCTGCCTGCTGGATCTTGAGAAAAAGATTTATGAATAAATTTGCCTGAAATGCACTAAGTTCTAATTCGCTCTTCTATACTGAGCCCAAATATGAATCCAGACGGCCGATTTGAACAAACTTGAATCAGATCCACCCCACAATGTTGTATACCAAATATCAAAAGATTTTTAAAGAAATTTGCCTGAAATGCACTAAGTTCAAATATTTGGGCTCCTATACTGAGCCCAAATATGAACCTAGGGGGCCGATTTGAACAAACTTGAATCAGATCCACCTCACAACATTGCATACCAAATATCCAAAGATTCTGCCTGCTGGATCTGGAAAAGAAGATTTTTGAAGAAATTTGCCTAAAATGCACGAAGTTCAAATTCAAGCTTTTATAGTGAGCACAAATATGAATCCAGGGGACCGATTTGAACAAACTTGAATCAGATCCACCCCACAATGTTGCATACCAAATATCAAAAGATTCTGCCAGCTGGATCTGGAGAAGAAGATTTTTTAAGAAATTTGCCTGAAATGCACTAAGTTCGAATTCGAGCTTTTATAGTGAGCCCAAATATGAATCCAGGGGGCCGATTTGAACAAACTTGAATCAGATCCACCCCACAATGTTGCATACCAAATATCAAAAGATTCTGCCTGCTGGATCTGGAGAAGAAGATTTTTTAAGAAATTTGGCTGAAATGCACTAAGTTCAAATTCGGGCTTCTATACTGAGCCTAAATATGAATCCAGGAGGCCGATTTGAACAAACTTGATTCAGATCCACCCCACAATGTTGCATACCAAATATCAAAAGATTCTGCCTGCTGGATCTGGAGAAGAAGATTTTTTAAGAAATTTGCCTGAAATGCACTAAGTTTGAATTCGGGCTTCTATACTGAGCCCAAATGTAAATCAAGGGGGCCGATTTGAACAAACTTGAATCAGATCCACCTCACAATGTTGCATACCAAATATCAAAAGATTCTGCCTGCTGGATCTGGAGAAGAAGATTTTTTAAGAAATTTGCCTGAAATGCACTAAGTTCAAATTTGGGCTTCTATAATGAGCCCAAATATGAATCCAGGGGGCCGATTTAAACAAACATGAATCAGACCCATACCAAGATGCTGCATACCAAGTATCAAAAGATTCTGCCCACTGGTTCTGGAGAAGAAGATTTTTAAATAATTTTTCTATAATTCATACGGTGCTATCAGAGTTGTGCCCCATACAGAGCCCCCATGGGACGTGGCCATTTCATTTGAACAAACATGAATTGCCATATAGCAATGAATATCAACCTGAAGTTTCGTGAAAATCGGACCAGTGGTTTCCGAGGAGAAGTCGTTTGAAAAATGTTCACGACAATGAACGACGGACGCCGGCCGGCCAGTGATAAGTTGAGCTCACTTCGGTGAGCTAATAAGCCAAAACTGGGTTGAGTGCTACCAGCGCAGACCCAGTAGGGGACGCTCTCTTCCAAGTACAACTCCACGACTTCCGTTGCCAGTGCGCATATACATCGCTAATGACTCATTCTTTTTGAATCCGCCAATGTTAGAGTTATGTGATCAGCGGGGAGGAAGGATCCTTACCCGTATAAGAAGACAGGAGGGCCTCCATGTAAACAATTGAGGTAGGTATAATAAGAAAGGAAATTTACTATAAAATTTAAATTTCTTATCAACCTACCTACAATTGCTTACTACAGGCTGAATAGACAATAGGCTGGAGGGAATCGCATAACCAACCCACACATAACCCAATTGCACTGGAACCGTGAACAGAGGAAGAGGTCCCGAGGCCTATCAAGCCATAGTATCACAATCATTAGTAAAAGACAATGAGAGATGAGGCTTATGGGTCTGTGTGATGCCCAGACAGAAAAGGGCAGTAGCAGCATCAAGCTGGAACTGACCTTCAAGCAGCCTAATGGCTAGGGCAGAAAACAGCCAGAGCAGAAGAAAGAGGGTCCAATGCAAAAAGGTCCCCCGACTGCTCCTGCAACTGACACAGATAGAAGGTGAAGAAAGTAGAGGCATTTCTCCAGTAGACTGCCTGCATAACATCCGACAACTTGCCGGAGTTAGAATAAGCCCAAGAGGTAAACAATGCACGCACCTGGTGGGCAGAAATACGATTGGTAATACAATCGCCAGTTGCTAAACGAGCGTAAGCTGCGCGAATAGCAAGACAAATCCATCGAGAAATGGATTGAGGAGGGATCTTCTGTCGACCAGGAATAAGACGCAGAAAAACACTTTTTCTGCCTTTCCGTATGAATTGTGTCCGATTGAGATAAATGCGAAAAGCACAAACCAGACAGAGCAAAGGGTGATTACCCTCAACAGAAGGAAGAGCCCTGATACAGATAGGAGGTGGAGTAGTCTCTGGTATCTGATTCTTGGCCAGAAATGAGCAATCAGTGGTAAAAGTAACATTGTTAGGAGAGCTTCTGAAAAAGGCCGGGTTAACCGAGAGGGCGTGAAGATCACTAACCCATCTGGCAAAAGCAACAGCCATCAGAAAAACTGTCTTATATGTGAGAAAACGCATATCCACCTGGGATGAAGGTTTGAATGGTGCCCCCCCCCACCCCCAAGCAAAGCAACACCCATGAAAGATTCCATCTTGGGATAAGCTGCAAAGTCTGAGGCCTTTTCAAAGAAAAGTGCAGAACAAGCTTGGAGAGGTAAGGATTAGTGTCGATATGACGCTTCCCCACATAAGAAAAGGTCTCTGAAAGCATGGACTGGTAACCCTTGATGGTAACAGGTTGGAGATCCTGAGAATCAAACAGGTATACCAGAAACTCCGCAATCTGTGAAATCGAAGGATTGGCATAATCAAAAGAGTGATCTTCACACCATCGACAGAAGACCTTCCACTTAGCAGCATAAGCTAAACCAGTGGAGTGCCTCCTTGAAGAAGAAATGCACTCCACTGCTCGTCTTGAAAAACCTCTACTATGGAGACAGGACCTGACAAAAGATATGCGTGAAGGCACAATAAGTCGGGTCGACGAGAAACCTCCTCGGGTGACCTTGGCAAAGAAGGTCGCGACATAGAGGGAGACATGCCGGAACCGCTGCCAATGAATGATTCGATAACTGCAGGTTCGAATTTTGGCTAGAACCTGAGGCAGAATCGGAACCAGTGGGAAGGCGCATAGCCGACTGGACCATTCCAGTCGAGTGACAGAGCGTCCACGGAAAAAGCCAGAGGATCTGGACACAGGGACACGAAAGTGTCCACCTGATGGTTCCAACGAGTCGCAGAGAGATCGATGTGGGGACAACTCCAGAGATCGCAAAGAGACTGGAACACTGCCATGTGGAGCATCCACTTGGAAATGACCCTGCCTCGTCGGGACAGGGAGTCGGCTAGGATGTTCAGATAACCGGGAATGTGATGAACCACCATCCTGGCATTGACATCCTGAGCGATCAGTAGAAGATCCCGAGCCAATTTATACATTGGAACCAAGTGCGTGCCACCCTGGTTCCGAATGTAAGCAACCACTGTTGAATTGTCGGACAACAGAAGGACCTGGCGATTCGACAGGCGAGGGATCCACTGCCTGAAACTCAGAAGAAGAGCAAGAAGCTCCTTCTGGTTGATGTGTAGAGCTGCCTGATCCTGGTCCCACATCCTGTGAAGGGAAAGACCTAGAGGATCCAACATCGCACCCCATCCGAGATCGCTGGCATCTGCCATCAGAACGCGATTGGACGTGGGTAAGTCCAACGGGACACCCCTCGTAATCCACCAAACATCCGCCCATGGCAGAAGGTGAGGATGAAGAGATTCTGGTAACTGAAGCACCAGATCCAGAGAATCGACATTCGGCCTCCAACGACTGAGCAGAAAGTGTTGGAGAGGTCTGACATGCAGCCGACCTAGAGGAATGAGATGTGTCACTGCACCGCAGAGACCGAGTAGCCGGAGAAGACTCCATGCTGTCACAGATATGGACTGGGACAGAGTCAGAGCAAAAGCTGAGAGAATCACAGCCCTGACCTGGGGAACTGCCACAACATTGAACCGAGTGCGGAAGGCCATCCCCAGATGACAAAACGTCTGAGAAGGGACCAGATCTGACTTCTCCTTGTTGACTCTGAATTCTAGCGACGTGAGCAAGCTCAACAGAGTGTCGACATCCAACTCCAGTAAGGCAGCATTGGAATGCCTCTGGAGGATATTGTCTAGATATGCCGAAGTAGTCACCCTGGACTGTGTGCGATGGAAGGCTATCACATGCGACATCAGTCGGGTGAAGGCCCAAGGAGCCAGGTTGAGGTCGAAAGGCATGGCCTTGAACTGGTAAACTCGCCCCAGAAACGCGAACCTGAGATACTTCCGCGACGTCCAATGAATCGGAACGTGAAAGTAAGCGTCTCGCAGGTCGATGCTGGAAGCGAAATCTCCCTGGAGAATGGAACGGCGGACCGACCTGAAAGTCTCCATGCTGAACTTGGGAGCAATGATAGACTGGTTCAGGATAGTCAGATCGATAACCGGTCAGAGTCGGCCGTCCTTCTTCGGCACCAAGAACAGGCGGGAATAAAATCCCACTGACTGAATGTTCTTGACGACCTTGAGCGCCCCCTTTGCCAGGAGATTGTCTATCTCCATGGACAAAAGTTCCTGACGTAAAACGGTTGAAGGAACTGTGGTTGGAAGAGGCACTCTGGACAGAGTGGGGTGCCGCCGGAAGGATATTCGCAGCCCGGACCGAACAACATCTAACACCCAAGGATCGGATGTGATGTTGGCCCAACGGTCTGCGAACTCTGCTATTCTTCCTCCAACGTGGGACGAATGGAGGTGAGGACCTTCATTTCGAGCCCCGACGAGGCCCGCGAGAGGAGAAACCACCTCCTCTGCTGTATGAAGAATCCTGAGACTTCCCTCTAGCCTGTCGATGCTTACCCTTACCCTGTGAGTAAGTAGAAGCAGTGGGAGAAGGATCAGTCCTTTGCTTCGCAGAGGAAGCAGAGGGGTACTTGTTAGGCTTTGAACGGCCCCTGCCTCCCACAGAAGGCTGATCAAGCTGACGAAGCAGCAGCTGATCTTTGGAATGATGTAGGATGTCATCCCGGACCATCGACATGGAACCATGGAACAGTTGCGGACCTGCCAAAGAAGAAGATTGAAGAGCAAAGTGCTGCCCTCAGGAAGGGAACGGCCTGTGTCCAGCACAGAGTCCCTTCGAACTAGTTCCAAATTAGCCATGTTACAGGCATGCGTGTGAGTAAGATACATGAGCACCTTGGACAGCACACGCAAAGGAGTCTGTACATCGTCAAACTTATCTGGGGGAAGATAAGCAGCTAAGGCAGAGACGACATGATCTGAGAGAGAAAGCATATCCAGCATTTCTCTCGATAAGCCCCAGAGTCGTCATAGGAATGACGGCAGACTTGGGCTTGGAAAGCACGAGGGAATTGGAGCCCTGATCTAAAACCGTCAAAGTCTAGCAGACTGACAGATTGGCGGAATCGTAGGAACGATAATGCGCCAGAGGCAAAAAGGTGTCAACCCTGGTGAAGAACGGAGCCTTCATAGCCTTGGAACTCAGCTTAGAGTCCAAAGCTGAAAATGCTTCAACCACCTGCACTGATTGGTACGGTCGAAGAGGCCCAGAAGCAGGTTGCTCCACAGGCTGTAGGCGCGCGACCAATGATCGCAGCCTGGCTGACACTGTCGGCTGGTTTGATGGTTTGAGATCCGGAAGGAACCCAAACACAAAGTCAAGAGCTGCCCCCAAGTCAGAAGACTGTTGGCTCTCGACATCAGGTATGTTTGACTCCTCCCCTGAGTTGGAAGACACATAGCCCATCGTGGGCAACCCTGCCGATGTCTCCCATGGTGTAGGCACACCAGGGGGATCAGAAAGTGGCCTGTCTCCAATCCCGGGAGGCAGTGCCATAGGGGCGCCTGGAAATCACTCGCTGCCTCTATGGAAAAGCAAAGGGAAGGCTCTTGGACAGAACCTGAGTGAGTAAGGAGAGGGCCTCCCTAAGCTCACTACCCGTGTCGGCCGGTTCAACATCGGGATGAACTGGCAAAGTGGCTTCACACCTGAAGGGTCACGATCCTCAAATACACCTGAAGCGGGGCAATGGGCGGCAGCCGAAACATCTGAGGGCAGACGTGTATAGGGGTATGACACACCCCGAGGATCAACATAGCGGGAACTCGAGAGAGTCGCCGCGGACCTCTGTGGGGCAGAAGGTCCAGGGTGCACAGAAGGCGTTGGTCCCGCAAAACTTGCCGTGTGACCAGAATGAGTGGACGGAAACGCCATGGAGTTCATAGTGGCCCCACCAGGAACATCCGAATCCAATGACAAAACTGTGGTGCTCGATGGCGCAGAGACCACATTAGAAGGTTCGGCTGGCAGCCCCTTCCAACTTCGCCGAGTTGAAAACCAGGGAAGGCTGAGGCCAATATCCCACGTCCACACTGCCAGACATCCCTGCAGACCCCTGCAGGGATAAGCCGAGGCTGGCTGAAATGAAAACCAAAGACGTAGCAGATGTAACAGCAGTAATAGCAGATACGTCGGGAGTCTTTGAGGTTGGTGGAATTGTGGAGAGAGCACCCCTGCTTGGCTCCGAAGGAGGAGTCACAACCCTAGTGACAGCCTCAGATGTCGACTGGAGGGGGACTGCAGTCCCGGAACCAGGCACCTCTTCACCAGACAACTCAACGGCTCCCGCAGTATCCACTACAGGAATATACTGCACAACATCCCCCAGGGAGGAGAAATAACTCTCACCTGATGTGGTCGGTTTGGGAGGCACGGCCACAAGAATGCACAGCACGGTTCACAGATGCCCAGAAAGTGGATGACCACGATCCACAAAGACCACAGGGTCGATCGGCCGAACACCCATTGCAAGAGGAGCATGAAGCATGTGAATCGTCCACATGCTTAGGAAGCAAACATTGCCCACAAGGAATAGTCCTGGGCATGAGAGAAGTGAGAGAAGCAGAGAAGGTGAATTCAGTAGAAAACAGAAGAACACCCCCAAAGAAGAGAGAAAGGTGACAGAACAACAGAGCCCAGGCGGTTAACCGGGAACCAAACAACAGAAGGACCACTCTCAAAGGAGAGAAGAGAATCTGTAATAAAGGAATCCCGTTGACACCTAACTCGAACACAAATTAACAAAATGAAAATCTTGAATATAAATGTAATTGTGACAATTTAAAGTCCGAAACCCCATGGCTCACGAAAATCGTGCGTGACTCGGAACAGAAAATATAATACATTATGGATAAATAATTGCATAGAGAATATAATCAAAAACAGTTCCTGATAAGAAAAGGATACATTGATCCAACTTGAGGCAGGATACACACAATCAACGAGTGGGATGATCACTGATACTAGTGCTGAGAAGAACGTCTCATCAACATGGCGGACGAAAAAAAGAATGAGTCATTAGCGACGTATATGCGCACTGGCAACGGAAGTCGTGGAGTTGTACTTGGAAGAGAGCATCCCCTACTGGGTCTGCGCCAGTAGCACTCAACACAGTTTTGGCTTATTTTTTCTTGGTGATTTGCACCACTTTTCTTTCCCAAATTGCTTGGAAAAGATCAAAATAGAGAGTATATTTTCCGAGTTAGGGACTTCCACTGTAGTGCAAGCCTGTAGTAAACAACTTAGGTAGGTTGATAAAAAATTATTCAATTAGCAGGAGTATTCAGTTAATAGGGATTGTCACTTTCCTGGATTCTAGAGATAAACTTAGCATTTATTCTATAATATCTTGTTTGACAGAGCTCCATCAGCTCTGTCAAACAAGATTTAATAGATTAAATGCCTGTATTGGATGCACTAAGGCCAAATAGGTCTATAAATAAAGGAAAACTGGGAAGAGTCAGGTTAATTTCTTGACAGGTTACAAGATTTTTTATTCAATTAAAAGGAGTTTACTCCATGACCAATATTCAATTAACAAGTCAAATTTGTAGAGGTATGGTAAACAGTTTTGTGTTGGGAAATTATGTTCACTTAACAGGGTTATTCAGATAACCCTTTACAAAACCCAGAGAATATCAAACAAAATTTATTATTTTAATTACTACATGTATTTTTACTTTTTTCCAAAAAATCCAACAAAACCATATCATGTTACCCCTCACTGGAACGAGCTCAATGAGCACGTTCCAATGAGGGGTCACACGATATGTTTTTTTTTAAATATTTTGAAAAATTAATTTTTTTCAACTGCTCAATTTGCAAATTATGCAGCAGATGCAGGCGATTCATTAGGTAAAGGGTTAAGAGATATCCAATTAAGTGGGCTCCACTGTACTATGCATGGTTTGTGTTTTATGCTCAGTGTCCAGCTTCATAAAAAGTAAGTTAAACTTGAAAGGCCAAGATATTTATTTATTTTTTATTTCATTATTGGAGTTTAAAGTCACAAACTACTGCACATGGGCGCATTATGATCGCAAAATGGATATAAAGTCAAGTTTAGTAAATCGTTTATACACATGCTGCCCATTTTAGAGGACTTCCATCCCAATCATTACCAGTAAAGCAGAGCTTGTTTATCACAGTAAACAAGCACAACTTCACTTCTCAAGGTTCCCACAGGGGACCTGGAAATTTCAATACATTCATGCTACATTTATTATTATTTATTTATTGGTGTTTAGGGTCACATATTTCTGCACAATAGCTAATCATGCCCATGACAGTTTTATGGGTGGAGGAAGATGGAGTACCCAGAAAGAACCACCGAGCAATGACGAACAACTGTCAACTCCCCAACATACTAACTCCACACCAGCAGGGTTAGTATTGGTTGAAGACAGGTATACCATCGACGAGCAGTACACCTTAGTACACGCCACCGTGCCCACACATGGGCAATGGGATTCAAGCTACATAACTGCAGTAAATATCTTGTTGCTTTCGAGTTGTTTCTTGACAAGTCTTGGCTGCCTATACAGGCAGCCAAGACTTGCCTAGAAGCTACTGCCAATGTGTTTATAATGTAACTTTTGAGTTTATCAAGAGACAGTATGTGAGGGCACATGTTCTGTTGCAGTAAAAAGTGATCCAAGTTGGTAATATATCTCGTAGGTTTAATAGATATTCTGAAGCACAAATACACTCCCAAGCCTCTCCCCCCCTTACACTCCAAAAACAAACAAAACAAAATAAAAACCACAAAAAAACCCAAAACCAAACAAAAACAGCATTTCAGACAGTCAATATTGCAAAAAACATTTCTTAAATGGGACTGAGCAGCAACTAATTTGGAAAGTCTGTGATATATCCCCAGATAAGACTAATCTATTTATTTATTCATTGGTGTTTTAAGGTCACATACTTATGCACAATAGCTAATTGTGACCGTGACTGTTTCACGGGTGGATGAAGCCAGAATACCCGGAGAGAACCACTGAGCATTGACAAGCAACTGTCAGCTCCTCAACATTCTAACTGTTCAAGCTCCGCTCAAGCAGGGTTACAGCAGTTGAAGACATGTGCACCATCGACGTGCAATATGTCTTAGTACACTGCATCATCATGCCCGAATGTAGCAACCGAGATAAAATGCCTTGTCAAAGGACACAGTGAGGGTCATCCCAGATGGGGATCGAACTCGGGACCTCTAGTATAGAAGTCCAACAGTCTACCACTGAGCCACCATGCTCCCAATTAGACTAATCTAAAGCCCTTTGTGTTTATGCATTCAGCTGATTAGGAACAAAATATTAATTAACCCTTTACCTAACACGAAAGGAAGATGACACATACAAATAAAATTATTGAATAACTATTAATTTTTTTCATTTTTTGCATCGAAAACATAGTTTATGTCACCAACTAGTGATCATTAGCTATGTTTTTGAGACAAAAAATGAAAAAATAATGAAAACTGAATCATGAGTTTTGTGAATAGCGCCGGTTGGCTTTGGCCATTACGGTGGCTAAAGGGTTGGGTGAAGCTTTGGCCATTACATTGGGTAAAGGGTTGGGTGAAGCATAACAAACACAATTCACAACCATATGCTAATAAAATTCAGTTGTCTCATATGGCAGTAATCCAAACTTGAACCAAAAGAGCAAAAAATTGTTTTTTGCTGTGTAACGTCCAAAACTTTTTGGAGTCTTAAAACTCTGGAAAAGAGAAAAAAATATTATGAGAGAACACATGCACATAACTGATGTAAACAAATATACAAATATTTGTTTACTGGGGTTTAACACTTTTAAAAGCCAGAGTCAAATCATGTCGAAACAAAGTATCAATTAACAGATGTTTAAATGCACAGTTTCCATGTCCATCAAAAATTTTAAAGGATGTGCACAAAAACCTGAAAATGAGTGGAGGCTGGGGAAGAGTGTCAGAGGCACCTAAGGCCCCGTAAGGCCTGGGCTGACGTTGGGTTATTTAGTCCCGCTGATGAAGTTGCGGGAAAATTAGACCAACGTGGAGGGTCGGAATCCAAGTGTCGCAAACTCGGCGCAGAGAGCTGAGTTAGACCGACGCCGTGATTCCTTCTCTGCCAAATTGGCCTGAAATAGGTTCGATTTCCGTTAGGTGTGATTCCTAATCACTTCAGGCTGTATAATGGAAAGAATGATTTAAAGTAACAACGATTCTTTTATTTACACATAAAAATAAATCCGTTTCAATATTTCAACAATCAACAATTCAATTCTTTTCACAGAAAATGGGTCACTACGGTTAAATAATTCTAAACAATCATATAGTCATTCTATAGCCCTGTACTGGCACTATAGTCTACACACTGGAAATGTTACTACCGTGAGCTCACCATAAGAGCTTCACAAATCTGAAATGTTGTTACTGTGAGCTCGCCATAAGAGCTTCACCCGCTTAGGCTCAAATGTCAACGTCTGCGCGTAACTGTACCTCTGGCTGTCGGAGGGTTCCGACCAGCAATGTCCGTCATCTATAAACCACCGTACTTCTGATTTGGGTCAGATATTGTCTACTCATACCTTATGTGGCTTTTGAAAGTCCTCCGTGAAAGTCCTATTGAAATATCCACCGTTTCTGGTTGAATTCACGATTCACAAATGCCCCTTTTTGTGCTAGGGCGAAATTGTCACTCACACCGATCTCCAGTCGGTATTACGATGTTCCGACAGCAAAATAAACTACTCAGAACGCAATCAGGCTGACGCTTCAAAGGGTTAATACGCACAATACAATTAACCTACACTTCTGACTATTGCAGGATGATACCTGCTACTCGACAATCTAAACTTTAACGTTCCACCTGGGGTGTTCCTTCTCACGAATTCGGCCCCGTAGCCGCCTATCAACTTTAAGCTAAATCAATCATGGAATGCCCTCTCTGGCGATTCCAGCCGTTTCAGGGTCCTGTGATCGAAGGTACCCTTATGCCAGGAAACAGAGTCCGCCTGTCCTGGACTTCACCAACGTGTGTGTGACCCCAAGTGTGTGTCTAATGCTCTGCTCTTCCAGGTATATATATACTTTTTACCCTAAACTGTCAGGTGGACCGACGCTCATCTGTCCACCTGTCAAAACGGTGGGAGATGACGTATATCGAGGCAGAATCAATACAAGTCATCTCACGCGTGACTTAACGCTGACTTCACTTGTCGAGAAAACCGATTTGTTCTTGCCATGATTGTTAGGTGACGATACGATAGACATTTCTATCGTTTTAGAATCTCGTTTCTTAATTGACCGTGACGATATCTTGACACCAACCGATTACGTCTCGTAAGACTCCGACTACTGTAGAAACTAAACGAGATTAGACCTTATCTAACATACCGTTTCTCCCCTGGGTCCCTGCGCTAAAGCTGGATATACACCACGTGTGTTTTTTTCCAGCTTTACAGAGAAGTGAAATTCATGTAGGTTTTTCGCCTTAATGCGGAATATATTTTGAACTTACAATATCTTTAAATATGAGGCCCCTTGCCCCTATATTTAGGCTGGCTTTGCCCTGACAACTCCCTTCCCGAGAGAAACACCCTGTGTATCTCTTAAAACGCAAGGGGCAAAGCCACGCACGCTCGCCTCTCACACCCTTTTACAATCTACCCATCATGTTTAAGACTACAAAACTGTGCCCTAGTGGTCGTGGGGTTCATGACCGGGCTCATGCGTCGGCCATACCGATTCCCACGACACACACGCTACCACATGCTCCCGTCTTGTGGGTTTACATATGGAGAGTAGCCTTATTCTTAGATTTGCAGCACTCTCTCTCTCTGTAATACTATATGTTTACACCCAAACATACACATTTTTATACACGTTCGCCCATTTTGCAAACAGTTCACTTGGCACTCACTCCGACGAGTAACACCGTCCGCGCCTTTGCGTCAGATGGGTTAATTCCAACGGAGTGTAACCTCGCCTCTCATTCCCCTATGTCTTGTGAAGGGGCAAACGACCCCTGCATTATGTTGAGCCTCACCCTCGCAAAGCTCAACCAGGGGATTAAAATTGTGATGCACACACTCACACATTCAACACACAGATTTCCCGACCGCGCCTTTGCGACAGACGGGGTTAGTGTGCCTCACACTCACAACAAACTCTCGTCAATAAAAACAAGCGCGGTTTCCCCGGGCCTTAACACCGGGTTTGTGCATCCCATACTTACAAAACTCGACACACAGGCTCCCCGTCCACGCACACGCGACAGACAGGGCAGTGTATCTCACATTCGCACTCACAACCAACTCTAGTCAGCAGTCAGAGCGATAATAATACTAAAATAGGAAAATTCCTCCGGGCCTTAACACCGAGTTTACGAAACCCATCACCTCACCCACAAAAATATTTGCGACTGGAGCCCCCGTCCCAGACACCAGGCCCACAGCCACCCAACTATTGCTTCTTCATAACCACCGACCATTGGTAGGGGCCCGGTTCCCAGTATCCCCTTGGGTAACCCTTGACACACCCCTACTTCTCGCCCCGCCATTTCTACGGGTATTCCACCAGGGTCCCCATACCCTGTCGTTGTCGCATTCCCAAGAGCTTCCCTTGGCGCTATATCCCCCAGGCTCACTCGTCCCGGCGATTACCGTCGTTCGAACGACACTGGCCGTCCTTGGCCCTTGTGCCGTCGACCCCCCGGTCCATTGCGACGACTTCTTGCGCACATTGGGCGCTGTGCGCCCCCGGCACTCTCTACGTGGTCTCCGCCACCTAGGATGCTTCTCCTTTGATTTGTGGACCCTTTTCTCGGTCCCCTGGGCGCCCACCTTAGCGGTCCCATCCACTTTGACACACTCAACTTGTGTTGACCCATGCCCTCTCAATTCTGGAGGAGTTTGCCCAGCCATTTGCGTGGGTCTGGCCTCCCCTCTCCACACAGGTGACACCGACTTCTGGGGGAGCTCAACTCCCCCACATAAATTTGCTTGAGGGTCTTTCCCCAATGACCCCATTGGGTTCCCTCGCCGTTTGGCGTTTAGCCTGGACCGCCTGCGGCCCCTTCTCCCTAATTGGACAGGAGTCGTCCCTTTTGAAACTTTGCGACATTTCGTCGTGTAGGGGCCATCCCCCGGACCATCGGATTGGTTCCCCCTGGGAACCTTCCCTTCCTTACTCGTTGGGCCTTCACTTGGCCCCCTATCCCTGGACCATAACTCATCAGGGTTTGCCCTCACCCCTGGGATATTACCTATGACCAGGTCATACACAGGTGATTCAATGCACATGGCTTCCACTTCGCCACAATAAAATGGGGTATCCACCGTTATCCTCGCGACGGGAAACCTTCTAACGGTCCCATCTATCAAAATACACAAATGGTCGCGCCCCAACAATTGCTTGTCGTCAACCAGTTGCTTTCTAACCGCTGCAGAGGAGCACCCAGAATCCCGGAGCAGACGAATCTCCCTTTGTCCCACATACCCTGGGTACACTGGCATATCAACCTTCTCCTGCGAAGTTGTGAGCCTTTCACACATGCCACTTATTATCGGGACAACCTTCCCGCCTTCCAGCCTTAATTCTCCCTCTTGTATACATTCCCGGAGGGGACTGTGTTCTGGACCGATAGTTTGACAGAACGCTGCCGTCTGCCTACTGGGCCCTGGATCTACGCAGTCACCTTGCTTCCACCCCCTTGGCGCTGCGTTCCCGGCCCCCTGCTGAGGTGGTCTAATGTTCCCAGTGGTCCTTACCTGCTTCTGCCAGCAGTCCCTGGCAATATGACCCTGCTTGTTGCAGATAAAACAAGTGGTGTCCTTGGGAGCGCTCCCCTTCCGGCTGGTCTGCGACGCGGGAGGGTCGGGGTGGTGTTGTCTTACGGGTGCCATTGCCAACCCGTTTGCCCCACCCCTAGCCGATTTGGGTGCGTTTACACTCCCACCGTGGGCCTCGATGTAGCGTTCTGCCACAGTTGCCATCTCATCATAGGTTGGCGGACCCCTTTCCTTGATGAACAGGCCCATCTCCTTGGAGCATGTAGTTAAAAACTGCTCCCGGAGAAATAGATCTCGCAGGGCTCCATATGACTCATTCACTTCTGCGAGATCAGTCCAGCGGTCAAAGTACCGCCTAGCTCGGGCAAAATACTGAGGCACTGTTTCTCCCTTCTCCTGCTTAATCTCTCGGAACTTGGTCCGGAATCCTTCTTCAGTGAGCTGGTATCTCCGAAGGATGGCATTCTTCAGCTCACTGTAGTCGTTAAGAAGTGCAGGAGGCATACTGGTATAAGCCTCGAGGGCTTTACCTGACAACAGAGGGCTCAAGCACATAGCCCATGTGTCTTCTGGCCACATTTGACTGGAGGCAAAACGCTCGAACCTCTCCAAGTACGAGTCCAAGTCATCTGTGTTTTCATTAAAATGAGCGAGGTGGGGGCGTGGGGCATGAATTGCTACCCCTGCACTCCCAGCCCCTGAGCGCCGACTTTCATTCTCCACATCGGCCCTTGCTCTGAGGAGCTCTAATTCTCTCTCGTGCCTCTGTTGTTCGAGCTCTCGCTCTGCCTCCCTTGCTAATTGGGCTTCCCTCTCTCTCGCCTCTTTCTCTCTCTCCCTTTCTAACTGAATCTCTCGCTCTTTTGCCTCTCTTGCCTCTTTCTCACGCTCTCGTTCTAATTGTATCTCTCGCTCTTTTGCCTCTCTTGCGTCTTTCTCGCGTTCTCGTTCTAATTGGATCTCTCGCTCTTTTGCCTCCCTCGCTGCTTGGGCCTCTCTCTCCCTTGCGTCATTACGTAAGGCAATCTCCTTGGCCTCGCGTTTCTGCTCATCTTTAACGAACTTCTGAAGTTCAGCTCCCTCAAGGCCCATTTCCTTGCCTAATGATACCAGTTGGGAGAGGGGTGTAACAACATCCATTTTGATTTTTTCTTTCTATCTTCAACACTCGTCAGAAAGAATGAAGAAGGAAAAGAAAGAAAGAAAAAAAAATATGGCAATTGATCCTAATTTACCTCTGTAATTTAACGTAATTAAACGCACCAAATATTCTGAAACCTACCGCAGTTATAGTGGCTATTAAGTATCCTTTTGGGGACTACTGTATTGCGATATTAAACCCTTGAACGGCATCAACTGACCGAACACGTCAACCTAAACAGAACCGCCGTTAAAATAAAACAAAATTTCCATATAGCCATTTTTTTACCTTTTAGAAATATCCTGGTAGCGCTCGCCAATCAATGTCAGAGGCACCTAAGGCCCCGTAAGGCCTGGGCTGACGTGGGGTTATTTAGTCCCGCTGATGAAGTTGCGGGAAAATTAGACCAACGTGGAGGGTCGGAATCCAAGTGTCGCGAACTCGGCGCAGAGAGCTGAGTTAGACCGACGCCGTGATTCCTTCTCTGCCAAATTGGCCTGAAATAGGTTCGATTTCCGTTAGGTGTGATTCCTAATCACTTCAGGCTGTATAATGAAAAGAATGATTTAAAGTAACAACGATTCTTTTATTTACACATAAAAATAAATCCGTTTCAATATTTCAACAATCAACAATTCAATTCTTTTCACAGAAAATGGGTCACTACGGTTAAATAATTCTAAACAATCATATAGTCATTCTATAGCCCTGTACTGGCACTATAGTCTACACACTGGAAATGTTACTACCGTGAGCTCGCCATAAGAGCTTCACAAATCTGAAATGTTGTTACTGTGAGCTCGCCATAAGAGCTTCACCCGCTTAGGCTCAAATGTCAACGTCTGCGCGTAACTGTACCTCTGGCTGTCGGAGGGTTCCGACCAGCAATGTCCGTCATCTATAAACCACCGTACTTCTGATTTGGGTCAGATATTGTCTACTCATACCTTATGTGCCTTTTGAAAGTCCTCCGTGAAAGTCCTATTGAAATATCCACCGTTTCTGGTTGAATTCACGATTCACAAATGCCCCTTTTTGTGCTAGGGCGAAATTGTCACTCACACCGATCTCCAGTCGGTATTACGATGTTCCGACAGCAAAATAAACTACTCAGAACGCAATCAGGCTGACGCTTCAAAGGGTTAATACGCACAATACAATTAACCTACACTTCTGACTATTGCAGGATGATACCTGCTACTCGACAATCTAAACTTTAACGTTCCACCTGGGGTGTTCCTTCTCACGAATTCGGCCCCGTAGCCGCCTATCAACTTTAAGCTAAATCAATCATGGAATGCCCTCTCTGGCGATTCCAGCCGTTTCAGGGTCCTGTGATCGAAGGTACCCTTATGCCAGGAAACAGAGTCCGCCTGTCCTGGACTTCACCAACGTGTGTGTGACCCCAAGTGTGTGTCTAATGCTCTGCTCTTCCAGGTATATATATACTTTTTACCCTAAACTGTCAGGTGGACCGACGCTCATCTGTCCACCTGTCAAAACGGTGGGAGATGACGTATATCGAGGCAGAATCAATACAAGTCATCTCACGCGTGACTTAACGCTGACTTCACTTGTCGAGAAAACCGATTCGTTCTTGCCATGATTGTTAGGTGACGATACGATAGACATTTCTATCGTTTTAGAATCTCGTTTCTTAATTGACCGTGACGATATCTTGACACCAACCGATTACGTCTCGTAAGACTCCGACTACTGTAGAAACTAAACGAGATTAGACCTTATCTAACATACCGTTTCTCCCCTGGGTCCCTGCGCTAAAGCTGGATATACACCACGTGTGTTTTTTTCCAGCTTTACAGAGAAGTGAAATTCATGTAGGTTTTTCGCCTTAATGCGGAATATATTTTGAACTTACAATATCTTTAAATATGAGGCCCCTTGCCCCTATATTTAGGCTGGCTTTGCCCTGACAAAGAGAACTCACTGCTCCAGGTTTGTGTTTGAACTGCTGATTGAAATAGAAAATCATTAAAAGGCTAAAATTAACAACATGAAATCAAAGCTGCTCAACTATCATTATCTGTTGCAGAAAAATGAAATTGTGGATCAATCAAAAAAATTCCATTAAAAAGAAAAATACTTCACATATATACATGCAGCAAAACAAAAAAGGCAAAATCTGTCTACTGGAGCTGAAATGATTAACCAATCATCATTGTCTTGATCGATCAAAAATGTAATTGATCAATTAACCATTACTTTTGAACTACTGTATTATATGGGTTAACAAAGAAATGAACTTGCTCCAAACAGGCAAACATTATCCCACTGACTCACATTAATGATATGAGACAGAATAGAGCATGCAAGTTATGTGCTGACATACTTGCTCACTTGCATGATCATCATACTGTATCAGTAGCTGGAAATGGCCATTCTTATCCCTTAACCCAATGCAGGAAGCAGAGGATACTTGCAAAATAAATTCTCGAATTACTAAAAAGTTTCAATTTTTGTCTCAAAAACATAGCTTTTGACCCCTCATTGGAATGAGCTCAATGAGCTCATTCCAATGAGGAGTCATAAGCTATGTTTTTGAGACAAATATTGAAAACTATAAAATTTTATGGAGATTTTTGTATATAGTGTTTGGCGTTTTTTTCCCATTATGTTGGGTAAAGGGTAGAAGCTGTAAATCATCAACAGTACTGCAATTATTCAGTTACATATTAGGGCAAGTGATTAGTCGGTTAACAAAGGTAAATCCATGTGATTAATCTATCAAGAAAACCCTTTAACCATTTCAGCTCTATTATCTACAGAACAATTCATTAATTACTATGATCGTTTGCATAGAGTTGTCAAAATTTCTCATACCCTGATGATTCTAAGAATGGTGAACAACAAAATCATATAGTCAGCACAGTTGTTTTTTGACAATTATCACGTAGATGACAATTGAACAGAAACATCTGCCTGGCCACAAGCCTTGAAAATTTCTCTTTTTTATATGGAGTATTATTTTCCTAGCTTCTACAAGTTAAATGTAAGTATATGCATGAGAATTGCCAAAATATTTTCCAAAATCCTGGATGTGTACATTTTCAATGACCCATACACACCCTACTGTGTTATGAAAAATTCTTGGGAGTTTTGAAAACATGTGAAGAAATAAAAATGGGAATCGCTCAAAGAAATAAAAATTAGACGTTGAGTAATTTGGATGGAGACCAATCAAAAGTGATTTGAAATGAACTCTGCTCACTGTATACGAAACCCAGTTGACATCAACTCCTTCCTTGAGAAACTTCCTAACTCTTTCCGTGTGTCCAAACCCACATGCTTCCCAGAAAGCTTCTTGCTTTGTGACAGCCTGTCCCATCTTGTGTCAATCTGTATGAGAAGTGTTTTGTATCACAGTAAATGGAATGACAATTTCAGTGACATGATCTGAAATGATACAAAGAAATATGAAACAGGTTAAGTGCTAGAGTGCTGCCTAAGTTTTGTTTTCAAACATTTCTTCATCAGTACTGTACTGTGATTTCAAAATCGAACAAAGAATTTTGACCAGATTGCGACAGGGTTGTGATCAGTCAAATTTTCTATCCACTTTTCTCCCTACAATGTGATTCATTCTCAACTGTCCAAAAAAAAAAAATATGGGAGAACACTGTCTGCTTTGCTTTGGTGATCACAATACTGTACTTTAGAGATGGACAATATACCAAAAAACCGAACCCATACCGATATCATGGGGATACATCTGAAAAACCGAACCAAATCCATCATTGAATACCAAAACTATCTGTATTTTCAAATTTCCTACATTCACTATTTATAAGGCCTTGTAGAGGTTTTATTGCTGTTGAAGTGTTCATTATCAAGAAAGAAGTAACTGAGTTTCTTTTCACTTTTGCTAACCCTAAAGAGTCTGAGCAATTTTCCTGAATTCCCACTAGACTACAACCTCTACATGTCCAATTGCTTAGCAGTGATTTCTATTAAAGACTGAATAGTTCTTTAACCCTTTACCTAACGTGAAAAGCAGACGACACTTGCAAAAAAAATTCTTGAATAACTATTTTTTTTCATTTTTTATCTCAGAGGTTATGACTCCTCGTTGGAACGAGCTCGACGAGCTCGTTCCAACGAGGGGTCATAACCTATGTTTTTGAGACAAAAAATGAAAAAATAATAAAAATTAATTGGCGATTTTTTAGAATAGCGCTGGCCGGTTTTGGCCGTTACGTTGGGTAAAGGGTTAAAGGTTAAGGTGTATTTGGAACAAGTCATAAAATTATTGAAGATATGATTTGTGTTCGTAAAAGAATGTCACTGTTAACTGAGCTCAATGGCAGTGGCATTTATAGCATTATCGTAGAATGATATTACAACTTATTCTGTTTTTCCTGTTGTGAATTCCTCTTTCATACTATAAGCAAATCTCAGTCAAGTCAGATACTGAATACCAAACCAATACCAAGGTATTCCTTCCTAAAAATAGTGAAACTGACACTGAACTCAAAATTCCAATACCACCTATCTCTAGTTCAGGACCCACTGAAGAAACCCTTTTGCAATACTGACTGTCTAAAATGCCATTTCCAGGTTTTTCAAGGCTGTGTAGGTGCCTTGAAAGAATAGCTTTTCCTGGTAACTCTTTGGGACTTATTCCAATTCTGCTCACCTTCTACTGCAATAGAACAGGTGCTCCAACATGTAGTCTCTGTGTATCTCTGGTGAAACCCAAAGTTAAATTATCAGTGTGTTGGTAGTTGTTTCTAGGTACGGTAAGTCTTGGCTGCCTACATGTATATAGGCAGACAAGACTTGCCTAGAAAGAACTGAAAAGCCATTGGATGCAGACTGGCAATGAGTATACATTTGCAGGTCAAATCGTTTGGACAAAAAGGGTCAAAAAAGCATATAAAACTATAAATAAACCATATTATGTGCCATGCACTCTAATATGGGAACAATGGTTTCATTTGAGGACACAGGTCACCAGTGTGAGTTAGAGATGGGCAGTATTGAAATTTTTATATCAGAATTGGTTTCAGTATTTATAGGGGTATACCTACTATACCACATATCGATTCGGTATTCGGTATCTGACTTGACTCAAATTTGCTGACTGAACCAAAGGGGAATTCATATCAGGAAAAAATGGAATAAGTTGTTCTTGCATCATTCTCCCACAATGCCACAAATGTCACTGCCAATGAGCTCAACATTTGCCAACACAAAACAAATCATATCTACAGCAATTTTGTGACTTGTTCCAAACACACCCTAACCTTCAAAGGCCTATATCAGGATTTTGTGATCTCAGAACATGTACCCCTAACATGCTATCATTAGGCAATCCTACTGACAATTCACAAATCACCTGATCAGTGATTATCAGCAAAGTCTTGTTTGCCTGAACAGCAGTTGCAATGCACTTGTTACCTTTGTGCTTTCAAGGGACAATATAATATGCCATATAGTCTATAGGGAAACAATATCTCCCACAGACTACTATTGTAGTATATTATATATGACAGCAATAGGGCCAGCATGATTTATTGAGAACAAGGCTTGAAATAAGTGGCCGGATAAGGACAATGACCGACACCAAACTGACTTTGACCAAAACACTTTGAAATCCATTGGACATTTTGACTGATGCAAAATTCTGCTAAATTTTTTAGAATCCCAGGTTAAAAAAAAATCCCATTGTAAATTAACAACGAAAGGCCACATGTCCATTCACAAAGAAAAAATTTTTTAAATAATTCCTATCAACTCAAAAAAAGTGGACATGACTAATCGTGGCTTTTCCCCGACAGAAACATGTTACTAAAAATATTACAATCAATTAAAAGTGTAACTTGCAAGTTTTCAATATATATGGCAGTGTTCTATTTTTTTAAGCAATCCGTCTTCAAAAATGTACGGATGATCTGGGTGCTGGTCAAAACGTCAACCAAAATTTTGGTCAAAACGTCCCCCAAAATTAGTCAAAACGTTCCCAACAATTGGTCGAAACGTTCCCAAGAGATGGCCAAAACGTCCCCAAGAGTTGGTCAAAACATCCCCAACTCATCTTTCCTATTTTCCGTAGTTTCATCAGCAGACGTGCAGGGATGGTGTGGGGACAAGCCCCTTTCGACCCTCTTTGACTGTAGAAATGTATTTCCCACAACATGTCTGGGTGCATTAAAGGGGGAGAAGGGATGGTGGTACTCAGCAGGTATCCGGGATCAGTTTTTTCCCTTGCTTTTCTTCTTGATAGGGCCCACAATTTTTGCTTCGATGGGACAGATGTCCAGAGAAGACAGGGCATTCTGTAGTCTGATTGGGATTTCCAATTTAGACATGGTAATTCTTCTGGTCTGTACGCTTTTTAAGTAATATTCTTATTTAATTTGGCAATGTTTATACTATTATTCGGTCAAAATCTAGGATTCCACGTCAGTTGTATCAATACTCTACTATTGGCTGGACATGAATTGGAATTAATTATCTCATGCTATTATTTGAATTTGTGTCGATATATTTTTATCTTATCTGTCTCTTTTTCATATTTGATTGACACTCTGTGTTGTTTTTGATATTATCAGAGCAATAACATCTCCCCTAATTATGGATGAGGTATGGTATAAAACAATTTCATCAAGCCTTGCAGTGTTGTTTCAGCATTTAACAACCCAGTCACTGTTACTTTACGAATACTTTTTTTCAATAAAATTGTGAACCACATGGTCTGTTTTGTTTTTATTTTGATTAACTGGTTGAGAGCTACATTATTTTTGATGGTCTGAATTTGTTCATCAAAATTTGTTTTATTACAAATGATTGAAGAGTGCCCGCAGACACTCTTCGATAATTTGTGATAAAACAAATTTAGATAAACAAAATTTATTTGTGTTCGACTGAATATGAAGCATGAGCAACGAAAATGTAGTCTTTTGCTCTGGCACCCTCATTTTTTTCCAAGCCCTGATAGTGGCTTCTAGCACTCAACCAGTTAAAGAACACCTATATTAGTAGGTAGCTGTGGCGAACCTGATTCCCCCTCCTGCCCTAACTGCAAGGGAAGTCACACAAGTAATTATCGCGGATGTCCTCATTTTAAAAAAGTAAAAACAAACATTGAACTAAAAAAGTTAAATCTGACAAAACCGGCTAATGCATCCTCTCCCCATACAATATGCTCCCTTATAGCTGGGGCCCTCTACTCTGTGCTAAACAAACACGTGAACACCAATCTGACTGACATCTGTCAAGACGTAAGCCGTTCGTCGTCTCGCCTGTTTAAAACCCAAATATCGGAAACACTTATCAAAGTCGCAATTAACACCAATTAAAACTGTAGCCAACCTTACTACATCTAATTGAGCAACGCGATTTATTCCAAACCATAACATGGATAAACTACAATTAGCCGTGTGGAACGCTAGAAGCGTTAATAACAAAAAACTTCAAATGAGCCGATAGTTCGAAAATACAGACATTATCTGCATCTGCGAGAGTTGGCTATATCCCAATAAAAATTTTTCATTAAGTGGATTCAGCATTATTAGAAGAGACCGACAGCTTACAAAAGGCGGTGGTGTTGCTCTTCTAATAAAGCGGAACATCAAAGCCAAAACCATTAAAACTGATCACCTCGATGCTGAGGTGATTGCAACTGAAATAACAGTTGATAATAAAAACATCGCGATTGTTTGATATTTCAATGACTCAAGCAAGACGGTTTTTGACACCGTCTTTGAATTCTTTATGAGGAAATACAAACACTGCATCTTCCTCGGTGACTTCAATGCCAAACACCTATATTTTGGCTGCAACAAAACCAGCCCCAACGGTGAAGCCCTACTCGAAATAACAAAAAAACATAACCTTCATGTGGTTATGAACGACAACTCAGCAACCTATATCAGTAACAACCCACTATTTTCATCTGATATCCTCGATCTAATTATCGCCAGTGACTCTCTGATAAACCACATCGATGACCACTGGGTCGGCAATGATGATGTAGGCAGCGATCACCTCCCAGTCCATGCCTCAATGCAGCTAGGCAATGGCCCCCTGATACCACCCTCCGCAGGAATTTTAGAAAAATCAACTGGAACCTCTACTGCGATATCATCGATGTCAAACTCATAAACACCCCCATCCAACGCAGCGAAACTCAAAACCCAATGCGAGAGCATAGAAAAAATCATTAACTCAACCCTAAACGAAATATGCCCAAAAGAAGAAGTGCACCCCTGGAGAAATACCATCTCGGGCAACACACTGTCACTAATCAAAACTAAACGGAAGCTCTTCGCGCTCTTAAAACCGAAACTGACCCCGGTAAGAAAGCTGACCTCAAAAAAACATATAACCGCCTTCATGGCGAAGTCAAGGAGGCCCTCAAAGCTGAAAAACAAGCCAACTGGGAAAAGGTAACAGCCAACCTAAATGGGGTCCAAGATGCTAAAAAATTCTGGGACTCTTTCAAAATCCTAACGAGCCTAAAAACAAGGGTGGCAAAGCCGCTGCCAAACCTCTTAAAAGGGAAGGCGGTTCCTTTACGCGCGTCGACAAAGACGAGGCCAACACTTTTGCTGACCTTCTAAAAAAATGCATCGCCCTTATCAAGGCTCAGGCAATGATGACGCCGTCATAAACGCAATTGACGACTTCATCAACGAACACCCTGAAATCTACCTTGACCCCAAATTCGATAACGAGCCAGAAGACGGGGAAGACGATGACCTTGCCACCCCCATCACCAATGACGAAATCATCAACGTCATTAAAAAATGCAAAAATTTGTCCTCACCCGGCGAAGACGAAGTGAGCTACAAAATTCTTAAACAAAGCCCAAATTCCCTAATCGAAAAACTAAACAAACTGTTCAACGCTTGGCTCACCCATGGCTACTTTCCCAAATGTTGGAAAAAAGCCATCGGTGTCATGATACCAAAACCTGACAAAGACCTCTCCGATCCGGCCGGTTACCGCCCAATCAGCCTCCTCAGTTGCATTGGTAAGGTATTTGAACGAATCCTTACTAATCGACTGAGGGGGGCACCTCGAAGACGAGTTTTTCAATAAATGGCAAAGAGCCTATTGAAACTGTAAAGAAGGCATCGAGCATGTATACCGACTAGTGACCCAAATGAAAACCGCCATCAACAATCAACAAATAGGTGCGGCTGTTCTGCTAGACGTCGAAAATGCATTCGACTCTGTATGGCACAACGGAATGCGCCTCAAATTATCTAAAATGAAACTCCCAATGAAACTACTTAGACTACTCTCCTCCTTCCTAAATGATCGTGAAATTAAAGTCAGAGTTAACACCGAAATGTCCGACAGTGTCCCCCTAGAAGCAGGCACTCCCCAAGGGTCTGTCCTCAGCCCCCTCCTGTACATCATCTATGTCAACGATCTTAAATTCACCGAGGATCGCGTTAAAGTCTCACAATTCGCGGACGATAAGGGCCTCTGGGACTCTAATAGCACGGCCAATCTACTCCAAAAACCTCTGCAATGTGCTCTCGATGACCTAGAACACTGGTGTGCCAAATGGAGATTAATACTGAACGCCAATAAAACCCAACGAATAACCTTTACCCGCAAAACAAATGAAAGTGTCAATGACACTGTAGCTCAACTTGTCAAGACATGTACATGTATGGTATGTGACACAGCAATGACAAACATCTAGGTAATGACCTGATAACAAAAGTACATATAAAGTATTGTAACGGCCTGTACATAAATACTGACCATAGCCTGTAACAAATGTATAGGTAAAGTATTGTAAAGGTGGGTGACAGTCAGATGCTAAACTAGAAAAGAAATCCTTGAGTCCCAGAGTGGGTCTGACTGAACCCCAAAATATTTGTTCTCATAGCACAGTGATAACAAAGGCACCCCAAAACACACTCATTCCTGTCCCAAGGTGAAAACAAAGGTACCCAAGAAGTTTTGTGAAGATCAGTTCATAAATACGAGCTGTATAGAAGTTGTGACAAAAAACTGATTGGACCTAATTTTGGTACAAAATGGCCACTGGCAGACATCTTGAATTTTGGACCGCACTCAGAAACACTCGTTCTCGTCCCAAGGTGATAACAAAGGTACCCAAGAAGTTTCGTGAAGATTGGTTGATAAATACAGCCTCTAGCCCGAGCCGTATTGACATGTGCACTTACAGTGTATAAGTAGCACTAAATAAATCAAAATTCATCTAATCTGCATAATTTCTGCACGAGAAAAAACCCGTACTGTATGTGATGTATTCCATTTTACTAAACATTCATACAAAAATTTATTCAAATCAGAACTTTCATACAGAAGTTCTGTACAAAAGACTGATTGCACTAATTTTGGTACAAAATGGCTGCTGGTGGCCATGTTGAATTTCGGACCACACCCAAAAACACCCGTTCTCATCCCACGGTGATAACAAATGTTGATAAATACAGCCTCTAGCCCGAGCCATATTGACATGTGTACTTACTGTGTGTAAGTAGCACTGAAAAATTCAAAGTTCGTCTAATTTGCATAATTTCTGCATGAGAAAAAAAAACGTATTATATGTGATGTATCCCATGGTACCAAACATTCACACAAAAAATTATTCAAATCAGAGCTTTCATGTGGAAGTTCCAAGCAAAAATCTGATTGCCCCTAATTTTGAACAAAATGGCTGCCAGCGGCCATCTTGAATTTCGGACCGCACCCAAAAACACTCGTTCTCGTCCCACGGTGATACCAAAGGTACCCAAGAAGTTTTGTAAAGATCGGTTCATAAATGCGGCCTTTAGCCCGAGCCGTATTGGCATTTGCACTGACAGTGCTGAAAGTAACACTAAATACATCAAAGTTAGTCTAATTTGCATAATTTACGTATGGGAAAAATTTCTGCACGAGAAAAAACCCCGTATTATATGTGATGTATCCCATGGTACTAAACATTCATACAAAAAATTATTCAAATCAGCGCATTCATAAGGAAGTTCTGTGCAAAAAACAGATTTCTGCATCGTCGGTACAAATTGGCAGCTGGCAGCCATCTTGAATTCGGACCGGACTCAAAAACACTCGTTCTCGTCCCACGGTCATAACAAAGGTACCCAAGAAATTTCGTAAAGATCAGTTCATAAATACGGCCTCTAGCCCAAGCCGTATTGAATTGTTGACGGACAGACGGACGATGGACGACTGGCCATGGCATAAGCTCAAATTTGGCTTCGCCAAAATTGAGCTAAAAACCGTGATTTTGACATCAAGCTAATGGACAAAGTCCTCCCAGAATGCAAAAAGGCGAAATTCCTCGGCATCACCATTGATCAAAAACTCTCCTTCAACAAACGAACCGACGACATGGCGAAAAAAGCAACTAAACGCATCAACTTATTGAAAATGCTTAAGGGAACTTCATGGGGAGCCAACCAGTCCACCCTACTCAAACTATACAAAGCATTTGTGCGCCCAGTACTCGAATACGGGGCAATCATCCTAACTGACCTCAACCAAACTAATATGGGAAAACTCCAGAAGGTCCAATATCACGCGCTAAGAGTCGCCCTCCGCGCCCCATGGGACACACCCATCAAAACACTCCACGATAGGGCCGATATCCTCACCATCAAAGACCACCTAGCCACCCTAGCCGTGAAAAATCATGACCGGCTAGCCAACAGCGACCCAATCTCCGAACTTGGAGCCATTTGCGAAAGCCGACAAAAGCCAAAAAATTCCAATCAAAACTAAGACCGCTCGAAAAAAGTAGGGAACGAGAAGGTGAACTAACAGGCAGATTAACAGCTAAACTGTGGCCTTCTACCAGAAAGGGCTGCCTTCACCGACTCAACTAAAATTACATCAGGATTAAATATTGTTAATAAAAAAAAAAAATAAATAAATAATAAATACAATAGGGAACGAGAAGGTGAATAAACAGGCAGATTAATAGCTTAACTGTGGCCTTCTACCAGAAAGGGCTGCCTTCACCGACTCAACAAAAATTACATCACGATTAAATACTGTAAAAAACTAAACAATAAATAGGGAATGAGAAGGTGAGTTAACAGGCAGATTAACAGCTTAACTGTGGCCTTCTACCAGAAAGGGCTGCCTTCAACTAAGATAACATCAGGTTTAAAAACTAAACATGCTTGTGGACAAATAGTGAACGAGAAGGTGAGCTAATAGGCAGATTAACAGCTTAACTGTGGCCTTATACCAGAAAGGGCTGTCTTCACCGACTCAGCTAAAGATTAAATCTAAAATTAAACAAAATGTGCTACTTTTACCTTTTTACATTTTTACATATTCTAATGAAAAGTAATTCTGCCTTCTTCTTTTAAGCAGGTAAACAGATGATGCTTTTTTGACCAGCACCCCAATAAATGCTATGGACAGTCTAACCATTATGGAAACGGTAAACCCCCACGGTTGCTGAACATCCTCCACTCCATCCCTAAAAGTGGTCGACCACTTTAAGGGTGGCGAGCATTGGTCCTGCCTCCCGCCTCTGCCCCTTTTTGTAAGTGCCTTAGGCATCTTTTGTCCCAACCCAATAGGATTACAATGCAGGCCTGCCCCCCAACCAGGGAAGTTCGAGTCTTCATTGTGGTGGTCCCCGAAAGGGGTCATTGTTGCTTTCTTGCAAAGAGTCCAACCAGAGAGACAGCCTGAGGCAGATTATACTTGCCAGTGATGGCCGTCACTCAAAATCATCCTCGAAGTGGCAGACTTTACTTGCCTGAAAACCTATCAACCCGCCCTGAAAACCTAGAACCACTGCACCCTCTGGGAGAGGTAGTACTTTTGTGAGAGGACCCAACCTCTCACACTGGTCCTCACCCGAGGGTTCAACTGACATCAGCCACAGAGACCATCCCACTGCAACCGTTGCCACCTGCTGAGTACCTGAGCCCGTTCCTCCTTCAACATGCCTAGACATGCGAGAACTGATCATCTACAGTCATTTAGGGTTGAAAGGGGCTTGTTCCATATACCGCCCCTGCGCGCCTTCAGCGCGCGAAACCATTCCTTTCATGAACAACTTTGTTCATGTTCTGTGATGTCGTATGTGGTCATTCACACATCTGACTTCAGAGCGTGAACACCCTGGACAGCTATGAAACTACCTAGCCATCTCAGCTATGGGAGTCTCATATCCTATCTCTTGGACTATCCAGGAAATAGGCACGAGCTTTCATCTGAAGCTGGAATTCAAAGTTGATGTTAACATCACAACACAACCCTCTTCGGGGAGAGGTAGCACCTTTGGCGAGAGAATCCCCTCTCACACTGGTCCTCACCCAAGGGGGCACGGAGGCCCTGAAAAGAGAAAAAAGAAGAAAAGAAAGAAGAGTCTGTCAACCAAGCGTAGGGATGCCCAGCACTTGGAGGCCTTGCAGAATAAGAAGAAAGAGGAGAGTGGGGGAGGAGGTTCTAGGGGTAGCTGCCAGTTCCCCTCCTAATACCACAGGCACAACTAACCAACTGCCGGCTCCCGAGCCGGTACAGTTGGATGAGGAACGTCCAGTGGAGATTGAGGAGGAACTGAAAGTTGCTTTTTCACCACCTCCAACCCCTCACACCCCTCTTCCTTCACTGCCGCATAGCCCTGGCAAGGGAGATACAGCGGATCAGCCACCACTGACTTCAGTTGTACAAAGCGCAAGGAACATGCTGAATGAATGCAAGAAAATCATGGCCGACAACGAAGAATTCATGAAACACTCCAACAAAATAACCGATGTGGCTCAAGAAATATTAAGGAAACAAAAACACTTGACAACCACATCACCATCACAGCCACCTCCAAAAAAGAAGTCCCGCAAGAAGCACAGATAATGATAAGCTACTTCCTTCCCTTTTCCTCCTTTAACATGCCTCGACATGCAGCTATTAAATACCACACAGTCACTGAGGGTGGAAAGGGCCTTGCCCCACAGTGTCCCTGCGTGCCTTCGGCATGCAAAAACAATTCTTCTTCAAAACATTCAATCTGCAATGATTTCACATCTTCCAACATGCCAGCTTTCAAATGTATTAAGTGTAAGAAGACTGTCAGGAAGAATCAACATGCCATTGAATGCAATGAGTGCCGGGAATGGACTCACCGTGTTTGTGATACAGGTAAGCCACACTTTTTACCGTTGCTTCCTTCTCTGCCTCAATCCCATAATCTTCTGTTCATTTACATGGCTATGAAGTTCAGGCCCAGGGTTAATTATGTGACCTTCAAAAGTGTTGGGATATCAATGCAGATGCCAAAACCAAAGCCACGAGCATTGACGGGTGGGGAAGGGGTCCCATTCCCAAGAAAATTTTGAACTCTGTTATTAGATGGATACTTTGGGTGGCTTTTGGGATAAAAAAAATCACGTTATTTTTTGGCCATAAAAATAGTTTTTGTAGCAGCATGTTTCATAATTTCAAATCTCCAAGTTCATCAGGGAGTATCTAATGACCTACAGTTAAAACTTTTGACTGCACAATTCTTGAAGTGACAACTTTATTACGCCAAGTTGATTTAGTAAACATATTACTTTAAGAAAAGTGCAGTTCAAAATTACAACCATTGGTCAAGTCAAAAGGAAAACTTCCCCTTCTGCATGCTAAACTTGTTCATTCATAATAATTCCTTCCTGGCCATTGGTTACCGTAAGCCCTTGCTACCTTTGAATGCTTTGGTGACTTCAACTGGCACTAATACTCGCACAAACTACGATGTGTTGCCACCAAGCCACAATTATACCACAATTATTCTGAATTAACAACTGACAAAATTGGACAGAATAAACAAAATAACAGGCCACTCCCCACTTACAATCAATATCGATGACATGAACTAATGATATTTTTTTAAACAGTTTGGTTCATGTCAAATACCATTGATTCGTGATGCATTGGCTGTATGTGTGTGCTTTATTCACTGAAATTATTTCATTAAATTATTATTCTTGTGAATGACCCTTTTTTGCATTTCAGCACACACAATTCTGGCAAAAACAACCAGGCTTTTCAATAAATACTTGCAAAATAATTTCAAGTTGTGTTGTGCTGCTAATATATAGCACAAAATAATTTCAAGTTGTGTCGTGCTGCTAATATATAGTAGCACGACACAACTTGAAATTATTGAGATATGGAAAGTATCGCTTGGTATTTCTCAGTAAATAATTGCGAAATAGAAAATTATTTACTGAAAAGTTAAAAAATTTATAGTAATTTATATATTTTTTATACTTACCAATGACCCAGACTTATCTGGTGTTAACTCCAACAAAACCAGGGCCAAACACAAATTTTGCCCCCCAATCCCCAAAATTTGCATCCAAAACAAAAAGAAATCATGTCCTAAAGGACCTCCATACTACGCCTCTACTGCGCATGCGCAGTGACGCAGTCGTCCCGAAATTGGCGCCAAATATCATTCTTACTGGCAGTGCCTGGTCAGCGCTATGTACTCAGCGGGGAGGCAAGAGTTCCCAACTCCAGGGAGGGCCATCCCCGTCTGGGTCATTGGTAAGTATAAAAAATATATAAATTACTATAAATTTTTTAACATTTTTATACTGTACCAATGACCCAGACTTAGCTGAATAGTAAACAGGCTGGAGGGCCTAGGACATAGAGGAAAATCCAATAAGCTCAACTATATAGTAAAGAGGTAACCCCTTAAGGAGAAAAGGAGTATTAGGCTTTACATGTATCTTTCTTATTTAATATTAAATTAGAAAGATACACTACCCTTAATAATTGAGCACAATAACATTCATGTTCTCTATTAACATCCAGTATAACCCTTATACTAATTATTTTTAAAGCAAGCCAATAAATAAAGTAGTCCAGAGAATTGAGACTCTTTATAATCATTTAAAAGTGTCCGAGTATTGTATATTAAAGCGCGTTTGACACTTGACATATACAAATGCTTCACATCGAGCTACACTTTAAAAATAAGACATGAATGAATTTAAACATTAATATTACACTTTAAAACCATCCCGGAAGCGACTCAGAAATACTGACTTGGAGGAGGCATTCCCTTGCTTTTCACTATAAAGCAGGTGACCTAAGGGAACACCCGCCCCCCCCCCCCCCCCCTTCCCCTTGCCCTGGGTCAAATAGCCCAGAGCGAAGAGGGCAGCCGGACGGAGTCACTGCCGGAACAGAAAGCCTGCATAACTATAGTTGCAACTGTTTAGTGGACGACATTCTGAGCAACAGATAACGGACCTAAACAATGCAGGTCTCCAGAAATGGACTCAATATTTCTGAGATAAAAATTCGTAAATGTGGATGGCTGAGACCAATAAGCAGCCTTCATTAAATCTGTAATAGCAACACTATTAGCATAAGCCCAGGAAGTAGAAAGAGCTCTTACTTCATGAGCAGAAATCTTAAGCACAGACTGCTGAGAAGAAGATAAATCTTCATAAGCAGTACGGATAGTTAACTGAATCCATCTAGCAATAGAATGGACTGAAATGTCCTTTCTATTAGGCATCAAAGACAGAAAGAAACGTTTCCGTCCCTTTCTGATAAACTGAGATCTCTGTTTATAGATACGTAGTGCTCTAACAGGACAGAGTAAAGGCCTACGCCCGTCTGAAGACGGAAGAGCCTTAATAACAATAGGTTCCGGATATTTATTAGGAGCCTGATTCTTAGCTAAAAAACTCACATTAGTAGTGAAGGTGATAGTGTTCCCAACACTACGATAATGAGAATCATCCACCGATAGTGCATGAAGCTCACTGACTCTTCTGGCAGAAGAGAAAGCTAAGAGAAAAGCTGTCTTATAAGATAAGAATTTGAAATCTACTGTCCCAAGAGGTTCAAATGGCTTTTCCTTCAATTTAAGGAGAACGCAAGCTAAATTCCACTTAGGAGTTAATCTAAGAGTTCTGGGTCTATTTATCGAAAAGTTTCTAACCAACTTCGATAAAGAGACATTAGATCCAATTTGTAAACTATCATGATGTGCATAGGTATCAGATAACATAGATCTATAACCCTTTATAGTAACAGGCTGCAGTTTGATTTCGTCAAACAAGTATACTAGAAAGTTTGCAATGTCTGGTATAGATGGATCAAATATATCTACAGAATGATCCCTACACCAACGACGAAAAACCTTCCACTTAGCCGCATAGTTTAGCAAAGAGGAGGTCCGCCTACAGTTAGAAATCGCGTCCACTGCTCGTCCTGTAAAGTGCTTGCCATGCAAGAAGGACCGCACAACGGAAAAACGTGAAGGTTGAGACCTTGCGGGTTGTGATGGAGTTGGCGCGATTTCCCCTGCGAAAGAAGATCCTCTCGTGGAGGAAGCTTCCGCGGTAGGTCCCATAACAGACACCTGAGTAGATTTATCCACGGTCTCTGTGGCGACAGAGATGCTACCAACAGAATCTTGCATTGAGATTGTTTTATCTTTAGCAATACTTGTTGAATTAACGGCGCTGGAGGATACGCATATCCTATCATTCCGTCCCAAGGGATCGACAGAGCGTCTACTGCAAATGCTCTTGGATCCGGACACGGAGACACATACGTCTGCAACTGATTGTTGAGATGTGTCGCAAATAAGTCTATCATTGGCCGTTCCCATTGGTAGCAAATCTGATTGAATACTTGTTTGTTGAGAGTCCACTCCGACGGCAACAAGCGACCCTTTCGTGAAAGGGAGTCTGCTAGCACATTCAGACGACCCGGTATGTGACGGACCGAAAGAAGAACGTGATGTTCTAACGCAAACAGAAGGATTCTTTCCGTTAGATTGAACAACGGAACTGATTGAGTGCCTCCCTGATTCCGTATATATGCCACACTGTCGTATTGTCGGATAGGATTTGGACATGAGCATCGTGAATAATGTCCATCCAGTGACGTAATGCAAGCCAAATTGACATCATTTCCTTGATGTTTATGTGCTTGCATAGGAATTGCGGATCCCAAAGACCCTGGCATCTCGAATCCGTTGGGATTAATGATGCACCCCAACCTGTTTGACTGGCATCCGTCATAACGGTAAAACTCGGATCCGGCAACTGCAGCGGAACTCCTTGAGTTAACCACTGAATGTTTGCCCAAGTCTGAATCTCTTGTTTCACTTGATCTGACAAGAGAACGTCTACATCGAGCGAATGAATTTTCACACTCCAATTCTGAGTCAGGAAAATTTGAAGAGGACGTGTGCGTAGCCGCCCCATCGGAATGAGATCCGCGGCGGCTCCGCACAGACCTATCAGTCTCATAAATTCTCTCGCCGTGACTTTGTCTGCGTGCAGACAATAGCGAGCGTAACAACTGACTAATTTCGCTCTGGTTAACGGCAGACGAACGAGATTGTTGTGCGTCTCGAAGCTCATTCCCAGATGAGTGAATGACTTGGACGGCACCAGATCCGACTTCTCCTCGTTTACTATAAAACCGAGACGTCGGAGCAATAGAAGAAGATTCTGAACATCGTTCTGAAGCGTTAACTCGTTGCCGTACCTCTGAAGAATGTCGTTCAGGTAGGCCGACGTTACCGCAGACGAATGAGCTCGGAAGTAGATCATTACCGAGTTCATTACCCGAGTGAAAGCCCAGGGTGCTAGATTCAATCCGAAGCACATCGCCCGGAATTGATACACCACTCCTAGGACTGCGAAGCTTAGATACTTTCGGAATGTCGGATGTACCATGACGTGAAAGTAAGCATCTTTGAGATCTATGCTCGTTGCATAATCGTTCACCCGAATACTCGCTCTGACCGATCGAATCGTCTCCATATAAAACTTCGGAGCGACGATCAGCTTGTTTATCCAGCTCAAATCTATGACTGGACGGAACGAGCCGTCTGGTTTCGGAACCAGAAACAGATGGCTGTAGAATCCCAGAGATTCCTGGTTTTCTACGACCTCTACCGCGTTCTTCATTAAAAGAGACTGCACCTCTGATAACAGAGCGTCTCTTTTCTGTGGATTTGACGGAAGATGAGTCCACTTTGGACTTCGAGTTAATGGAGGCTTTCGTTTGAAGGATATCTTTAGACCTTCCGAAGTCACTCCTCTCACCCAAGGGTCGTCCGTAATCGACGCCCACTCTTGTGAAAAACTCGACAACCTTCCGCCAACCGGAACGCGATAGAGGTTTAAGCCATCACCTCCTGGACCTGCGAGGTCTGCGGTAGGAGAAACCACGTCTTCCACGACCCGCACCTCGCCTCGTCGACCTCGGGGCGTCCGACCGATTGTCCCGGCCTGAAGGACGTCCCGAACGAGAGTCGCTATCCTGACGGTCTCTCGAATAAGACCAAGAGGACGCACCGGAACCTCTATAGGAACCTCTCTTGGGCGCATTAGACCCAGAAGTGCCTGTCTTATTCGTGTCTGCTGTATCCGACTTTTTGGGAGCCGATCTGAACAACAGAGAATCATTAGCTTTCTTTTTAATTTTATCATAAATAGCGGAAAGCTTGCCGTCAAAGAGAAGTTCTCCTGAGACCGAAGCGACTCTAAAAGAGTTCTTCACCTTAGAATCCACTAGTGTGGATGTAGCTAGGGCTGCGTCACGTCTAACCAACTCCAGATTTGCCACTGAAAGGGCGGAGTTACACGTGGAATAAGCTACTGCCCTTGAAAGAAGTCTTAAAGAGGATTGTATATCCTGAAACTCTTCCCCTTGAAGGCGCAGTGATAACGCCTTAGTAAGGTGATCTGCGTAAGATAAGGCATCTAAATTGGCTCTGTTAGACGCAATAGCTGTTTCCAACACCGCGGTTGGAATAGAAGCTGACGACGGTAATGATAGCTCTAAGTCTTCCGCCTCGTCGTCCATACGCAGAGGAACTCTCGGTATACCCTGTCCTGCCGTATCGAATTTATTCCTTGCATTAATGAAAGGCAGGTTGAGAGTATTAGCGGACAAGAAACCTGCTTTCCCCGTCCTGGAAGCAAGTTTAAATATAGCGTCGTTCAATAATTCAAATGTTCTTGCAACATTATTGGACTGCGACGGAAACTCGGGAGCGATGTCCCTGAACCGCTCAAAAAATTCAGAGTCCAATGACGCTATAATTCTCTTGTCCGGAAGCGCAGCAGTCTGGCCCGACGGAACAACTTGAGGGAGAAAGTGCCGGATGAAGTCCACGGCAGCTTTATGTTGTTCCGAAAGGGATAGCTCCAAGTCATCCGTATCCCTTTCACCATCCGGTCGGACCTCCAGATGTTCCCGGTCGTCCGCCCCCGATGCTTCGGCGGAGCGTACCGACCCAGCGCCGTCGGATAATTCTCGATCCGACACCGTTTCTGTCGGCTGCTGGGATGCTGCGATAAGCTGTGCTATCTGCACAAGAATGTCCGACGTCGAGACCTGCGGAGGCGCAGTCTTTCGCTGCTTCGCCGAGGGCAGCTCCGCATCAGATGGCTCCCGCATACTTTTCCTATGCGAACGTCCGGAGTCCATCGGTCTCGAATCCCTGGCTGCCGGATGGTGTGACCTGGTCGCCGAAGAATCCTTCATCGGCGAAGCTGGTAAAATATCGGCGGTCACGCAGCCAAGGTGCGGTCGTGTGTGCTGACGAGAAGAGGAAGCCTTAACAGTCTCTGCGGACTGCTTATACAACGGAGCGTCCCGAGCGACGGACGTATGCTCCGCTAAAGACACATTTTGTACCACAACATCTGGTCCCAGATGTTGTTGTACGAGAGAGGGACCTCTCTCGCTCGCGGCCCGGCTGGACCTGGACGAGCTAGGAACCGGACTAAAAGGCTTCCTCCGTTCTCGCTTACTATCCGCCGTCACTGGGTGTGCATCTATTATGTTTATAGTGCTCGCATCACCCAAAATTTCCTCTTGGACCGCATCGGACGAACCCGGCTGCCGAACCATTCGGAGAATGGACGCTACACCGGGCGAGCTAGCGGACGACATTTGTCTAATCTCCATGAGCACTTTTGCCGCTAGCTCTGAATTCATTTGTGACGACGGACGCACACTTGAAGAAGATAACATGGAAACATCACCCTGTTCTGGTTCCTCTGAAATAGAAACTGAGAGAGTAGAGTGACCTTGTGGAGAAAGAGCCGGCATCGCCCTTTCTCCAGAAACAACATATCGTGACACACGTTTCCAATGTTTCTCATCCCAATGTTCACATATAGGACAGGGATTAATGCGAGAACACTGACTACAATTAATACAATGATCATGAAAGTCAGAGGAAGATTTCTTCCTATTACAATTTGAACAATGTCCCTTCATTGTGAAAGAACAACAATAAGTCCTAGTTACTCGCAAAAACCCCTGACACAAAGATACATAATAACATGATCCATTAATAAATGAAAAAACAATTGCAAAACAAAATAATTTTGAAAAAATATTTTTTCAGAGAAGCCCAAGTTGCTGAAAAGTAACGTTGAGCCCCGATGGATCCGATGGCAAAGTGTGGTCAAAAATTTTAAATTTATATAAAATAATTAATGAGACACTTTCGGATAATATAAATGTATCTTATAATGAGATAAACTACCACAAAGGCAAACAGCCCCCCTCAAAAAAGGCTGTTGCCAATGAAAACAAACAGTGTAAACACACTAGAAAACATGACTCCAGGCACTGAAAAAACTGGCCCGGAATCAGTCATCAATTACACTCTATCTGATGCAAAACAGAGACTCCCAGGGGAGAATCTGTAGAACATCAGATGGAAGATGCAGAACACAAACGTTATACACCCATGGGTGAAAACATAACTATGGGGAAAATAACAGAAAACATTCTGTAACCAAGCAACTCTCCCAGGAAATTTTAGAAATGAAATTTCTCAAAAATATGCCAAAAGCATGGGAGAATTGCCAGGGGGGACTTTAGAAGGCTAGGGGAGAGGAAACACTGAATAAGCAGTGCAACAATTAGCAAGAATGACAACAAGAGGCCCATGCCTCGAAAGTTAAAAAATTTATAGTAATTTATATATTTTTTATACTTACCAATGACCCAGACATAGCTGGTGCTAACTCTTAAAATATAGGGCCAAACACAAATTTTGCCCCCCAATCCCCAAAATTTGCATCTAAAACTAAAGAAAACATGTCCTGAAAGGCCCTCCACACTTCGCCCCTACTGCGCATGCGCAGTGTCAAGGACGTTCTGAAATTGGCGCCATTTATCATTCTAATAACCAGTGCCTGGTAAGCGCTATGTACTCAGCGGGGAGGCAAGAGTTCCCAACTCCTGGGAGGGCCATCCCCGTCTGGGTCATTGGTAAGTATAAAAAATATATAAATTACTATAAATTTTTTAACATTTTTATACTGTACCAATGACCCAGACATAGCTGAATAGTAAAAAGGCTGGAGGGCCAAGGACATAGAGCAAAATGGAATACGCTCAATAAAATAAAATAGAGTCATCCCCTGTAGGGAAAAGAAGTAATAGGCCTTACATGTATCTTTCTTATTTATGATAAATTAGAAAGATACAACACCTTCCAAAAATTGAGCTTCATACATCCATGTACTCTATTAATATCCAATATAATCCTTATACTAATAATTTTTAAAGTAAGCCAATAATAAAGTAAGTCTAGAGAATAGAGACTCTTATACTCCTAAAAGTGTCTGAGAATTGCATAATCATGTCCGTTGACATATGCAATATTCAAAAGCTATACTTTAAAAACTAAGACTTGAATGAATTTTATAAACTTAAACTTCTCACTAAACAACCATCCCAATAACAGCTCAGAATTACTAACTCCGGAGGAGGTATCCCCTTGTTTTCATAGTAAAAACAGGTGACCCAAGGGAACACCCTCCCCCCCCCCCCCTTTTTCTTGCCCTGGGTCAAATAGCCCAGAGCGAAGAGGGCAGCCGAACGGAGACACTGCCGAAACAGACAGCCTACCTAGCTATAGTAGCAACTGTTAAGAGAATGACATTCTGAGCAGTAGATAATAGACCTAACAAAAGAGGCCTCAAGAAATTGACTCGATATTTCTAAGACAAAATTCATGAATGTGGATGGCTGAGCGCAATGAGCGGCCTTCAAAAATCTATAATAGCGACACTATTAAAGTAAGCCCAAGAAGTAGAAGAACTCTTACTTCATGAGCCGAAATCTTAAGCACAACTGCTAAGTCAATGATATACCATAAGCAGTACGCTAGTTAATAGAATCCATTAACAATAAAATGGAGCGTAACGTCCTTCTACTAGACATCAAAGACAGAAGAAGCTTACGCCCTTGTAATAAACAGATATCTGTTTATAAATACATAAACTGTACCCGGAAAGAGTAAAGGCCTATGCCCATACGAAGACGGAAGGACCTTAAAATAATAGGTTCCGGATAATAGGAGCCTAACTCTTATGCAACAATCCAACGTAAATAGTAACGGAAGTATTGATTCCGAAACTATGAAAGTGAAAATCATCCATCGATAGTGCATGAAACTCACTGACTCTACAGTAAAAGAGAAACCAACAGAATTACTGTCTAAAAGGTCAGAATTTGAAAACTACTGTTTCCAGAGGCTCAAATGATTACTTAGCTAAATAAGAACCGAAGTTAAAATCCGTATAGGAATTTAATCTAAAGATTCTAAGTCTATTTATCAAAAAGTTACTAACTGACTTAGATAAAGAGACAAAAGACTCAATTGTAAACTATCGTAGAGTGCATAGGTATGAGGTAACATAAACCTATAACCTAAATAATAACAGGCTGCAGTAGATCTTGTGAAACAAGTATACTAAAAAATAGCAATGAGTAGTATGGAGGGATCAACAATATGAACATAATGATCCCTACACCACGACGGAAGAGCCTCCACTTTAGTCGCATAGAATAGCGAAGAAGAGGATCTCCTATAGTAAGAAATCGCGTCCAAAGCTCGTCCAGTACAGTGCTTACAATGCAATACGGACCACACAACGGAATACATGAAGGTTGCGACCTTGCTGGTTGTGATAAAGATGACACGATTTACCCAGTGAAAAAAGATCCTCACATAGAGGAAGATTTCACGTTAAGATCCACAGTAGACAAGAGAGTAAATTACTCATGATCTCTGTGAAGATAGAGATGCTATCAACAGAAATGTATTGTGGTTGTTTATCTTAGCAATACCTGCTAAAACAACAGCGCCGGAGGATACGCGTATCCTATCATTCCGTCCTATAGATCAATAGAGCGTTAACAGTATTAGCTCAGAGATCTGGACAAGCTAACACATACGTCTGCAATTGATTAGCAAGCTGTGTCATAAATAAAACATCATTGGGCGCTCCCATAGATAGCAAATCTGATTGAATACTTGTTTGTTGAGAGTCCATTCTGACAGCAACAAGCGACCCGTAAGAGAACGGGAGTCCGATAAAACAATCAGACGACCCAGAATATGACGGACCAAAACTGAACTTGGTGTACTATAACCAACAGACGGATTCTTTCCATTAAATTGAATAACGGAAACGAAAGAGTGCCTCCCTGGTTCCGGAGATACGCCACTACTGTCGAATTAAAGGACAGGAATTTGGGCATGCGTTTCTGAATAATGTTCATGCAATGACATAAAGCAAGCCTAAAAAACATTATTCCGCGGAAGTTAAACTGATAGCTAAAAGACTGCGGAACCCAAAGATCCTGGCACTTCGAATCCGTAGGGATCAGTATATATCCCAATCTGTTTGACTGGCAACCGTCATAACAGCCACACTCGGGTCTGGCAACTGCGGCGGCACTCTCTGAGTCAACCACCGAATGTTTGCCCCAGTCTGAATCTCTTGTAACACTAGATAGACAAGAGAATGTATAAATCGAGCAATTCATGGATTGCCGGAAAGTTGCCGTCGAAGAGAAGCTCCTCCGAGAACGAAGCGACTCTGAGAGAGTTCTTAACCTGACTATCCACGCGTGTGGATGTAGCTAGGGCTGCGTCACGTCTAACCAACTCCAATCAGCCACTGAAGGGCGGAGTTATACGTGAACAAACTACTGCCCTCAAAAGAAATTACATTGAGAATAATATCCCGTAAATCTTTTCTTGAAGACGTAATGATAACGCCTCAGTAAGGCGGATTACGTATAATAAAGCGTCTAAGTTAAGTCTACTATACATAATGTCGTTCCCAACATTGAAATTGGAAAAGACATAAACGGCGAAAAAGAATATATGCAGTCTTTAATCACACCGTCTAGACGCATATGAACTCTCGGTATGCCCTGCTCTGCCAAAATAAACTATTTGTAAAAATGATAAAATGGCAGAAATGAGCCACGCGGACAAGAAACTAAACTATCATGCTTAGTAGCAGGCTTGTATATATATATAAATATATAGCGTCGAAAAAAAAAACACATGTTGTAATGACAATATTGGACTGCGTCGGTAAGTCAGGGACAATGTCCCTGTACCGATCGAAAAATCCGAGTCCAATGACGCTATAAGTCTCTTATCCAAGATCGCAGCAATGAAGTCCGAAAAATAATCACTGGAAGAAATGCCAGAAGATATGAAAGGCATCTTCCGATACTACTAAAGGGAAAACTCGAAATCTTTCGAATCCCTTTCGCCATCCTGTCGGACCCTATAAAGCGTTCGGTCGTCCGTAGCTGATGCAACCGCGGACCGCACTGACCCAGCGCCGTCGGATAATTCCTGATTCGACCGAGAAACTGTCAATTGCTGGGATGCTGCGAAACAACTGTGCTAACTCGGATAGCACGTCCGTCACTGAGGCCTGAGGAGAAGCGGTCTTACGATGCATTGCCGCAGGAAGCTCCGAGATCGTTACCCCGTGCATACTTCCAATATGCGAGCGAACGGAGTGTATAGGCCTCGTGTCCCTTGGCTACCGGATGGCGCGACCTAATCGCCGTGGAATCACTGAATGCCGAAACTGATCGGATACTCGAGGTCACGTAGCCAATGTGCGGTCGTGTGCCCTGCTGTGAGGATGAGGAAGCATTAAAGACAGTCTCTCGGACTGTCAATATAACGGAGCGTCCCGAGCAACGGACATATGCTCCGAATGTAAAATATCTGAACCACAACATGCGGTCCCCTATGTTGTTGGCTTCCTCCGATCTGTCCTCAATCTGCCGTCACTGGGTGAGTACTAAAGTAATTAAAGTGCTCGCATCACCCAAATCTCCTTCCTAGACCGCAACGGACGAACCCGGCAGCCGAACCATTCGATGAATGTACGCTACACCGGGTGAGCTAGCGAATGTCACTCCGTAAGCGATAGACATATTCCATGAGCACTTATTGCCGCTAACTCTTCATTAACTATGACGACAGAGGCACACTTTTGAAAGACATCTCCAAAACTCTTCGAACAAGAAACCAGAAATGCTTGGATAGCAAGCATAAAATAATAATATATATAGCGTCGTTCAATAATTCGAAAGTTTGTGTGACATTATTGGACTATGTCGGAACTGAGGGACGATGTCCCTGAACCGAACCAAAAATTTCTAAGTCCACCGACGCTATCAGTTTCTTATCCGGCATCGCAGCATATGTTGTTCCGAAAGGGAAAGCTTGAAATCCTCCGAATCCCTTTCGGTATCCCGTCGGACCAGATGAAACTTTCGGACGTCCGTACCCGCTTCCGCGGAGCGTCCCGACCCAGCATCGTCGGATAAAATATATGCGACAGATTCAGTTGATGCTGGGATGCTGCGATAAACTGTGCTATTAAGGAAAGCACGTCCGTTCCCGAGGCCTGTGCAGTAGCGGACTTACAATGCATTGCCGCTGGAAGCTCCGTGTACGTTGACTCCCGCACACTTCCTATGCGAACGTCCGGAGTCTGCAGGCCTCGAGTCCCCGGCTACCGACCCAGCGCTGTCGGATAATTCTCGATCCGACACCGTTTCTGTCGGTTGCTGGGATGCTGCGATAAGCTGTGCTATGTGCACAAGAATGTCCGGCGTCGAGACCTGCGGAGGCGCAGTCTATCGCTGCTTCGCCGAGGGCAGCTCCGCATCAGATGGCTCCCGCATACTTTTCCTATGCGAACGTCTGGAGTCCATCGGTCTCGAATCCCTGGCTGCCGGATGGTGTGACCTGGTCGCCGAAGAATCCTTGATCGGCGAAGCTGGTAATATATCGGCGGTCACGCAGCCAAGGTGCGGTCGTGTGCGCTGACGAGAAGAGGAAGCCTTAGCAGTCTCAGCGGACTGCCTATACAACGGAGCGTCCCGAGCGACGGACGTATGCTCCGCTAGCGACACATATGTACCACAACATCTGGGGCCAGATGTTGTTGAACGAGAGAGGGGCCTCTCTCGCTTGCCGTCCGGATGGACCGGAACGAGCTATGAACCGGACTAAAAGGCTTCCTCCGTTCTCCCTCCGATCCGCCGTCACTGGGTGTGCATTAAGTTAATTTTATAGTGCTCGCATCACCCCAAAATTCCTTCTAGACCGCAACGGACGAACCCGGCTGCCGAACCATTCGGTGAATGGACGCTACACCGGGCGAGCTAGCGGACGTCAAAGGCCGTCGAACCTACTAGGGTCCTCTTAGGCAATTGGCGTATTACATGAGCACTTTTCCGCTAGCCCTTCATTAATTGTGACGACGGAGGCACACTGTTGGAAGACATCACAGATACATCACCCTAATCTTGATCGTCTGAAATAGAAATTGATAAAGTAGAGTGACCCTGCGGGGAAAGGACCGGAGTGTCCAAATCCCCAACAACATACCGTGACATACGCTTCCCATATTGTCATCGAAATCATACGATACAGAACAGGAGTTAATGCGAGTACACTGACCACATATAGAATGATAATAAGGTCAGAGGAAGACTTCCTCTTAAAACAATTGATCAATATCCTTTCAATGTGAAAAGAAAACAAGTCCTGGTACTCGCACTAACCCCTGGCAATCAAAATACATAATAATAATATGATCCATTAATATAGAAAAAATAATTGAAATCAAAATATTTTGAAAAAATATTTTTTCAGAACAGCCCAAGTTTCTGAAAAGTAACGTTGAGCCCCAATGGATCCCAAGCCTAAGTGTGGACAAAAATTTTAAAAATATTTTAAACAATTTATTCAACACTTACGAACAATAATAATGTATCTAGTTATGATTAAAATAACATAAAGATATTATTATTTAGAAATCCCCCCCTCACACAGAGGGCTGTTGTAAATGTAAACAATGAGTGTAAAAACACTAAAATAAGACTCCAGGCACCTAGGCCCGAAATCAGTTACCAAAAATACACTATCTGATGCAAAACAGAGACTTCCAGGGAAGAAACTGCAGAACATCAGATGGTAGATGCAGAACACAACGCCTAACCACCCGTAGGTGAAGACGTAAACATGGGGAAAGAACAGAATTCATTCTGTTATTCAGCTAAAACTCCCAAGAAATTTTAGTAATAATAATTACAGAAACTATGCCAAAAGCATGGGAGAATAGCAAGGGGGAACTTAAAGGACAGGGAGAGAGGAAAACACTTGAAAAAACAGTGTAACTAAATAATCAGAATGACAACAAAATGGCTGCTGCCTTGAAAATAGGTAACTTAACATAATTTCATTAAAAAATTTTAAGTTACAGCCCTGATAATATTCTGTCACACATTCTTTTCCTCTCCTCCTTTTCTATCCTCCTTAGAATCACCATTTCACTAATATTTATGTGTCTGGCATCATTTAAACTGAGATTTAAAAGCACAAAGATCAGTCAGATGTTAACTGATGAAGGGCCAAACTTAGAAAGATAAATGGCGCCAATTTCGGAACGTCCTTGACACTGCGCATGCGCAGTAGGGGCGAAGTGTGGAGGGCCTTTCAGGACATGTTTTCTTTAGTTTTAGATGCAAATTTTGGGGATTGGGGGGCAAAATTTGTGTTTGGCCCTATATTTTAAGAGTTAGCACCAGCTATGTCTGGGTCATTGGTACAGTATAAAAATATAGGCAACTTAACATAATTTCATCAAAAAATTTTAAGTACAGCCCTGATTATTTTTTGCCACTTCTTTTTCCTCTCCTCCTTCTATCCTCCTTAGAATCACATTTTCTCCAAAAATTACGTGTCTGGCATCCTTTAAACTGAGATTTACAAGCACAAAGATCAGTGAGATGTTGACTGATGAAGGGCCAAACAGAGAATGATATTTGGCGCCAATTTCGGGATGACTGCGTCACTGCGCATGCGCAGTAGAGGCGTAGTATAGAGGTCCTTTAGGACATGATTTCTTTTTGTTTTGGATGCAAATTTTGGGGATTGGGGGGCAAAATTTGTGTTTGGCCCTGGTTTTGTTGGAGTTAGCACCAGCTAAGTCTGGGTCATTGGTACAGTATAAAAATATACCAAGCGGTATTTTCCGTATGTTGGGGTAAATTGTAAATAGGCCCCCCTTTTCAATTATTTATTTTAATTGGTCAGTCCTGTAGTAGCGTTTGGGGCCAACGTATGCATCACTTGTCCAAAATTTGTACAAAAACAACCTGCGCTCGACAGACCAGGGTTCACTGAAAGTGAAATGGCTAATTGTAATCACAAAAATACTTTAAAGGATGTTTTATTTCTCATTTAAAGGTATATCCCATGAATTATATCTCCAAATCGTGAATTTGGAAGAAGCTATTGATTATTATCTGAATATTTCTGATTGAGGTTGAGACAGAAACAATGGCATGCTCACATGCAGTTGTGGGAGTCCGTTACATGACTTTTTGTACAAAGAGTTAGGTTGATTGATCTCTCTTTGCAAATAGCCATGCAACAGACTCCCACAACTGCCTGCAAGCATACCTTTGTTTCTTCTGCCCACCCCTCACTCCTTTCCTCAGTAATTTCAAAATAAAATATTTCAGGTCCATACAAGATGATCCAATACCAGATGCAGAGAATATTAGTCCAGTTCAATCAGAAACAGGTTATCAAGAAATATGTGGTGGCACTCAAAAAGGGAAGAGAAAGGTAGCTGATAGTCCTGAATATGCATACAACGTTAAGGTGTGTATTTTTTGGAATTAAGGTCACCCTGAGCATTGTACCGGACGACTGTCATTTTAATATGTCTATTTCACCCTACTTCAAAATGATGTAAAAGAATGTTTCGCCCCAAACGATCGTCTAGGTAAATATTTTATATGAGCAAAATATCTCCTGTGGAGATCAGATTACATTGTTGGCTAATTTTTATCATTTCAGAGAATACTGAAAGACACAACACACTGCAGATGCTCAGTATGGAATAAACGCTTGACATGTCCCACCACAGTTATTCAGAAAGGAGACACGTTTGCAGCAGGGGCTCACCTACATATGCACTAGGAGATGTCTGGCATAAATGTGGCTATAGAGATTAAAGCAAAAGTAAGTAATGAATAAATAATAGGTTTGCTTTAATTTTTTGCAGTCTAAAAGTAGCAAGAGGTAGAATTTTTTATTACTGCAATTTGGGTGAAATGGGTCCATTTTATTATTCTGGAGTTAGTGTATCTTGGTACAAAATTCTCATTGAATTGGATTTCATATTGATAAGATGAGTATTTATTTTTTGACAGGTGAAAGAATTTGCGAAGCAAGAGCATCAGGTGTCTGGTTCTTCAATCGTGAACTCTGTTATGGTTGATATGCTGGACCCAAGCGCTCCACCAGGAACATGACCAAACCACAGTAATCGGATTCGGGTAGTGAACAGAGTTCGTGAGAGTTTGTGGCCCAAAGAACCACACAGCCTTGACTTTGAGGAAGTTTGTCTTCTTTCGTTCAAAGCCACTGCATTTTTTTATATTCTCTATAGAGCATTTTTTCGAGTAAAATTATTTATATATATAATTTTTAAAGTAAATTGAAGAAAATGAAACTTGTATAGTCTGGTAATCATTTTTGCATTAAATTTTTTGCTCACAACTGACTGGCTATTTTCTTCTCCATTCTTCAGCTTGCCACAGACTACTTGCCTGATGGGTTTCTAGTGAAAGACATATGGATGCCAGATGGTGAAAGGCACATCCTTTTCACAACTAGCAAGCAGCTCGAGATGCTCAGCAATGCAAAAACCTGGTATGTAACTTTTTGAGGTGTACTGATATGCACAAAAACTAAAAATTGTAAATTAGCATTCCCACCAGAGGCGAATTGGTATTAAGTACATTGTAATAGTTGGTGGTATGTATAATTTACCTCCTTTATGTAAAAAAATGTCAATTTGATGTATTGTGTATTTCAGGTACATCGATGGCACTTTTAAGGTAGTGAGATCACCATTCCACCAGCTGTTGTCATTTTTAACTCCAGGCGCCTTTTGAAAGAGAGCCGCAAACTGAATAGACCAAGGCTGTAGGATAAAAATTATTAAGTGCTGGTAATTGGTATACGGCAGTGGTATAGATTCATGCAAGTTTAATGTGGTATAAATACATAACACAACGCGGATGGAGTACAGGGGACAGAAATCAACGACCCAAGTTTTACGAGTGTTTCACTTCATCAATGGTCGTTGATTCTTGCCCTCTGTGCACCACCCGAGTTGTGTTTTGTACATATACCACAATTAAACTTGAATTATCCTAAACTGGCACAGAGGCCACTTTTCAGACGATAGGTCATAATTCTATTGGGATGGGTGCCAAGTGCAGGGACCGACCCGGGCATGCGCCAGTGCGTATTTGGTTCTGAAACATCAGGACCTGGCTCTTAAATCTCAGAAATAGACTTCTCATTTGGCGCGTAACTTCTCAGATCGTATTTCGATATTCTTTCGATGGATAATCGAGAGAGACACTCTTACATGTATTATATATATGATTATCATTTATCATTGTTGTAGAGTGCTTAAGTTAATACTTCAAGTCTTAATTACCAAGCATTAATCTTCACCGTGGTTTCTGATCCTGTCTTGGCTGCCTAAATAGGCAGCCAAGACTTGATCAGAAACCACAGTGAAGATTAATGTTTGCTACAGTGTACTAAATGAAAATGATGAGAGCTATTACACACATGCAGTGTGTGTTACAAACAGCAGTGTGACTCCATAAATTGAAATCTGGCGCATGAATTGAAAAAATAGGCTCCGAGGCTTGAGCGTATTTTAAATAGTCCTGATCGGTCCCTGCAAGTGCGTAGCCACTTTTTGGACAGGGACATGATATGTCATGATTCCATTAGAATGGTTGCCAAGTGAGTAGCTGCTTTTTGGACAGGGACATGATACGTCATGATTCCATTAGAATGGGTGCCAAGTGTGTAGCCGCTTTTTGGACAGGGACATGATACGTCATGATTCCAGTGGGATGGGTGCCAAGTATGTGTGTACGTGTGTGAGGTAGATCCAAAGCTGCATGCTGAAAATACACCATAGTTCAAAGGGTTGATGATATTTGATTTGCTTGTATTTGATTGGTCGAGGTTAGTTTTGCATAACTTGTCCAAAGAATTTTCAATCATACATGTAGGGATGCATGGTATATCAATAAACCGATACAAACCTGTGCTCAAACGAGTATCGAATACAGTCATTATTCAGGGAGTCCGCGTACGCATTCAAATTATTTGATAGTTGTATGCATGTCATTTTTATGATGGTATCCTGCTTGTCATTCCTGGTAAATAATTTACCAGGAATGACAAACAGGATAGCATCATAAAAATGACATCACGAGTGATAATCTTGTCAACCATTACGCTCTTTTGATCTGGGAAATTGAGATACATTTCTTGGTAAAATTCCCTACTTGAATCGCATCCATCTCCGAAGTCATGTTGAGTGTTTTTGTATTACATTATATCATTATGTTTTATTTTGTCATTTTGTTTAGTGATGGAAAGCTCAATGGTGTGTAATAAAATTTGTGGATACTCAGAGTCGTTTTTCTTTTAATACGCCCCACCCACCATATACTCACCTCTTGCCCATAATATATAGATTCTACACATGCATTCTCCCCCCTAACCAATACAAAATGGCCTGAATACTGTATTTTAATTTTTTGCTTTGCCTGTCCTGTCAAAGGCCATACCAGACCAAAAAAGAAAAAAATATGGGCTATCAGGACATGTTTGCACTAGCCACCCCCTCCCCCTTCCACATCGGTATTGTGATTGGGCCCCTGCGCTTGACCAACAGTTATAATCTTGGACTGCAAGTGATAACTTTACTAAATCAACTTGGCGTAAAAGCCACCAGAAGTAACTGATTTCAGGTTTTTCTGGGAAGGGGGAGGGGGGAGGGTGAGCACCCGCTCCCCATCATGGTTTGTGGCAGATGACTTTGTATCCCGACACTTTTGAAAGGAGGCCCGTAACAGAATTAACCTTGGGTGCGAATTTCCCTTTCCCCGGCTATGCTATTGATAAATGTTTTCTATTCATAAGGCACTCGCGAAGCTATTTCAATGGTCCCAGTCAAGAAACAACAAAGGAGACGTTTTGACCAACTCTTAGGGACGTTTCGACCAACTCTTGGGGACGTTTTGACCAAATGTTGGGGAAAGTTTTGACTAATTTTTGGGGACGTTTTGACCAACTCTTTGGGGAAGTTTTGACCAACACGTTAGGGGATGTTTTGACTAGGAGTCGATGATCTTGTCAAGCAAAATGACAAGATGCGCAATGTTTATGGTATCGCAACAACACAGAACACATTTCATCCACTAATGTAAAATTAGTAACTTATTACTTGTCCCATGCCATGTGCTTAATGCCCAAAATCACAGAGATGTTTGTAGTCTTCACAATGTCGCTGTCAGTCCAGGGAGAAAAATCAATCTCGCTTTTGGTTCTCCAAATACACCAATAATATACATAAGTAACACAATTATTTTTGTGTTTCTTCAAACTTGGGCAGAAACACCATTTACTTGTACACAGTGCAGGGGAAATTTGTTGTCTGCTATCCCAGGAGGCCGAAACATTTTACATAAGGCCTAAAAAAAATAAAAATCTGTTTCTCAGGCCCTCTCGCATGGTCCTTTTGGCTGCCGCATGCTCTCTTTTTATAACCAACCCAAACTTAAAAAAATCAAAATCAAATGGTTTATGTCTGATATTTTACCCAAGTTAATAAAATTGTCCCTTGAGTGCAAGAAGGCTTTGCAATGCTTTAGCATTGCAAAGCCTTCTTGCACTCAAGGGATGTAATACACCACAACCCATGCTATTCTGTAGATTATGAGGCCTAAAACATAAAACAAACCAAGAACATGAACATTTTAATGGTAAAGAAATAATTACAAAAATAAAAAATAAAATAAAAAAACGCCTGCCCGCATGCAATTTTAGAAAAAATGGCCTGAGAAACAGAAGATATACTTTGTGAGGCCTAACATACACCCATTTTTCGTTATGTTTCTTCTTGACTCAAGTCTTGTTTTCAATTCGCTTTGTAAGCATATGGATGTTTACCTCGAAATTTGCAATGCAAAACTTTAATTAATGAAGCACCGGGTTGTATGATTATTCCTATAAATAGTGTTTGGAATCTAGTATTATTGCGTCTGAGGAAATATTGCTCACCCATGGAAAGTGACCAGTTGACAGCGGCCTACTGTTCACAGTTGTCAATTTCATTTTTTTGGACAACCAACACTGAGTGGATTTTTGGGTTACCCAGGTGGCTCTAGATCTAGATGTGGGCAAATGGAGTCAAGAATGCATATTTTCATAGAGAAAATAAGGTAACTTAACAGAAGATATTTCTACTAAATTGTGATCAAAGTATTTTGCAGGAAATTTATGCACCAATTATTTATTTATTTATTTATTGGTGTTTAAGGTCACATACTTATGCACAATGGCTAATCATGACCATGACAGTTTTACAGGTGGAGGAAGCCGGAGTACCCGGAGAAAACCACCGAGCAATGACAAGCGGCTGCCAGCTCCACCAACATTGTAACTCCGCAGTGCAGCATAGACAGGGTTAGATTGGTTGAAGACATCGCACCATTGACGTGCAGTACGCCTTAGTACACGGCATCATCGTGCCCCCATGTGGACAACCGGGGTTAAGTGCCTTGCCCAAGGACACAATGTGGGAGTCCAAATCGATCGCTCAGACGGTCACCCATCCAAGGATTAACCGGGTTCGATGTTGCTTAACTTCGGTGATCTGACGAGAACCGGTTACCGCGACGTCACCGCCAGTCTCCCTATATACCAAATCTGACCGAAACTGACTTCAAATACCGAATCTGACCTCAAATAAATTAATTATACGTTTTTCCAAATGGAATTATCGGCTTTGAGTGGGCCTAGTGGGTATATAATTATTTTAAAATAAAACTGTCACAGTGAATGTCCATGAATTTCATGTAACGGTAGTTATTGGTGAAACGGCACAAGTTCAGTTTTCGAACATCACCTAATTTTCTCAGAAACAGGATGTGGAACAGGAACAGGTACCTAATCTCGGGAATGCAAGAAGAGAGAGAAAGTGCATTAATCCACGCAAGTTAATAAACTTTATTCAAATGTTTGCCCACCATAACAACACACTAAAAATCATACCTTTTAACCCCCCTGTGCCTCTCGTCTATATAATTTGTAAAATGTGTCTTTTTCTCGCCTTTATCAATTTTCATTGAATTCACAGGAACAGTTACCGCTGGAGGGGAGCAAATTTCAGCAGCCAAATATTTCTGCTCGACAGGTTTTATTTATTTATTAAACATTCAACCAGATTAGTACCGATTACAACCTGTTGTTTAATGCTGTTTCAGTTAACTATTAATACAAGATGTAGTTTATTGTTACATGATTCCATATCAAGTTATTTTTGAAGGATAATAATAAATCAAACAATTTGCTTTAATGTGTTATTTTCTTATAAAATCCAACATAAAGTGGGTGGGGTTGATGCTGTCACTGCGCATCATACTATCGGGTGGGAACGTAAAATGGCTGGCTTCTGTGCAGGGAGAGACACACCCTGTGCAGGCTAAAGATCTCTCTGTGGTAGCCTAGAGCACAGCTGCAGATATTCGTCCCACAAGCCTAGCTGACAAAAACCAAAACAGTGAAATATCGCTAACGGGGGTCGCAAGGGGCGCACAGTACCACTTTGTTCCCCACAGGCATACAGCCGTAAAAAACGTTCTCTACTAGGCGGGGGAAATGACTGACTGATCATCATTTTTTTCGGAACGGCAGAGGGAGGGTATTTGGAATTCTAGGACAACCAGATAGGCGTACCACATTTTTTTTCACACACGACATCCTATCTCATCCAATCCTACCCAGGAAAACGCATCTAAACACATCAATTTAAAAAAAAATCTGGGGCAGAACCCCCAGATTCTCCCATCAAAGCTTTTGCGCCTACGGCATTCACGTGTCGGATTTCACTATTCAACGTTCGGGCAAGTCAACCCATCTGTTCCCTTAACCAAAGTGTCTCCATACAACTCTGGGCTATCCTTTTACAAAACCTGAATTAAAGAACATTCTAGAATTTAAAAAAATACAAGCAAATTTGCAGTGATGTTAAAAAATTCTGTTTCAGGCCAAGAGGCCTGCCTTGTCTTTATTCACCATTTCGGTATTTGATGAATTCAAATCGTGCAGCAGTGATAAATTTCTAAACCCTCCAAACAAATTAAGCAGGAGTGAATAACTTGGGGGTTTTCAGGAGCAGTAGGAGGCGAGCATGTGGTTGATGCCAGTTAAAAATAAAACAAATATGGGAAAACTATACTGTCACAATTACCCGGTACCTCGGATATCTATCATGTTTAACTATGCGTGGGACAATTCGTGTGGGATGAATAACACCGCGTTACACCGGTGATGAGTTAATGGAAAATTCAAATAAAGATGCATGAATTCTGAATTTTCTGTTGTTTGTCAGCTATAATGTTTTTCATGCCACAAGTACGTCCTTCCATGCTGTGTCAACAAATTACAACAGTCAGGGCATGTAATCATAATCTGTGAGATTCCCTTCATGGCGAATAAAAATGTCAATTTTTACAAATATATTTTTAGTTTAAACATAACAATGAGAAGCGCGAATAAGATTAGCCTATAGCGATTTATAGGTGTAATATGATATATTTTGAGCTAAAATGTTTGCTGCCCCGCCCCCTCTCCCCCCCAAAGAAACATCGGCCCAATGTAAGTTTCACATAACATAGAGCCGGGAACATAACCGGGGTCGATTTCTTTTTTTTGGGGGGGCGGGGGGGGGGGGGGGGGGGGGGGGGCATTATCAACTTTGTCTCCCTGTAGGGACCCCGGGAAGTGAAGCAGTGCTTGCTAACTGTGGCCAACAAGTTCTGCTTTACTCGTAAATTAGGATCCGTTCACCAGTACCTGGGGTGGAAGTCCTCTAAACTGGACAGCAAAGGTGTAAGCGATTGGTTAAACTTGACTTTATACCTTTGTCATGGTCACAATCAGCCATAGCTACAGAAAGTGACCTTAAACACCAATAAATAAATAAAACCCGTCGAGCAGAAATATTTGGCTGTTGAAATTTATTCCCGCTGCAAAGATAATAGTTCTGCCGGCGGTAACTGTTCCTGTGAATTCAAGGTGAGAAAAAGACACATTTAAAAAAATTATATAGACGAGAGGCGCAGGAGGTTAAAAAGTATGATTAGTGTGTTGTTATGGTGGGCAAACATTTGAATAAAGTTTATTCACTTGCGTGGATCAATGCGCTTTCTCTCTGTTCCTGCATTCCTGAGATTAGGTACCCGTTCCTATTCCATATTCTGTTCCTGAGAATTGGTAGCCCCGTGTCATACATAGAATTAGGACTTAGCCTCTTAGGTGATGCTCGAAAACTGAACTTGCGACGTTTCGCCAATAACTATCGTTACATGAAATTCATGGGCATTTACTGTGACAGTTTTATTTTAAAATAATTATATACCCACTAGGCCTACTCAAAACCGGAAATTCCATTAGGAAAAACGTATTATTAATTTATATGAGGTCATATTCGGTATTTGAAGTCAGATTCGGTATATAGGGAGACCCGTCACCGCGCCCCCTACGCACCAATTTATTTTGACACAGAAGTATGAGCCTCGTTTCTGTAACTCTAAAATGGAATGACTCGTGTTCTTAAACGCGACTATATAATCTCGTCATCGCTGCTACACCATGTGAAGTATTTATATGAGTCATTCGATTGTTTACAGACGCCTTCGCTGTTTTTTTCTGCGCGAATTTATGCCACATAGAAAATATTGACAACAATTTTGTTTTCTTGTTCCTAAAAAAAATATTCAGATAATGCTAAATAATATATCATATCGCCAGTAACCTAAGCTCGGAGCTGTTTGTAAAAGATACATCTTAAAATAAAAATAATTTGAAAAGTATTAATAAAATAGTAATAAAATTTACAGATCGGAATTTCACCTTGATTACCTCCCCTGATAAAGGCGACCTACTGCCTAAAAATACTAACAGCGGTAAAAAATTATATACCGGACGAGATGTAAACTTTTTCACGGACATTGCGTTAAAATTAAATCCTGATCAAAATTACGGATAGGTCGAATGCGTAAAGACACGGATGTGAAAATAGACCCAAGTCTCACACAAAAGAGCTGTAAACCATTTCAGATTGGTGACTGACCTAAATAGGGTTAAATTGGGAGGTCTGCACCATCTGGGTACTGTGTCGTTTCGAGCTGAATAGTTTCCAATCCCAACAAATGGATTAAATAATCACCCGGGCTGAATTCTGAAATACTAATTCAATTTGCAGGGATGAAACTTGATGCAGACGCAATCAGCAACTTTCTACTAGCGCTTGAAAGTCTCTCAAGTCGATGTTGCGCCCCAGTTCCCTTCGCCCCGGATTGGTTCGCCCTGGGTTGTTTCGACCCCTATATTGGGGTGAAACGACCCGGGTATGAGGGGGAAATGACCATGTTTTTATTCATATTTTTAAAAATGGTTTTAAAGTACTTATCACCACCAATTAACATTTAAATGCATTATGCATATATCCTAATATTTTTGTATAATGTTTTCTTTTGAATTTCGGACAACCCTTTACACTACCGACATTGTCAGTCTTTATAACCCCTCGCTACAGAAGAGTAAATTCATTTATTCAGCTACAGTAAATTCAAACTACAGACATTGTGAATGTGTCAGAGTCATGTGTAGACTGTAATCGAAAGGTGGGACGAAGGCAGCATGCTATCACTTGTGATATCTGCGGGAACTGGCAGCACCAATTATGTGGAACGGTATCTCCATCCTTAACTACGTATAGGAATGATATAAGTCAAGACACAACTCTGGCTTGCACTTTGAACAGCGTATTCAGAAAGTGAAGAACAAATCCCACTCACATATGCGGAAATTGCAGCGCTGGGGGGAATTCTCCGCAAATCAGCATATGGATATTGATACTGAGGCTCCAGAAACAGGACTAACATAATTTGAAAGCAGAGACACGGAGATTCATGAATCATTTGATAAGACTTAAAGTCAAGGTACGTCAATGGCCACATCCATCTTTGATTCATCTTTTGGAATTTCGTTGTCTGATTTGGGGGCGAAACTACCCACCCCCGCCTGTGGGCGAAACGATACGGGGCGAAATGACCCAAGTCGCACAGGGATTTGGGCCAACAGACTCAGGGGCGAACAGCAATTGTATCGAAACGACTCGGGACACTCAAGTCAGTAGGGTAAACATTTTGAGAGTAGAAACAACAACAAAGACTCCATGTAAACGCCGGATCGCCCAAGCACGAAGGGAAGATGTTTGAATATTGAATACTAAACTGTCGCTCAATTTCACATATGCAGTGAAATTTACTTTCGACGTTGTCTGGCCATCGACTGGAATAAACCAATGAAATCAGAAATGATTTATCTGATGTCTTTGGAATACGCCATGGCATTTAATATTGTTGGACAACGTGCATAAAATGTGACATTACACCACTACGAGTATTCGGGACTTTATGGGTATATAATCTATTGAAGCAACATCGCTTGTGGTTTTTGAGGTACGATTGTCGGGAAAAAGGAGGTTTGCCGGAAATTGACAAAAAGAAAAAAAAAAAAAAATCATGAACAATAGCGTAAAATTAAAAAACATAAAAATATTTCCAACAGTGGTAGAGGATGTGAATTAAAATGTGGTTAACATGAAAGACAAAGAGAGAACAAACGAAAAAATTCGTATTGCTCTAATCGGGATCGAAATTTTATAAAAAGCCAAATTTTATGGCACAAGAAGTCGGTGACTCCAAGTTGTGTTCCAATTTTTTTCAGTTTTGTATTTGGAATTATGGGTACTAAAATGCCATTATACTTTAGCTTTATTCAATTAAATTTAAAAAATGGAAGGGTATGCAGGGAAACATATCAAATCTCCGAAAATAGCATTCAATAGAAAAATCCCAAAACACGCTTTTTTTGTAATTTCTTTTAGTTCTTTGAAATATATTTCGTGAAAACCGGACACATTTTAATTTTTTGGAAACTGACCTCCAGTAGTGTCACTGATCAATTTGGCCTTAAACGTTGATAATTTCACAGGACAGATTATATATTCGAAAGTCGAAAAGGATCTGAGTAGAAATGTTGTTAACACTTTACCCAAGGTAACGTACAAAACCGGCTGGAGCTTTCACAAAAATCACTATTCAATTTTCATTATTTTTAGTCTCAAAAACATAGCTTATGACATTTCCTTGAAAGAGCTTGTTTCAATGAGTGGTCATAAGCTGTGTTTTTGACACAAAAATGAAAAATATAAGTTATTCGAGACTTTTGTTTACCAGTGTCGTCTGCCTTTCGTGTTTGGTAAATGGTTAAAAATGAAAGATAAAACGATGAAAAATTCACATTGCTTTAATTGGGAATCAAAATTAAAACCCCAAATAACACAGATTGCCACTAGAAGGTGACTCTTAGCAGTATACTTGGGGGCGTATGTTAATCGGCGGCACCTTAAAAATGAGGGGAAGGGCTGGGAGGCTCTGTTAACAACATATCATTTCAACTTCGTTGAGTAACTAAATTTTCAGAGAAGGATTGGATGACTTGGATTCCCTGCCACTTTTCACCTATACATTTCATAAAGTGCACATGCGTTAAATATATTTATTTAACCCTTTACCTAACCTGAAAAGCAGACGGCAGTTGCAAACAAAATTCGTAAATAACTAATTTTTTTTCATTTTTTGTCTCAAAAACATTGGTGATGACTTCCTCATTGGAACGAGCCTGTTTTTCAAAAATGGTATTCTGAACATAAAAGATTTGTGTAGTTTGCCAGGTTTATTTGTTCATGTTCGATTGGCATAACGGTAACCTACCAGCATCCTTTGCAATTTTTTTCTCCACTGTCAACAATCAGACTAATGTTCCTTTCTTCGTACTTTAATAAAATTTCTTGTTTAAATCCTTACTGCCCGGATTGTGCTCCTTAGAATGTTATTCATTTCTATCTCATCCCCGGATGTGTATCCCTGTTCTTTAGGCTGCAAGGTAATGTACAGATGGATACTGTAACAGGTGTATTGATAAGCTTCGCTTATGTTGGTATCTCATTCTCACCGTAATTTGTCTGGTATTCTCGTCCCAGGTGGTTCCTGGATTCGTTCTTCACCCTTGCATTCTGCACAGCTGTGGCGCATGGGCAGTTTCACTCTCACTTTGACACCTGAAAATAATGTATGCAACGGTGAGTCCCAAATCGGGATAGTCCATCTGAATCAGGCTTCGACCACAATACACACCATCCGCTAAAGCAATAGAAGATCTGTCCTCAAGACGATAAATTAAGTGAATTCACGATGTTGCAGAAGTATTTTTCTACTCTTTCAAGCGTTTTTTCTATTCATTCTTTCCTCTCCTTTTTATCTGTATCTTCGTTTCTTTTCTTCCTTCTTACTCGGAGAAGGCGGGAAGACAGGCAGTCTGGCTATGCCTTCCCCTGTCGGTGTACACATACTCATCTTGGGATATCAAAATTTTATGCCTTTGACATGTGTATTGTAAATATGTGCATTATATGTAAATTGTGCTGTGTTTATGCATAAGTGGTAAATAAACTATATCTATCGATCAATGGCTGGACTAAACAAAACTATACGGTCTTTGTTCAGTCATGATTGTATTTTTTCCAAAATAGGCTGATATAACGTGGCGGAATTACTAGAGACAAAACTATACGGTCCTTGTTCAGTCATGATTGTATTTTTTTCCAAAATAGGTTGATATAACGTGGCGGAATTACTAGAGTAGGAAACATGGAGCAATCTTCCGAGATAAATAGAAACCCTGTATTTTTTACGCTAACGACAAAGTCAAGGCACCAATTGGATTCTGATTTGAACCCATGCACGCCACAACAACCACTAAACTAAATAACATACAGCACGCCAGTCCACTTGCCTACGGAACTCGACGTTATAACTTGGCAGCAAACAATTAAAATAAGCACCTCAAACAATTCTAGTGTCAAAAATTCAAAATTATCCAAATTAGTTGATACCTATAGTGACTGTAATACGTCTAAACGGTGCTCATTTTTATTCAAATAAAAGACTATAAATTCCGTCCCCTGAGTTCCAATGAGTTCTATGTGCCTCTAGACACATAGCACACGTTGGAACTCAGTGGACGTATTTGGCAAAACCATTTGACTTACGCAGCTTTTGTATACATCTTTCTGAAAAGAAATCTTTTCGTCAAGATCTGTCCAGTTTGCTGATCCGAAGCAGCAAATTATGTTCCTTTATGCACTAACCGGTGGCGAAAACGTTGTCCATATCTAACTAAAAGGTGATCATTTAATGCCAAATTTTGACCCTTTACCAAACGCAAAAAGCAGACGACAGTTGCAAAAAAATTCTCGAAAATCTATTTTTCTTTCATTGTTTGCGTCAAAAACATAGATTATGACCCCTCATTGGAACGAGCTCGACGCGCACGTTCCACAGAGGGGTCATAAGCAATATTTTTGAGACAAAAATGAGAAAATAATGAAAATTGAATTGCAATTTTTCAAAATAGCGCTGGTCGGTTTTCGGTTTTGACCGCTACTTTGGGTAAAGGATTAAACATCAATATCAATCAAAATAATGAACAGAATAGGCTGATATCTTCTGCCAAGAAGTGCGATACGTATATTATTAGAAACAATATCCCTTTTCAACGGAAACTTTGTTTGTAAAATATGCGAAAAAATCACAAATTTACCAAACAGTCGTTCATTTTTTGCCTCTGTCAATATTTATATCCATGCTCAAAGTCAAACTTCAAAACTGGACAACTTTCTTCTGGACAAAGGAATGACTGAAGCATTTTTTCTAACTTTTCTGTTCACTTTCTTTGTAAAATCCTGCAATCACAATTTATCAGCCGAACATAGCAATAACGATAATGAATCATCAAACTACCAAGTACGAAGGTATGATACTGGAGGCACTATTTACCTTTTCAAGTGTGCGCATATGCAACTAGACGAATATTTGAGTATTTATGAATTGGGTGGAAATAGCGCTATGTCGGAAGAAGGGCTTGCAGAATACTGCTTCTGTAGAACGATGAAGTGTTCATTGAGGAGCGTACCACACAGAGGAGTCGTCGACAGACACAGGAGACAAAATACTGTAAGTTGCTTGGTCTTGTTAAAGGGGCACCTCATAAAAGGAAGGCAATCCAAGAAATAAAAACACAAATTGTCTTATCAACTAATCTAGTCTATAGAGACACGTCCAAACACAGAGGTAGCTGTAAAACTATATGTGTATCCTTATGACTGATGTATGTAAAAAGAACCAAAATGTTAATCCCCTAATCACTAGTGTCCAAATACCACAATTTCTTTAGGTTCAGTCCCAGTTAGTCTAATTTCTCCCCACTACCCCATCGCTATGATCCGATTATAGGTAATTAACATTGTTCCCAGATAGTCTAATTTGCATGCCCATTGGACCGCCAAGTTTGAATGGGTTACTCTACTTTGGTTTCCTGGGGGTGTTTTGTGTTTATACTTTAAGAGCTGTTCATTTCTTTCTGTTTTTTGTCTATTTTTCAAGGTAAAAGCAAATAAATTTGTCCAAGATGACAACTGAATTTGAGTTAAAAATCGTCCCCTGATTTCCAATGTGTTCTATGTGCCAGTAGGCACATAGAACACATTGGAACTCGGAGGACGAAATAGTAACATGGGTTCCCCTTTCAAATTTTGTTGGCGATAAAATGTGTTCTCTTTGTCGATAAACTCCTAAACTGCTGTCTCTTCTGTGGATACTTCTCAAAATGTTGTAAAGTGGCCACAGGAGTCATGATACCAAAACCCGACAAAGACCTTACCAACTCTTCTAACTACCGCCCATTTAGCTTGCTTAGCCAGATTGGAAAAATATTTGAGGGGATTCTCTCTATGAGACTCCGCAGCTATCTCGTATTAATCAACTTTTTTCAACAAATATTACGCATGCACTCCATGAATGAGAGTAAAATTCATCCATTCATTCATAAAATGAAGGATAAAAGTAGTTTATTAGAGTATACAACTGTTACTTTTTTATCATTATTTTTTACCACCAAAAGCGAAATGATGGACTCACCCAAATATCTCCCCAGTAAATCCAGTAATCAGCCATCCTTGAAAATCCCACATGATCTACTTTATTACGGGATTCCAGATTTGAAAAACAGATCATCTGGGAAGACACCTTTCTTTATTACAATCTTCTTATATCAAATACATGACGTAGGAATGCATGGAGAAATATATTCATTCAGATTTGGCCAAAAAGAAAAATACCAAAATAGACTGTTCAAGAAAAGATGACCCAGTAATGAGATGTTTTCAAAGCCTATTTTCTCTTTCTCTTTTTCAAGCAATGATTTTTCCCATAATGCAAGTAGGAATTTAACCAAATCCCATCTTGTCTGACAGAGCTGAACGAGTTCTGTCAGACAAGATTGAATTGGTTAAATTCCAAGACTCATTTCGAGTGAAATTGAGTAGCTTGAAATTTCGGTACTTTAACATCAGTATACAGGGGTTAATATAATTAAGGAGACTTTTATTTGCCCCGTGCACTGTCACAATGTATTCAGGGGCGTACATTCTGAAGGAGGTGGGGGTTGTGGTGGTGGTAGTGTATGTGTGTGTGTGTGTGTGTGTGGGGGGGGGGGGGGGGGGACACTCCCCAAAATCTCCCGATCATGGATTTCGTTGGGCAGAGGTTGGGCAAGAAATTACGAGATACCAAGTTGGGCATACGTCCTCGCTTGCACGACGACCAAATACACAGATTTTGGTGTACTCGTTTGGGCAAATTCTCTTGCTTACCTGACAAAAATATACATATATTAGAAAATACAATAAATACCCGACTCAATACGTCGATAGAATTCCACATCCAGGGAGAGAGTAACTAATAAATGATTTTGATGACCATGACCCGTTCAAAGCCCCCAGAAGATCGGACACCTCTACCTTGCTGTTGTGTAATTGTTGTATGTTTACAATACAGTATTTTACCAATGGAAAGTGCCTTTGTACCTTCGCAATTAGGTATGTTCCAAATAGTTGGGCGAGATGACATAGCTGTCAAGCACCGACGTCCTACACCCCCAAAACTTTTGTTAGTTACATCTCTGAACTTTGCCTGAATGTATGGATTGTCTAAATATCAATTGGGCGTCGAAAAAGTTCACTCATGCTTTTCACAGCAAATTTCGAGCACGACATTTCAGTTTGTCATCCACTTGTCTCTCTCTGCTTTTAGCCACGAAAGAATCCGATATTGTAGGACACTTTCTGTTATTAATGTTCTGGAACTTCTATTCACCAGTGGCGTATAGATGTGAAAGAAAAGTGACTGTCGAGATATTTATTGCCACACCCCACGAAGGATTTCGTCTTAAGTTTGTTGAGTTGTCTCACTTACATCTTGGCCCATTCACACTAATAATAACCCCCACTTATCAATTTCAATCAAGTAGTCTATGTCTTTTAGACATTCGTACATAAAGCCATCGAAATTTTCTAATTTAACTCTTTGCCTTTTAAGCGGCCAGGCGCGTAACCAGGATTCTATAGCTGGCGGTACCTAGCCAGGTTTTTAAGGAATGGGGTGTGTGTCGGGGGGTGGGGGGTAGGGTTAGGCCGGCATAATATTCGGAATTCCATTGTGGGATTCTTAATCTCCCCAGAGAAAAGTTTGCAAAAATTAGTGCTCTAGAAGAGAATCTTGGGCCTTTGCAGCTTGTGTAGGCATATGCTTGGGAATCATAAGATTCTGTTTGGAGAAAAATAGGGAAAAATAAGGGAAAAGAATCAACGTCCCCAGATGGAGCTTTCCTGTATTTCACGAGCGACAACCTCGGGAAGTGGTGTAGTGCTTGTTTAGTGCGATAAACAAGCTTAGTTTACTAGTAAAATACGACACGGTCACAATACGTACATGGGGTGGAAATGTATTTATACAGCGATTAAACTGGAGTTAAGTAAATGAAGCTTATGTTTTAAAGAAAATATCACCTTCGACGTCCTGTTTAATTTCCTGCTTAATACTGCATGTTTTCTGTTAAGCATTTCACAGGTTGTACACGTCGGGACCAACAACATCAGGGAGAGAAAATCAGTTCAGCTTATTGAGACTTACAAGGACTTAATAACTCAACTGAATGCCAAGAATGCACAGGTAGTGGTTTCGGGGCTTCTCCCAGCACTAGGTGGTGGGCGCGAGCGTAATTCGCGGATCATTGGGACCAACGAGGAATTGGGGGAGTATTGTAAGGAACTTGGGATACCCTTTGTAGACAATTGGGGATCGTTTTGGGGTAGAAATGGCCTATATGGAAGGGATGGTCTCCATCTTAGCCCAAGGGGTACAGAGGTTTTAGGAAGAAATATGTTGCAGGTGGTGGAGCCTTTTTGGTATAAGGAGGGGAGGGGGGATCAGTGAAGGGGGGAATAATCACAGGAAATGTGTCACTAACCATAGGTGTAAAAAATGGGAGAAGGGTGATAAGGAAAAGGGACCAAAAATCCAAATCAATAGGAATAGCTTCCCAAGGAAAGCACAGGTACACAAAGTAGGATATACAAACATACAGGGACTAGATAATAATGGGACCAGTAGGCGGAAGCCAATGAACCTTGATACCCTGAAAGTGGGTTATAGCAACATCCAGGGTCTCCGCCGGAAAGTAAGTGAAATTGCTACATTGATTGAGGCAGAGGAGTTTGACGTCATGGGCTTATGCGATACGTGGGTAAGACACGAGGAACGGGTAGACCAAGTAAGGGGGTACGTATGGATAGGTGTAGGGCGAAAGGAAGGCCAGAAAAAGGGGGAGGGGTAGGCATGTACATTAAAGAGGATTTAAAACCGTCGCTGATCACAGACCTGGAAAACATCAGCACCCCGGCTGAGGTATCGAAAGAAATTGGATGGGTAAGGATCATTCTGAAAAACAAAAGTATTGCCCTTGGGGTTGTGTATTGTGCGGTGGAGGGAAGCAAACCCGAATGGAATGATTCGATATACTCAACACTAAGGTCCAATATCACCGAACTACAAAACAAAGGGCTCGGTATAATTCTGATGGGTGACTTTAATGGCCACATAGGTAATGATGAAGAAGGCATAGAGGGTGGTGACAATAAAATCAACAGGAATGGAAGGAAGCTGTTGAACTTCACAAACGAGCTCTGTCTGAAGATTCTGAACAGGGACGCGAGGTGTAAGAGGAAATGGACCTGGAAGAGGAACGACAGGAAATCAATAATCGACTACATCCTCACAGATATTAATTTATGGAGAGAGATGATAGAGGTAGAAGTGGATGATGAGGGTAAAATGGAGGTGGATAGTGACCACAACTTGATTACAGTGACGATCAGGGCCAAAACTCTAGTAAAAAGCAAAGGAAGCTCCAAGGAGATTTGGGAACTCAAAAAAGATGCTGACTGGGCGAAGTTCAATGAAAAACTGAAACCAAAGCTTGCAACCGTACCCAAGAGGGGCAGTGTCCAGAAGATGGCCGACGTCATAGCTGCGAGCCTGGTAGAGGCAGGAAAGGAAAGTGTTGGAAAGGTTAGGGTGCCAACACGGGAACAGAGTGAATGAAGAACTGAAAAGGGCCATAAAGGGAAGAAAAGCCAAATGTGCTGCATACAGGAGAAGTAGAAAACTTAAGCGGGCGGAAAGCAATGAGGCCACAGTTGCTAAGGAAGAATACCACCAAGCACGAAATAAAGTGAATAAGATTAAAGACGATAATGGGAGAGTACGAAATAGCAGTCTTATTAGGACGATAAGAACGACAGGGGGGTCGAGTTCGAACGTATTTTGGAAATGGGTGAATAAACGTAACAAAGGAAGCAACCCACAGAGTATTAAAGTAGATGGCAGAGTTACAGACGAGCAAGATCAAGTCGCATCAGAACTAGTCAAGCACTGGGAAAAGGTAAACGATAAGCGATGGGGCATGGGGAGCCCACCAGAGTGTCCGAATCAAGTCGAGGAAAACCTATCGAAGTTCGTGTGCAGCGAAATTAAAACGGAGGAGGTGCGAAAGGAGATATCAAAATTAAGGGATGGAAAAGCGGGAGGAGTGGATGAAATTCCTAACGAGTTTATCAAAAAAGGGGGAGAGGAACTCGTGGAAAGCCTAACTGCCCTATTCAACCTAGCCATAGGAAATCAAGAGGTCCCAAAGGAGTGGAGAGAAAGCAACGTGACATTTATTCACAAAAAGGGGGAAAAGACGTTTTGGATAACTATCGAGGGATCTCTGTCAGTAGCAAAATTGGAAAGGTTTTCTGTAAAGTACTGTATGGGAGACTAGAGGAGGTGATTGAAGAGAAGGGTTTTTTGGGAGAAATCCAGAATGGCTTCAGGAAGGGAAGGAGAGTTACTGACCATCTTTTCACACCATCCCAAATGATAGAATCCGCGAAAGCAAAAAAGAAAAAGATGTTTATGGCATTTTTGGATACCAAAAAGGCATACGATAGAGTATGGAGGGAAGGTATGTGGCGCAAGCTGGAGGCCATGGGCTTAGGAGGCGAGTTTGTTGGAATTATGAAATCATTATATAAGGATGTACAGAGTGAACTTAGAATGGGAAACATTACAACAAAACGTGTGCCTATGGAGATAGGCCTAAAACAGGGGTGTATCCTTTCACCAATCCTGTTTGCATTGTACATCAAAGGTTTAGGAGATGAACTCCTGCGCAGCGAGGAGGGGGTAGCAGTTGGGGACTTGAAGATCCCAGGGCTATTTTTGCAGACGATATGGTTCTAGTGTCAGAAAGCGAAGAGGGGCTAACGAAAATGCTGGGAATTGTTGGGAAATATGGGAGCAAATGGAGACTCGAACTTAATGAAAGCAAGAGCAAAGTTATACCCGTGGGCCGCAAAGTGGACCCCACTCGAAGGTGGAGAGTGGGTGAGTTCTGCATTCCGGAAGGGAGCAGCAAACTTCTAAGTGTAGGAGAGACATGTGATTACGAGTATTTGGGGGTAAATATAAACATTACAGGAAGAGGCATCTACCGAAACCACACAAATACATTGATTCTGAAGAGGAAGCTAATCCTTAACCAAATGAAACTTATAGGGAGAAACAGTTTCAATAAGGTTTTCGTGGGGAAAACCATTTGGGAAATGGTGGGGCTACCAAGTATAACATACGGTACGGAAGTGGTACCCCTAAACCAGACGGCCGTAAAGAGCTTGGAAATCCTGCAGAACGATGCAGGCCGATGGATAACGGGGTCGAGTAATGCCGCAGCGCTAGAAGCAATCATGTGTGAGCTTGGGTGGATGAGGATCAAGGACAGGATAGACCTGTTGAAACTCGGTTATCTTAATTATTTGGTAAATCTCCCCGACAGCCGATGGTGTAAAGTAATGTTCCTGAGAATTTTCAACTCAAATATCAAAACGGGATGGATGGTCCAAGTGAGGGAGCTAGTAGAGAACTACTCATTGGAGATCTCGGACCTGGACGTTGGGGCAAACCAGGGTAAAAATATCGTCAGAGAAAGGGTCATGGCGGATTGTAACCGTAATTGGAGAGAGGGAGTCAAATCAAAGAGGTCTTTGGGTGGCCTGCGTGATAAAGAGAAGCCAGGTTTTGAAGAGTACCTTGATGGCACCTTTGGGGGGGGGGGGGGGGTCACTGTTGTTCAAGCTGAGGTCGCGATCCCTGGAGCTGAGGGGAAAAATTGGGAAAGACGGTGAAAGGGAGTGCCAGATGTGTAACTTGGGCATGGTGGAGACCCTGGAACACTTTCTTCTAGAATGCCCAAAGTATCAGTCTAAAAGAATGAGATTCACTGGGAGTATAATGGGGAAGTGGGATGGGAGAATGAAGGACATGTGGTTAGGGGGAGACTCAAAGGAGAGGGTTAATATGCTAATCGGAGAGATTGGGAAGAATGGGGCAAGGGATGTCATCAAGCAGTTCGTTTCCGAGTGTTGGGAGGAGAGGAGAAGCGTGGGAATAGGGAGGCAGTTGGGAGTACAGGGGTAACCATGGCCTTCTCGTCCGAGAACCGCGAAAATTCAGCGGCTGGCCAAAGTGTTATTATTATTATTATTTCACCCAAGTCATAACTGCCATCAAATGACTAACTGCTGATCAAATGTTTTCTTACATGATGTTTGTACACGTAGGTTATATTCCACGCGTAGTGTATTTTGCACATTTCTCAAAGCTTGTATTGTATTGGGTAAAATTGAAAACACACAGCGGGCGTGGGTAATTGTTGTCGGTACATCATTGTAAGTTTTGATGTCTGCACTCTAAAATCACTTGGGTTAACAATTAACCCAAATCAACTGGGTTGAGTCAATATGAACCCAATTGGGTGTTATAAAGGCTAAAAGGGCATCGCATGTAATGCATCAACGGAACACAGTATCATTTTGATGTTAGTTATATTTTGAACAGGCCTAAACGTATTCTTGGGTACAAAGCCAGATTACAAAAACTGCATCCAACACAAAACGTTTTTTTATGTATCCGATTGGTACGAATTGCATTTCAAACATTGGCAAGAGTTCAACAAATGAATGGAGAAAATTACTCCCCTAAATCGAAAACCGAATAATGTTTAAAAACTTTCATTCATGAGGTATGTATAGAGTATTGAAATAACACTCAACCATAACCGGTTAGTCAACTTCTTTGAAAAAAGAAAAAAAATATTTGGCTTCACAATATTAGATTCTATTTCGGTATAATTTACTTTAACACTGCCCAATGAACAAGGAAGTGAATGAAGTTAAGTTCGACTACGAAAAGGTTTAGAAGATTTGGTCTTTACAAATGACTGTAAGAGGTGGCCGTTGGATTAGATTTCTTATTATGAAAGGTGTACGGGTGTTTGTTGGAAGAGGGGGTAGTACAGGTTAGATTGTGAAAATTTGTTCCTCAAGAGTAGAGATAAAAACAAACACAACGCTATTCCTGTGCAATGCTAAGAATAAACACTGAAAACATGCGGACAGTGGATTAAAACCGATACACCTATGGGGTGGATTTTACACCCGCAAAATACACCTCAGCTTCTGCAAAAAGCAAAAGAACGATCAAAGTTTCAGCCAATAGGATTTCGGGTGGAAACGGATGTCTATTTACTGAAAATTTGCTTGTCCTTATGCTTTTCTACAAAATGGAAGTTGTTGTTTAGAAGGAAATTCCACTTTGGAAGTGTTTTCGTGCTCATCCACTCTATCCACGTACTAAAGATAAAACAATATGCACCATAAATACAAACATACAGTCCAGAAAGCAAAAGGAATAGCACAAAATACCTCTCTATTACCATTCTATTTAACCCTTCACCCAACGTAACGACCAAAAGCGACCAACGCTTTTCACTAAAATCAGTATTTAATGTTCATTATTTTTTCATTATTTGTCTCAAAAACTAGCTTATGCCCCCTCTGTGGAACGAGCTCGAGGAGCTCATTCCAATGAGGGTCATAAGCTATGTTTTTGACGCAAAAAAAAAAAAATAAAAAAGAGTTATTCAAGAATTTGCAAGTGTCGCCTGTCTTTCGTGATAGGTAAAGGGTTAATAAACATGGGAATCTTTATCATATTTTTAGCCTTCTTCCACATTTGGCGAAAAGAAATTGGAAAAAGGAGGATCAGACCACTCCATTCCCAAGATGGATATAGATAGTGATATATCCCCATACAACAGACAGTGTATTTGTCCTTGACTGTGCATTATGGGAGTTTGCCTGGTGTCTGGAGCTGATGAGAACAACACTCTCTTTTGTATATTTCACCGTCGACCAGTAAGCCGGCTGATGTTCCCAACTCTGATCTCACGGTGTGACGTCTCTTGTTTTCTTCCTTGTAAAATTGAGAAAAGTCAATACTCAGAAAATTATCACGAGGACTTAGAGAACAGCTGCTGGTGATCACGTTACAAAAGACTCAATGTATGACCGGGTCAAGACCATGAAATATTCGCCCCAAAAATGCGATGTCTTTGGCGAGCGTCGATGTTTTTCAGTTTTGTAGGAAATTTCATTGTATCAGACCGACAGGAAAAAGCTATTCACGCCACGGAAATGTATTACAACACTTTAAATCAAACCTTCTCTTTATGAAAGTTTTCATGTTTGATACTGATAGCATTAGTGACTGTGGTCTGTTTAACCTTTCAGAATTACGACAGTGCTGAAAGTTTTTGCTCAACGCATGATGGGATAAAGCAATCACCAACAATTTTGCTTTCAAAATACAATTTGATCATGAAGATATCTACAAATTAGGTCCTGTGGAGAACAAAGACACCAATTCATCGAATCACACTGTTCAACATATCCAGGGTGATACGGTTTTCTCCGTAGAATTAAATTGATGGTTTGCATGGGTCTCATTCATGTCAATGATTTGTCTGGATACTTGGGCGAATGATGCAATCGTCTCGTCAGCTAACTGCTCTCATCTTGTATACCACCAGAAACCTCATCTATACAGTGAAAAGCAAAATAATATTCCACCATTTATCAACAAATTATACATAAATAAATGACAGTGGGGAAATATCTCAGAGCTTATCCCACTGTCATGCATATTATTATAGTTTTCCCCCTAAATGTTTTGAATACATTTGGAAACTTGAAATAAATGTAATCTTAAAGACTTGGAATGGGATTGTATCGGCATGACTGACATTTACTTGCCTATCGCTTAACACAATTACGAACAGGCAAGTCACGAGCACTGATCTCTACACACGTGAATTGCTGGAACGCTCATTTCGACACAAAAAGAAAGTGTCTCCACCGCCGCCATTTTGGATGGGTAAGAACGGGGCGGAAGTTGGCATAAATAAACACTGCTCAACCAAAACATTTTACCGATGGTTTTGAAGTTTCCGAGGCCTCTTAGTGCCGAGAATGAAAATGGAGAATGGAAAGCTGAGTACGACATAGACAACGCGTGTGCTATATCTGTAATTCGATGCACGATACATCCCACTTTTAGCCTATGCTATACTTAAACCTATACTTATTTCATGTACTGCTGATACAGTGTGGGCCTCTTAAGCCACCAGTCTAATTCTGTAAGGAATTCGACGCTGTTATGGCATGAAGCCAGTCTAGCCCATGTTTAGATTAAATCGTCTGAATTGTTTCAGTTAGACAAAAAAGCGAACCCAAGGTACGCTTTTCCGACCAACTGAAATATTTCAGATGATTTAATCTAAAAAACATCAAAACATCATTTTCTTTGAATCAGCGCAAGAAATGTTTCTTAACCCTTTATCCAACGCAGACGATATCAAAATTTATTATTTTAAATATCATTTTTTCAAATTTTTCAAAAAATGTCAACAAAACCATATCATGTGACCCCTCGTTGGAACGAGCTCGACGAGCTCGTTCCAACGAGGGGTCATATGATATGGTTTTGTCGAAAGTTTTTGAAAAATAATATTTTTTCAACTGCTGAATTTGCATATTACGCGGGCGATTCGTTGGGTAAAGGGTTAACAGAGACCGGATTTGACGGAAATTGTAATTATTTAAACACTAGTTGTGTTAACATCTTGATTGTTTCAGTATGAGTTAAATACTAATTGATTGGAATATCTATATCTGGATCACGAATGAATATATCTGTATCTTTGTGAGTAAAGGATCATCACATTAAACGAATATTAGACTGCGCGCAAACTCCACGAAAAGTAGGCAAACAAATAGAATTAAACTGGTGGCCCGAGAGCAGCTTGGGCACAGAGGTTAGTGATATAATTTCCTTTGCTTCATAGTTCGTATGTCTGATGATATGATACCCGTTCTTTCCTTTACACGGAAAGTGGATCATACTGGGAATTCCTGCAAAGCTCCTGGTAGTGTTTCCACATAGGAGATAACTTGTATGATATGAAAAATTTAAAAGGGTACTGGGGTGTGGGGTGTAAAATTTTGCAGGAACGTATCCCGGGCTGGGTGGGTGTCAGCGAAAGCCGAATACAAATTTTTACACCTTCGTGAATTTTTTGTTATTTTTACTTATTTCCAAAATGCAGTATAAAGACTAAATTTAGTATATTTAGTTATTTAAAACACATTGTAAGTCAGCATTGGCCATTATTAGGCAGTGGGTAACTCTATTAGCGCCTTTGATTGTTTATAACGGTACCTTCTGACCCAATAGGATAAAATTGGGAGCTGTTCAAAGTAGAACCATAAGGCGGGTTGGTTGGAGAAAACATGGGATGGATTAGATTGAATTCAAGTTAATTTATTTTCAGAAGCTTCCCAAGCTTTAAATAAATAAAAATAACTTATAACAACCCTCAAAAAATTTAAAAGCCTTTTCTAACTTGTAACTGATAAAAATAACAACAAAGGCCACCCATTATAGGAAATTTGAATTCGATTCTTAATGTGAGAGCAACCACCTTTACTACCACATTTAGTTCTCATTTATATAAAATGTATTCAACAATGGTCTGAAGAAATTAGATTATCAGCGAGATGTATATTGTTTCTCCAGATTGTGACAAGGTTTTTTGATATAAGTTCCACAATCGACCTCTGGTTGTCTGTCAAACTCCACGGCTGAACCTACTGAAAAGAGAAATCTGCTAAGGCTGTCCCAGTCAAGAATGTGTTTGAATATATTCCCACGAGATAATCTACAAGACAGAACATTTGAAAATCAAGGACTTTGAATAGAGACATAGAAACTTCTTTCAGCGTCTATGGCTATATCATGACCGCAGCATAGATATGAACTATGAAGTCAAGTTAAGCCAGTCGTTTACAAATGTGTTAACCATTTTAGAGGACTTCCACTTCAGGCACTGGTTACCAGATCCTATTTTACCAGTAGAGTAGACATGTTGACAACAATAAACAAGCAATGCTCCACTTTCCAGGGTTCCCACGGGTTGAGAAGCATTATGTAAAAGGTTGAGTTAATATCACTGGAAACCATATCTCCTCAATAAACTCTAAAATGGGAGCACGGTGGCTCAGTGGTAGACTGTTGGACTTCTATGCTAGAGGTCCCGAGTTCGATCTCTGTCCGGGACGACCCGGGTTGTGTCCTTGGGCAAGGCACTTTATACCGATTGCCTACTCGGGGCACGATGTAGTAGGGCGTACTGCACGTCGATGGTACACATGTCTTCAACCGATGTAATCCTGCTTGAGCGGAGCTTAAATAGAGTTAGAATGTTGAGCAGCTGACAGTTGCTCGTCGATGATCGGTGATTCTTTCCGGGTACTCCGACTTCCTCCATCCGCAAAACTGTCACGATCACGATTAGCCATTGTGCATAAGTATGTGACCTTAAACACCAATAAATGAATAAATAAATAAATAAATAAATAAATAAATAAATACACTCTAAAATCAATTGGGTTGAAAATCAACCCAAATCAACTGGGTTGAGTGAATATTCACTCAACCCTGTTAATTTGGGTTACATTTCAACTCAACAGAGTTTAGTGCTAATATAATGCATACCGCCACTGCAGTGACCAATACTGTTCGTAAAATGTTAAGTCATTCAAACACTGTGAAGAAGTAGCAAGGTATTGAGTACATATAGAATATACCCATAGTAGCTTGGTGCACCAAATTCTCACCACGAGTGGTGAAGTGGTGTTAACCGCGAGCCTTCGGCGCGCGGTTAACACCACTTCACCAGTAGTGGTGAACATTTGGTACACCAAGCTACTTTGGGTATATTTTACTTATACCATGATCGTCAGATTATTAAGAGTCGCTATTATTTTTTCTCGATTTTACTGAGCAGCAGCCGTACATACGTGCGAATTTGTTTTTGTTTACATGAGCATCGGTGGGCGGTACTTCCGCTGTCAATTTTATCACCGAAACGAAATAGAAAAACAAACAGGGCCTTTTTCATCTTAATAACATAATAACATACTATTTCGAGTTATAGATGCTTTATTAACATGAGACAATGCATGTTTGTTAATTTTTGGTGTTTTATGTGGTAAACTCATTTAAAACCGAAATAAATAATTTTCACTTTCATGTCACTCTTCGCGAGGCGACGTGCGATAACTTTAGACAAGTTCGCATTCAGGTCGACGTCACCAAAGGTCAACTTGGATGTAGTTCCACTGTAGGTGTAAATATTAACTATTTAAATTCCATTGCTGGCGTGTTCACCACGGTTGGTGTATAAAGCTTAGAATTTATTTCATAGGCTTTTCATGTATGGTAGCATAGGCAATCATGGTATAATTATTGATTTGCGTGTACCACTTTGATGGATCTGCACATCCCCTACTCAAGTATCGAACATCGTCAATAAATACATGACATGCTGTCTATCATCATCTCAAGTTCTAATTACTATTATTTGAAGTTCTCGCTCCATGCGTTACCTGACTTGACTTGTTTGTTCTCTGCAAATAGGTTATTACATTATATATCGAACATCAGATTATTAGTTAACCCTTTACCTTTCATTATTTTTTTCATTTTTGTCTCAAAAACATAGGTTATGACCCCTCGTTGGAACGAGCTCGTCGAGCTCGTTCCAACGAGGGGTCATAACCTATGTTTTTGAGACAAAAAATGAAAAAAATTATTTACTCAAGAATTATTTTTGCAAGTGTCGTCTGCTTTTCATGTTAGGTAAAGGGTTAAAGATAAAGGTGGATCTGCAATTCCAAATATGCACTGCTGGGAGTCTGCCTCCCCTCAACATATTCATCGAGTCAAAAGTCTGAATCAATACATGAGAAAAAGAAAATCGAAACTGAAAGAAATGGTCCTTTGACCAGAAAAAGCATTCATTGTTATGATGTTATCTGCACCAGATAATTTCTGCGGAATATATAGTAGTTGGCATGTGAGTCTGATGTGTATATGTAATACACACACTGTCGTATTTCGAGCCGAGATGAAGCTTCTGGCCGTCGACAGCTTGACATTGGCTATAACTGCTACTACAGCCAGAACAAAACTCAAGCTTTCTAACACAATAGAATGAAAGTTTTTTTATGAAAAATAATTGCGATAAATTTACACTTTAATGGTCCACTTATATCAAAGCAGATATAAACAAATGTAAAAATGTAAAAGGCATATCTTCTGTAATATGCACGATCGATGCCTTGCTAGTGATGGGGAAACATTGACTGTCGTCAATGAAGATACAGTCCTCAGTATCAGAGATATAACAGCCTGTTAGCTTTGAAAAGGTTCCCAAATCAGTATCTTCAATGTGGTGGAGCAAAAGGTGATACAACCCCTCACTCTTGTTACTTAATATAAATTCAAAGACTCTGTCTTAAGCGATCTCGCCAATTAGACTGTACTTCAAAAGTCAGTTACCCTATGTTGCACATATGGTACTCATTAACAATTCGGCCACATGCGATAAAAGGTAGCAGGAAAACATTGTTGGCTATTCTCTGGGGTGGAGGTGGTCAGATGCGAAACATTTGACACTCTTCCAGACTTTATGTTTCAATAGAAACCATCTCCCAAAACAGTTGATATGCTCTTATTCGCCGTATTTTATGCGAATGAAACAATCTGCGACGTGTTCTCCGTGTAAACCCTTTAGACAAACCCGACAATATTAAAATGTATTATTTTAACCCTATCCCTAACACAAAAAGAATACGACACTTGAAAAAAAAAATTCTCGAATAATTATTTTCTGTCATTTTTGGGGTCAAAAAAGCCTATGACCCATCCTTGGAACGAGCTCCTAGAGCTCGTTCCAATAAGTGGCCATAAGCCATGTTTTGTAGCAAACAACTGAATAAATAATGAAATTGAATGGTGATTTTGTGAATAGAGCTGGCCGGTTTGGGCCATAACGTTCGACAAGTGTTATTTTTTTTTTCCCAAATACTTCAACATTTTTTATAAACCAACATCACGTGACACCTCAATGGAACGAGCTCGATGAGCTCGTTCCAATGAGGTTTCATATGGTATGGTTTTGTTGAATTTTTTTGAAAAACGTTTTTTGTCTTCAAATGCTGAATTTGTATATTACGAGGACGAATATTGTCGATTCGTTAAGTAAAGGATTACAAAGTATCAGTCGGCTGATTATTACCGTAAATACTGTAGTTTCAGAAAACTTATACACAAAGAAAATGTAATGTGTTTTATTTTTTATTATCTTTGCGAAAGTTTTAAAGCAATTGTCGTGGCCATCACTAAGATAATAGCTCGCACCTTTATGGAACAATGATACCGCTAGTCTGAAAGCACGTGGTACTAATATAACAATGACAGGATTTTCGACTGCTTCATACTTAATAATCGCAACCCGACAGTCATTATCGGCCGACGGCTTATCCCAGGTCTGATAATGGCCATTACACCTCTAATAAATGATGGCAGTCCGATAATCAAGTATGGTACCCAAGGAACAGTGTATTGTTACTGTTATCATCATCATCAAAACATAAAGTGGAATAAGATGTCCTTAGTTATAAGTATTTACCATATGGGACTTTACTCTACTTGTCTTTGTATTCGTTGTTTTTGCGTCGGAGTATAGTTTTTTACAATTCATCGTCATCTCTTTTTGAAGAATGTGAGGTCTCCCAGTTGTTTCGCTCGAGTTTCGGGAATGCATAGACATTTTGTATTATATGACCTGCACAGATGTCTCCCAAATATCGCCGTAGTTTCCACATCAATTCGAATTCGCCGGAAAACGAAAGTCTCAGCTTTTCCAAATCTACATCGCGCCAGTCTTAGACGAGTCTCACGTGACGTCAGTGGCTTGCGAAGATTTTTCAAGTGACATTTTTAGAAGCGCGAAATAAAAACTTGAGTGCCTTTAACTGGTTAAGTGCTGGAAGTCCATATTTGGGCTGTATTCTTTAGGGCGGGTACCATAACTTAAAGGCTCCATATTCCGTGGATGTGCTCCATATTATCTTTGAAGTGAAATTATTTAGTTTGGCTGGATTTGGCTTATAAACAATTATGAGAGAGCGCCTATAATCTCCCATAACTTATAAAGCAAAGACATGTGAACAAATTTTGATGACCAAAAATAATTTAGCACTCTACCAGTTCATAATCTATATATATTTAAGACTGTACTTTGAAAACATATATGCTTTTATATCTGATATACTGCACACCGACGTATGTCATGTTTTTGCGTACAAGAATTATTCATAATAATTCTTACGATTTGGTTTTGTTTCAGAATTGTTTGGGATTACTGTCACTTTACATGTTTGTCATTCACGTTTAAATTCGTAGTGGATAGCCTTTCATATGCTTAAAAGAATGCTGTCTTAAATAAGAACCAGTGCAAGGTACGTATAATTAGATAATTATAATAATAATGATCCAGACAGGTGGAAGATATTTCCAGAAACAGGTCCTTATATTTTAAAAATAAGTTTTTCATTTAACAAACAACGGACCAGAGCAGTTGGCCAGTGGTCAGACACCATTCCACGTTTTCTATAGTTTCATCTACATCACTATTCATTAACTATACGTAAACAGAAAATTTAATGTCTCCCTCCTTGCTGCTACAGCAACTCGAAGAGAGACAACAGCTGGGTATTTGACGGACTACAACACCACATTGGAAGCAAGAGGATTTGATTTTAGATCACCGAGTGTTAATTCGTTGCTCTTTGTGTTTCACAGCACATCGTGAATAATACCATAATGACATTTCAAGTTCTGTTCAAAGCGCTTTCAACAATGGTTTTTATCCAACCTACTTTATTTTATCATGCTAATTTATGGAAAAGCTTCCCTTCCTCGTGGTATTTCGACTGATTTTAAACTCGAAGATTTAATGTATTACATATTACCTTAAAAGGAAGATGTTCGGCCGAACAGAAAGTCGAAACCCTTGTGGTTTCGATTTAAACATATTCAGATAAAATAAAGATCGCGATGGGATATTTTCATATCAGTGTCGGCATGACAAAATCTAGTCAAAGGGAATATTATAAAAGACGAACAATAAATCCTGTTAAATGATTTGCATAGACTGTTCTCCCGGGAAAAGACTTTAATGATACTGAAAGGAGTATTAGTAAAAAGAATGTAAAATATAAAAGATCTGGCATATCAAAGATTTTTAAAATGGAGAAATAATCAAACAGAACAGAAATGGCGGAAGGGCGTGAATCGATCACTCGAGTTGGCGTTTTTCTTGTATTTCACGCGTGAAATACAGGACAAACTCCAACAAGGGTATTGGATTCATGTCTTCCGTACTCTGTGGCGAGTTGTATTCTGTAATTATACCACGATTAAACTTGAATTAAGTAAGGGAATTAACTGTCTCCGGGTTGTGCTCTGCATTTATTCCACGTTTAAACTAGAATTAAGTGGGGTAAGATGATATTTTTACATAAAAATATCGCACTCGGCGGTCTGTTTACATTTTTGCTTGACACCGTTTTGTCACGAAGCATTCCATTCACGTCATAATGTCACTTGGATGCGTAACGACCAATCAGATGCGCCCTTAAATGGCGTTCTTACACCTTGACCGGATTCCACGCCACCTCGAACATTCTCAATGTCTGTATTCGGGTAAAGTTGAATACACATATAAATCGTGGTATAAATGGCACAATATGAACACGATAAACAAAACATTACATGTTTTCTAGGAGGATTAGTGGGCCAATAGATCGAAGATTTTCCAGAAGGACCGTTGGGCTTGTGAACAAAGAGCTAAACGTATATAAAGGATGAGCGATACAGTGATCAAGGAGATGATATCCCTCACATAATGAAAATGCCATATGCGGCCAGCGCTTTACATAACAATTATCATTCAAAGTTTAATATTTTATAACTTTTTGCCTCCAAAACAATTCTTATACCCCTCGTTGGAACGAGTTCGCCGAACTGATTCCAATGAGAGGTCAAACGCTACGTTATTAAGAAAAAAGAAAGAAAAATTAGTTCTTTAAAAATGCTAACGCCATTGTCTTTTGGTCGAAATCGGTAAAAGGTTCAGGACGTATGGGCAATAACGGGTTATAAATACGTTTTTACAGATTCGTAAATTTGAAAAAAATTTGATCCCTTGCATTTGTTAGTATTGAAAAGGGTGATGCGTTCTAAGAACTCGAGATTTAATAAACTTCCGGAATTCTCCATTTTAAACATAACTTTCTTTTTCCAGGTTCGTTCCACTCCGTCTATTACAGAAACACTACACAAAACAAAGGCATCTGAAATGTATCGAATTGCAAATAGTGCACCATCATAGTGGCTTCGCGTCAAAAATATGTTATCAGCAGATTTATTTATTAATTTATTCAATGGAGTTTAAGTTTATCTTTTTAGCATCTCTGGCAATATCATGACCGCAATACAAAGTCAAGCTCAGGCAGTGTTGTTGGTTTGAAAAAGGTTTACTCATTCCAAATTCTTTCTTGTTTAACACGAAGCGGTTATCCTGGCCTATTTTTGACAGATGAATAACGAGTAGGAGACCACTCTGAATGTTAAAGGTGCATAGATTTGAACAGCTTACATGTGACGTCTTAAATCCAATGAAATTTTCTTATGTTTTGAAACGTAAAATAATATAAGTGACGGTGCGTTCAGGTAGCCGATATGATGTAACATGAGGCGAAGTGAGAATATTATTATGCGAGTCCATTGTTCCCGCTCACGTGAGACCGTAACCACCAACTATACGTCCCGTAACGTATTTATTATGGAAGTTTTTTCTGCTAAATTTCATTGTGAGTGATGTTTGCAAACCGTTTGGCGTTTTCGTTAAATTTTCCCATATGCATTCATTTGTTTACAAAACCAGACAAAAGTGATGCAACGGAGTGGGAGTAATCCAACATCTCGGCAAAGATACTGATTTAGTTCCTACGACAGTTTTGGCCGCATTTACAATTCTACCTGTTTTTCGACGCTTTGAATTGAAAACACCTTTTCTAAAGTCCCCAATTACTCTACCTAACACGAAAAGCAGACGACACTCGGGAATAAAATTCTTGAATAACTATATATTTTCATTTTTTGCGTCAAAAGCATAGCTTATATATTGTCAGAGACGGTATATCTGAATCAATACGTTGTCACAATTGACCATTATTTGCGATGTACTCTCCAATCCATAACTGTTCGTTGCTCTTCTGTCCGACTGACGTAATAAAATTATTTAACCAACAAACGATCATAACTGGCAAGAAAGGATTGAGGAACACGCCTTTCCAATTAGTGCAGTTATGTTTTTGACATAAAAAATTAAACAATATTGAAAGCTGAAGTGAGAAATTTGTGAATAGCGCTCGTTGTTTGGGCCGTTGCGTCGAGTAAAAGAGTACAAGGCTAATAGGAATGTGAAGAATTAAAATCCATTATTCATGTCATCTCGGGTCACAAAAATTAAAAATAAGTTGTTATTTATTTGTAAGAAGAAAATTCAGGTTTTATTATGTTATTGTGGATCTCATTTTTCAAAACTATGTTCTCAAATGGAAGTTGCTCGGAAGTGTTTAACGTGGTACCTGTGCCTTCGAGTCGCGCCACGACAAAGGCTTTCAGCATTAAGACGACCAAAGAGTTGTAACTGCCGTTCTACTAGCAATGAATTTTTTGAGTTAACGAAGACTTCATAAATTACCTATGGTTTCATGTCACCGTAAACTACTTTTAAGGCTGCATTCGTGAAATTATTTCAACACAAACATATACAAACATGTAAAGTGTTTGCAGAATACATTCAAGTGATTAGTAAGGGTGCAGCTTGTCATTCGCAAAATAAAATATTGTAATATTAATATTGTACCGGTAATCAAATAGTCTGACAATCGGCCCACTGAAATGTACGACAAATTTCAAAATCCCCCATCACGAAACTAATAAACATATATTTATCCCTTCCGTTGCCGATCAGTATAGTATGTCTGACTTCTGCCCCTTTTGAGCTGCCTTTAGCTTTTGTAGACGGTTTGCCTACCAAAAGCTCAATAGTATTCTACCCTTTGGAAAAATCCGTCGATAAGGTGTAATCTCAAGGGCATCATCTGGGTTTTTTAGCCATTGTTCTAAGGACAAATGCGGACCAATATCGAATATACTACTGATAGAAGTATGCTGGCCATCACAACACTGATACACGCATCCAAGTCCTGGATGGGGGAACATTTTTATGTCGTGGGCATATCACAAAATAGAAGTCTTAAGTTCGCGGAATGTATGAAGATGCTGTTTCTCTCGCCGCTTTGGATGGGACGGAGTATATTTTCAAAAAAGGTGGGGCTTTTGGGTGGACCAGGGCTCCCCAAGCACCCCCCTCCTCCCGGCTACGCTACTGGTGTAATACCAAAAGAGTTTACAGAATTATGACCTCTATATTGCAGGCATTGATCTTTACCATATATATTACACAGAGCTACCTCATTGCACCTGTCACCAGATGTGCCCAAAACATGAAAGCAAATTCCTCAATGAGGTCTAATTTAACATTCCCTATGTCTTCATCTGGATATTGCAGGGTCATTTGGCTAAGTGGTATACTATTGGAAGTCATAACATGACGGGCTTTTTGTTTTTGTTTTGTATTGCCGAATAAGGTTGCGAGAGGGGAGAATTATTCAGTGAGGTCTCCACTTTCCCTTTCTTGTTCTCCTTTTGGTTTATCACACTAGTCAGTTGACCTGGGTCATTGTATTCCGCCGAATTGACGAGACCAGAACAGCCAGATGAAACAAAACGTAGTCGTCGTCGCGTTTGACCAAGATGATCTAATCTCGTTAAAGAGATGGAATATGGTAACCCAAACTGACTGACTCTTGCAATAAATTTGGTTATTATATGACAGTGGATAAGCTTTAATGTCAATAGTCTAATTCTGTAATGAATTCGAATCTGTTATGGGCTATTTGGTTATCTACTTTTTGTGGAAACTTGCTCCCAGGCGACCGTTGATGTAATGGGATGTGACTTTATTTACAAAGATATACAGGTATTCTTTCCTGTCCTATTTATAGATATTCCAATCATAAGTATTTGAGTTCCCTTGTAAACATAACAATATTAACAAAAATTATGGAACTAGCCGACGTAATCATAAAACTGCGGCTGAGTTGAGTCTTCATTTTGATTGCAATGTCATTAAAATGCCGATCAAATCAAGTGTCGACTGACCAAGATTTCTAGCTCGGCTTCCCAGAAAACGAATCTTTATTTTTCAGATTCAGTCTTCTGGAATATATCAGTTCGTCGGAAAAGCGAACAGTAGGTTCGCTTTCCCAGCCAGCTGAAGTATTCAGCTGAGTGAATATGAACATAGAGTATGACCTACTTAAGGGCTAGACTAGTTCCAGGCCACAACAGCGTTGAAGTTCTTACAGAATTAGACTGGTGGGCCGAGAGCTTGAAAAGATATTTAAAATTGAATGCAACACCTGACGTGTTCGGCGCAAACGTACTTGGGTTTTTACTTCGCATTCCGAAAATTATCGCCCCGAAATCATTCACTAGTCCGTGACGCCACTTGAGCCTTGTTTGAGACATGCATGACATTGATTTTGAAAAACTGTGAGTATCGTTTTCCAGCGAACCAGAATTGATGAGCAAACTACATAGATACTGATGAGCTATTTGGGACAGTCGCATAATAAACTGGAAGATCATTGGATGTAAAGGTGTCTTCGGAGGATCAAAGTCGCAGAATCAGTATTGGAAGATTATTTCTGATCATTTCACATTTGATGAAGTGAAATGTGTTACGCTGTGACTGTAGTTACAGCGTCACAGCATTCACACCACCAAACATTAAACGAAAGTCAAACACGCACACTAGTCACGTGCTATCAACAGTTACTGTGCAGTATCAATGCAATCTGAAAGATAATTTACTGACTATAATTTAGACGCAATATTTCAATTATGCGGAGTAATTCTATGTTTCATGTTGGATACTCGACCCAGTTTAGGAACTTGCTTTCTTTGTTAGAAAGCGAATCTCAAATAAATTAACCCTCAGCACAGTGGTGTCAAATATCGAAATTCCAAGCAGTAAATTTTTTCACAATACAAATGTAAACAATCCAATGTTGTTTGACAAGGCTCCACGCTCAAATATGCCTCCGTAAGTACTTTTAAGACGTTTGAATATAGATTGCCATCACTCAACTATAATTTATACCATCATTACCTATTCCACTATATATAAAAGCCTGTGCCATAAATTTTAGCTTTATACACCAACCTTGGTGAACACGCCAGCAATGACGCCAGCAATGGGATATCAGTAGTCAAAATTTACACCTAGAGTAGAACAACATCCAAGTTGACCTTTGGTGGCGTCGACCTGAATGCGAACTTGTCTTAATTTATCGCACCTTGCCCCACGCAGAGTGAAATGAAAGTGCCAATTATATATTACGTTTTAAATGCGTTTACCCCATAAAACACCAAAAATTAACAAACATGCATTATCTCATGTTAATAAAGCATCCATAACTCGAAATAGTATGTTGTTATGTTATTAAAAGAAAAAGATCCTGTTTCTTTTTCTATTTCGTTTAGGTGAAAAAATTGACAGCGGAAGTACCGCCCGCCGATGCTCAAGTAAACAAAAACAAATTCGCACGTATGTACGGCTGCTGCTCAGTAAAATCGAGAAAAAATAATAGCGACTCTCAATAATCTGACGATCATGGTATAAATAAAATAAACCCAAAGAAGCTTGGTGTACCAAATGTTCACCACTAGTGGTGAACATTTGGTATACCAAGCTACTAAGGGTATATTCTCTATGTCCTCAATACCTTGCTACTTCTTCGTAGTGTTTGAATGACTTAGCATTTTACGAACAGTATAATTATGTCACTGCAGTGGTGGTATGCATTGTATTAGTACTAAACTCTGTTGAGTTGAAATGCAACCCAAATTAATAGGGTTGAGTGAATATTCACTCAACCCAGTTGATTTGGGTTGTTTTTCAACCCAATTCATTTTAGAGTGTATTTATTTATTTATTTATTTATTTATTTATTTATTTATTTATTTATTGGTGTTTAAGGTCACATGCTTATGCACAATGGCTAATCGTGACCGTGACAGTTTTACGGATGGAGGAAGCCGGAGTACCCGGAGAGAACAACCGAGCATCGACGAGCAACTGTCAGCTGCTCAACATTCTAACACTGTTTAAGCTCCGCTCAAGCAGGGTTACAGTGGTTGAAGACATGTGCACAATCCACGTGTAGTACGCCTTATAAAAAAATAAACCCAAAGTAGCTTATTGTACCAAATGTTCACCACTCGTGGTGAAGTGGTGTTATTCTATATATATCTTATGGAAAATTTTGAAAGGCTAATGAAATGATAGGATCACGGCGGCTCATTGGTTAGAGCATTGGGTTTTAAACCGAACGGTCAACGATACGACCCTGACTAACACAATCTGCATCGGGGGAGGGGTCAAAGTGGCGCTTTGTACTGAGCCGTACTCTCCGTTGAAGGGGCACTTTCCTTCAACAAATACGTTGATTATGCATAGTTAGAAAGTGGGAGGGTCTGGCATTTTCTCGCCGCTGTTCAATGTTCTCCTGGGTACTACCAGCCGTAAAAGGGGTCATCATGCATTATGATATTACATCCGGCTGACGAAAGTGTCATTAACTCTTAACTCACCGAGTATTTTCAAGATATTATGAGGAAACCATGACCAGATTTGATCAAAAATTCATCTGAATTTAATTTTAGAAAACTGCTGTGAGAAAATCTATTCGGTTTATAAACAAGAGGAAAATCTGTTTAAAACTGCTCAAATGATATTATTTCAGTGGCAAGAGAAAACCTATCCTTGGCAGGAATATCTGCCAGCCGCATGCAAGCAGTTAAACCAAAATAGATCAACAAAAAAAAAAAACACACACACAAAAAAAAAAACAATCAAATGATACACGATTTTTTGACTTTATTTATTTAATTTACTCTGACCAGAAATTACTTTTTGAAGAACTCAGTGCCAATAGTTGAAATATAATACCGTCAATTCTGTTGGAAAACTACTTTCATTTCGACTCACTGTGCATTCATCTATTTTCATATCGTTAGAACGTGTATTGTAAATATAATATTGAACTCGAACACAACGTCTTGTCAATAAATAACCTCTTGACATCATTTTTGAATTACCGTTTCAGCAATATGGACCGACGGCGATGTATTCAAGTGCCTTGTCATGTACACTCACTTCTCTTGGTGTTTATGTTCTGCGTTTAAAACAACCCAATGATTTCCTGTCGTAGATTTTACTGTCTCGACTACCATCTCCGAATAAATAGGGGTGTCCCCACTTGTACAGAATTTAAGGAACAGGGCGTCAAAAATGGTAAACATCAAATTTCTGAACCTCTTTCACAAAAATCGATCTGACCCTCGGTAAATCTCGGCTCTGATAGATTTGAATGAACTCGGTTCGTAAATTTCATATCAAATTGTGGCTCAAAATACATATCGGTTTGATGGACTCGTCAGATCACCAGAAACAAGAAAACTCCGCCAGAACTTTTCGCTTTAACCCTTTACCTAACATGAAAAGCAGACGACACTTGCAAAAAACAAATTCCTGAATAACTATTTTTCTCATTTTCGGCTCAAAAACGTAGGTTATGACCCCTCGTTGGAACGAGCTCGACGAGCACGTTCCAACGAGGGGTCATAACCTATGTTTTTGAGACAAAAAATGAAAAAATAATGAAAATTAATTGGCGATTTTTGAGAATAGCGCTCGCCGGTTTTGGCCGTTTGGTTTTGTAAAGGATTAACCCTCAGCTCTGTGTTGGCAAAATACCGATATTTCTAGGAATTAATGTTTTCCATAACGCAAGTGGGAATTAAACTAATTCATTCTTGTTTGACAGAGCTCAATGAATTGAGCTCTGTCAAACAAGACTGAATTAGTTTAATCCCTAGTTGCATTATGTGGAAAATGTGTTTCTTGAAATTTTGATATCCCAGCAAAAGTGTAAAGAAGGTTAACTGATCATTCGGGATAATGGATCATTACCATATTGGTTATTTGCATATCTTTAACACTGGGAGCATGGGGCCTCATTGGTTACGGCATAGGACTCTACATCAGAAGGTCCACGTTTCGACACCCAACAGGGGTAACTGTGTTGTGTCCTTGCGTAATGCGCTTAATCCTGATTGTGTGTGTGTGTGTGAGGGGGGGGGGGGGGGGGTTATGGTCTGTGTACTAAGGCACACTGCGCGTCGATGTTGCACTTGTCTTCAATCAATGTTAACTCTGCTTGTGTGAAGTTAGTACGTTGGGGAGTATGACAGTTGGTCGCCGCTGCTCGGTGGTTCTCATCGGTTGCTCTGGCTTCCTTCACCCGCAAAACTGTCCGACCCTGGCTGTCGAAAGTATCGTTAAACCCCAATAAGTAAATAAAATAAACGTGGAAAATTTGCTTCTTTAAATTTTTATATTTCATCATCAGTGTATAGAAGATTAAGTGATCATTCGATATGATGTGTTATTAACATATTGGTCACTTACATATCTAACACCGTATACTGAGCTGGGAGCGCGGTGTCTCGGTGATTATGTCATTGGACTTCAAACCGAAAGGTGCACTGTTCGATCCCTATCAGGATTAACTGCGTCGTGTCCTTGGACAATGCGCTTACACCCGACTGCCCACGTGGGGGAATGGTGGCGTTGTATACCCAGGCGCATTGCACATCATGATGCACATGTCTCCAACCAATGCTAACGTTGCTTGTGTAGAGTTAGTGTGTAGGGGAGTCTGACAGTTGATCGCTGCTGCTCGGTGGTTCTCTCCGCGTATTCCAGATTCAGTTATTCAAAAAATTGTGTTGATATTTCCGTCAATTCCTAGATTAGCATTTGGTAAAGTGTTAACGCATGTTACACTTTTCCTCAGACAAAATGAAATTATTAACTACAAATTTAGGTCGCAGTGGGAAAAACATACATATATTATTAATCCGTAATCAATCAAATCATTCAAACAGTACCAGATCAAAATACCTAACAGAATAATTGATCTCAAGCTAAATGGAAGTTCGCATCCAATTTTCGATTCACTTTTCACTTTCTAATGAGTTTGAATGTCTCATGTGATGGCCTCTCTGTAACAAATATAACGGTGACGTAATAAGAAGCTCTGCTGACTCTTTTACTCTATACAGCTGAAAGACGACATTTAGAGACAAAGTTCTGAATACATAAGCACTGCGGTCTTTGCATCAAGAACATAGTGTATGCCCCCCCCCCCCCCTCCCCCCACAGCCTCCTCACTGGAACGAGCCCAGAGAGATCATTCTATCGAGGCGCCAGAAGCTAAGTTTTGGAGGCAAAGTTGTAAAAAATGATAAAATTTGAATGTCGATATTGTGAATGTGTTGGATAAAAAGTTTAAATTAGGCCCCGCAATGTAGATCTTCTGTTTCTCAGGCCATTATTTGGCGAGCGGTTTTTTATTTTATTTTTTATATCTGTAATTATTTCTTTGCCATCAAAAGTTCATGTTCTTGGTTTATGTTTTAAGCCTCATAATCTACATAATAGCATGGATGGTGATGTATTTCGTCCCTTGAGAGCAAGAAGGCTTTGCAATGCTAAAGCATTACAAGGCCTTCTTGCACTCAAGGGATAAATTTATCAATTTTTTTTAACTTGGGTAAAATATCAGACATAAACCATTTAATTTTTATTTTTTTTAAGTTTACATTGGTTATAAAAAGAGAGCATCCGCTTGCCAAGACAACCATGCGGGAGGGCCTGAGAAACAGATTTTTATTTTTTAGGCCTTATCAATCAGGCTAGCATATAGCAGCTCTCATTGATATAGTTTGGTTGGAAATACGTATATCACTTCCTTTGCTAGGGAGAGATAAGACCGACAACAGGATCTTTGACTATTATTATTATTTTATTTGTTTATCTATTGGAGTCGAACAACACTTTCAACAGCCGGAGTCATAGAGTTTTACGGATGGACGAAGTCGGAGTACTGGGAGATAACCACCCACCAAGCAGCGGCGAGTAGCTGTTTGACTGTTCAACTTCTTAAGGCAGCATGAGCAGGGTTTGATTCAATTGAAGGCATATGTACTATCGGCGTGCAGTATATCTTAGCAGAAAGCGTCACCACGCTCTCACTTGAGTATTTGGTATCAAATATTTTGCCAAACGGTACGTGACAACCGTTACTTATTCCCAGTCTCTAATTCGACATTCGTTATCAATCAATAACATCGGTTGATAACGGATATCGAATAGGGAACTGGGAATAAGTAACGGTTGTTACGCCCGTCTTGCCCAAGGACATAAAGCAGATGACGCGGGCCAGGATCGAACATATGACCCTTTAACCTAAAGTCCAGTGATCTCTTCCAAAAGATTGATCGGGATCCTTCGAACATAATCCTAAACGGATCTTCTTTGAAGACACCGAAATTATTTGGTGCTATTGTGTCTACGGGACCAGAATAATTGTTTCAGTTCATGGACCACTGGGTTCAAACCGGAGCTCCATTACTAAACGTTTTCTACTGCTATTTTTGAATTTTTACGAAATGTGAAATATTCTGGGGGAGGTAACTAAATCTGGCAAGCATTCTAACCCTTTACCCAACGAATCGGCCGCATCCGCCCCCGTAATATGCAAATTCAGCAGTTGAAAAAATATTTTTTTTAAAATTTCAACAAAACCATATCATGTGACCCCTCCTTGCAACGAGCTCGTCGGCATATTTGTGGACTGTACAAGTATAGGGCGAGTGCAGTAAAGCTCTCATGAAAATAAATTTAGGCCCTCGAGACTAAAGCGCATGCGAGTAATAACTCGCCCTTTCCGGAAACGCCTGGTGTTGAACACCCACGAGATTGAAAAAAAGAATCTTCACTTGGCGACCATTGTTATGGATACTTGCGCAGGGGCGTCGCGCAGTTGGTCGATTGGTGGGTGCCCGGGTGGGTGGATGTGGAAGGTTATAAGACTAATGTGTCTCGACTGTGATGGTTCAAGTCCCTACTGACAAAATATTCTAACTACATCAAGGCAGCCCTTCGCAGAAGGCATGCCCAGATAAGTGGACTATTGTTCAGTGGAGGTTAAAGTTAAAAAAAAAAACCTAGAATTCCAAGAAGTCATTTTCAGATTAATACATCTAGTAATCATGAAGCATAGGCTTCCCAACTTCTTATTAACTTCTTATTAACCCTTTACCTAACATGAAAAGCAGACGACACTTGCAAAAAAAATTCTTGAATAACTATTTTTTTTTCATTTTTTGTCTCAAAAACATAGGTTATGACCCCTCGTTGGAACGAGCTCGACGAGCTCGTTCCAACGAGGGGTCATAACCTATGTTTTTGAGACAAAAAATGAAAAAATAAAGAAAATTAATTGGAGATTTTTGAGAATAGCGCTGGCCGGTTTTGGCCGTTACGTTGGGTAAAGGGTTAACTCTGCTAAGAAGCAGCCATGACGGGATTTGAAGAAAAATTCATTTAAATTTAACTCAACACATCAATATTGAAAAAATCGGAAAAATTTACAGGAGAGGGTGGGGATTGATTAAATGTGCCCTAACTATACTTAATTCAGTGGCCAGAGAAATTTTATCCTGGGCAGGAATATCTGCAAGCAGCATGCAAGAAGTTAAATTAGCACGTACCGGAATTCATGCAGAGCAGTCTGTCCCGGCTCGGTGTCACTCAACTCACGGGACTGGTTGTACAAATTCCTCAAATACCTCCAGCTTGATTGGTAACTATTACCGATTACCAGAAACAGACAGAACGACACGCGTGTGTGAATGGGTTAATTGATATGGTACTCGTGACATATCGATTAGCCCACATTCACTCACGCGTCTTTCTGTGTTTATTACACTCCTTCACGTCTATAAAAACAACTATTAGAAGAACATTCAGAAATTCATTTGTCAACTATCAACAAAAAGAACACATTTTATCGCCAACCAAATTTACCAGGCGAACCCGTGTTACTATTTCGACCCGTGAGTTCCAATGTGTTCTTTGTGCCTACTGGAACATAGAACACATTGGACCTCAGGAAACGATTTTTAGCTATTGCTTGGGATTCAAATTGTAATTACGGTGCACGATTTGTAGAAAATTCCAGTGAAATGTCGCTTCTATTTAAAAATAGTCCGTCAACGATTTCCGTTCAACACACATGAGCGGAACGGATTTTCATTTTCCTCATTGTTTAGTGTTGCCGTAGATGGGGATTTCATAGAACAGGCGTATAATAAAAAGCTAATCGATGTCCAATCCGGGGGAAAACGGTTCCGACTGGAAATATTATTAGGAGAGGGCACTCTTCTTGCACCATACCCCTTCTTAAAAAATGACCTCCTTCTAAAACACGGTTCGGTAGATTTATCACACAGTAATATTTCTAATTTCTGCAAACAAAGTTTACTGTAGAGGGCTGTCATTGAGAACTCAGCGAATCTAAAATTTTGAAACGAATCGAATCAGGTCACGAATTTCAAATCAAATCGAAACTCAGGGATCTTCAAGTTGAAGATATTTCGCTCTCTGACAATCGTAAATATTACCGTCCCCATTCTAGAGATAGGTACTATACCGAAAAACCGAACTAATACCAATATCATGGGAATACCGAAAAACTGAACCGAAACGATAGTTGAATACAGAAATCGTGTGAATTTTCAATTTTTCCTACTTTAACTATTCATAAGCCCATGTTTAAGCTTGATAACAGTTGAAAAGCAACCAAGACCCGACTAGAAATCACAGCCCAGGTGTTTGCCTATTGTCAGCAGGACATCCTAAAGATGGTATGGTCAGGGGCACATGCTATGAGATTGCAAAAGCTTGCAATGGTGCGTTCAGAACAAGTCACAAATTTACTTTAGATATGATTTGTGATCATAAAAAATGCCACTGTTCAGTTCATTGACAGTGTCATTTATGATGGTGTTGTGATACTACTGACTTTCCTGATGGGAGTTCCTCTTTGGTACTATCAGAAAATCTCACTCAAGTCAGATACCGAACCGATACTGAGGTATACCCCCACCCTAAAAATACCGAAACCTATACCGAACTCAAAATTCCAATGCCGCTCATCTCTACTCCATTCGTGTTTTACCCTTTACCCAACGTAACGTCCAAAACCGGCCAGAGCTTTTCTCAAAAATCGCCAATTAATTATCATTATATTTTCATTTTTAGTCTCAGAAACATAGGTTATGACCCCTCTTTGGAACGAGCTCGTTCCAATGAGGGGTCATAACCTATGTTTTTGACACAAAAAATGAAAAAAAAAATTAGTTATTCAAGAATTTGTTTGCATGTGACGTCTGCTTTTCATGTTAGGTAAAGGGTTAAACGGCGACTTGTCTGTTTTGGTAAGTCAGTCTAAAAGTGAGGAATGCTCCAGAGTGGAAGCAAAATAATTTCGGCCTCCCTTGAAATCTACTGTTATCATCCTGTTGAGAGAAGTTGTTGAACATCCCGACGACTCGAATCGAATCATCTGGGCGATTTCGGATCGAATCAAATTTAGGGCTTCCCACGTCACTATTGTCACTTCAGGTATTAGTTACTGGGTTCCATGTACAGTATAGTCGCCGTGGACTGGTCGTGATCCACACGTGGGCATTGATATCCACGCATGCATTTACCAGGTAATAAGAATCATAAGCAAAATTGTACCCGGTGCTTCATTAATTATATTTTTGATGATTATTCCGAAAATTAGTCTTTAGAATCTATTATTGCGTCCGTGGAGATATTGCCCACCTGTGGAAAATGACCAGTCCATGAGGGCCGGACTGTACTAATAAAACAGAACCTGTCTGCCACAGTGAACAGGCTTCACTTCCTTGGTTTTCCAGAGGTTAGAAGTTAGGTTTCTCAGTAATTAGTCGCACTCCATGAATACTGTTTGGTATGTAGCAAACTATTAAAATTCCAAAACTACGATCATTGTATCAATGGTGAGATTAATTTAAGGACTCTCATGCTACTTCCAAGGACTTCTTTTGAGACACGTCCATCATCGCTGAGAATGGAATACGATGCTGGGAGTGGAATACCATTTTCGGCGAGTGGGAGTGAGAGTACGATTTGTTTAGGAGGAAGAAAAACGAATTAAAATAAAATAAATGAGACTATTCCTTGCTAGTTCGATATAGCCTGGAGAAAATTGATGATTAAAAATACAGATACAAAAATAAATTAAAAATGGGACTAATGGCTGAGTAAGTGGGACTCATGGCAATTTTCGTCTTTGGAAAGAGACGATTTTAGTCAATGGAAGAAAACTGAGGAAAGTTAGCTCCCCTTAATTTTCTAAAGTTGTCAGTAAATTTAATACTTAATTAATACTCAAGGGTATGGGAGTGTCATATAAAAATTGAAATTTCGAAATGTTATCCAAGGTTTATCATTTATTAATGGTATTAATTCATTAACACGCAATTCTGTGCTGGAAGCCCGTATTTGGGGTTTATTCTGGAGTACAGGCAACATAACCTAAAGGCTTCATATTCTATCCATGTGCTTCATATTCTCCATGTAATTATTTAGTCTGTATGGATTTACCTTGTTACAGTTTATGGGAGAGTGCCTGTAGGCCTGTAGGCACTCTCCCATGAATTGAAACAAGGCGAAGACATGTGAAACATTTGGACGACGGAGAATAGTGTAGCGCCCTTACAGTTAATGTACACATATATGCATCCGAGGAAATCCCCAAAACTGAAAATTTCAAAAAAGGTTTAAAGACCCATCTCTTTAGGATAGCCTTTGACTGCTGAATTCTTTCTTTTGAATATCAGTTTATTTTGTGAGCGCATTTGAGCAGTGTTTTGCTGGTAAAAACGCTATATAAGTAAATTATTATTATGATTATTATTATTATTATTATTATGCACCGTGGGGTGGTCATTTTGTGCACACCGTCTGATTCCCAGAAAATGAATAATAAAAAAATAAAATCATCCCTTCCGTTCGAATTGAAAAAAAAAATCCGTTGATATTCTAGGTATTGATTTTTTGTGCATATTCTAATGAAACTTTCATCAATCTTCGTGCAATTTTTAATGACTAATTTTTTTCATTTGTTGTCTCAAAAACATAGGTGATGACCCATCTTTGGAACGAGCTCGACGTGGTGGTGTGGGAGAGGCAGTGTAGCCGTCTTACAGAGATCACTAGCACAGCAGAGATCCGAAAACATGTGGGTTTTAGGAATAGGCTGTTATGATAATCATTACTTCCTAAGGCCGGGGGGGGGGGGGGGGCTAGATTTCGCTCTCCTCAATTTTTTAAGGCGAGCAGTAGGGGAGCAAATAAAATGCTCTCCTGAAAATGCCAGGTCTGGGTACCCAAGCAATATTTTCAACGTGTAGCTGGAAGGCTGCACGTTGAAAATATTGAATGGTCTACCCCGAGTAATGAATATGGACTGTATCAGTTCATGTCATTGAGCTGACTTGGAATACACCATCAGTGTTCAAAGAGTTAAAAAAATAAAGCTACAGGGCAAGGATCAAAAGTGGGAGGCCTCTGTTTTTGTGTATACTATATTATGATTTCCATCCTGCCCCTTTGTGAACAAAAAACAAATAGGCCTGCAAAAATTGTGCGAACAGTCGTTTCATCCGCCTATCGATTGTCTCAAAATAATTAACCCTTTGGAACCGAGGGGCTGATTTTACGGCCTGGAACAAAAATCTTCATAATTTCATTAAGCACGAAGACTGCTAAGTGGATGTATGGGGTAGACCAACTATAAGGCTGCACGTTGAAAATATTAATTGGTCTTCCCCCAAATAATGAATATGGACTCTTCCACTTGCTGCCATTGAACAGACGTGGGAGATACCACCGGGGTTCGGAGGGTTAAGGCGACAGATTGTTCGTTCACCTAGATTATCACTCCTCAGACTTAAACAACCCGTCCTTGGTATTCATTCGTTAACTCTTTTAGAACAATAATAAATTTTATAATGACAACTAAATGTGGTGTTGGGAGAGCGGTAGTTACGGAACTGGACTTCAAACCGAAAGGTCCACAGTTCGATCCATGCCAGGGAAAGGCACTTAACCCTTTTCCTAACCTGAAAAGCAGACGACGCTTGCAAAAATAATTCTTGAATAACTAATTTTTTTCATTTTTTGTCTCAAAAACATAGGTTATGACCCCTCGTTGGAACGAGCTCGTTCCAACGAGGGGTCATAACCTATGTTTTTGAGACAAAAATGAAAAACATAATGAAAATTAATTGGCGATTTTTGAGAATAGCGCTGGCCGGTTTTGGCCGTTACGTTGGGTAAAGGGTTAATCTCGAATTGCCCGCGTGGGGCATGGTAGCGCTGTGTACGAACGCGAACTGCACGTCGATGGTACACTTGCCATCACCGAATGCTAACCCTACTTGTGTGGAGTTAGTACGTTGGAGAGTGTGACAGTTGCTCACGTTGCTCGGTGGTTCACTCCGACTTCCTCCACCTGTAAAATTGTCCGAAAAGAGGTGACCCTGGCTGTCAAAAGTGTGGTTGAAACCCAATAAATAAATAAATGTGACGTCCTTTGATTTTCGGTAAAATACTGCACGTCTCTAAATCTTTTCCAACGGTGCATTACAATACAGATGACCGGTCAAACGAATTACTGTTTGTTTATTTGTTTTCAAGTGTTGTTTAACGACACGCCCAACATTCTGTGTCGACTCGGGTTGGGGAAGCCGGAGTACCCGAAGTGAACCACTAAGCAGTGGCGAGCAACAGCCAGGCTCTCCAACGCACTAACTCCACACAAGCTGAGTTAGCAGCGGTTAACCCTTTACTCAACGTAACGACCAAAAACGATCAGCGCTGTTCACAAAAATCACCATTCAATTTTCATTACTTTTTCATGTTTTGTCTCGAAAACATAGCTTATAATCCCTCATTGGAACGCGCTCGTCCCAATGAGGTGCATAAGCTATGTTTTTGAGGCAAAAAGTGAAAAAAATAGTTATTCAAGAATTTTATTTGAAAGTATCGTCTACTATTCATGTTAGATAAAGGGTTAACCCTTTACCCAACGCAGACGATATCAAAATTTATTATTTTAAATATCATTTTTTCAAAACATTTTCAACAAAACCATATCATGTGACCCCTCGTTGGAACGAGCTCGACGAGCTCGTTCCAACGAGGGGTCACATGATATGGTTTTGTTGAAGTTTTTTGAAAAATAAAATTTTTTCAACTGCTGAATTTGTACATTACGCGGGCGGATGCGGGCGATTCGTTGGGTAAAGGGTTAAACACAACTGCATCATCGAGGTGACCTACACCTTAGAACACAGCGCCTCCATGCCCTCAAATTGGCAATCGGAATTAAGTGTCTTGCCCAGGACACTACGCTGTTGCTGCTTATCAAGATTGGACCTCGACCTTTCGGCGGCCTGGCGAATGAGAATCGTGAGATAAACCCCAAATTTTGCACTTACTATGGTACACATGTAAGTATTTTGCTTGGCAAATCCCTTGCCCTCGGTGAAAAGGGTTACCGTTCTTGAAAAAATGGGACGCTTTAAAAAAATACAAGCTAACCCTTTTCGGGGCGCCATAAATTCTGATTTGTACAGACCTTATAAATGAACGAGTCGCTTGTCGTTGGTATTACAATAAGTAACATATATTTATTTATTTTTGTTTACGGTCATACATTTCTACACAATGGCTAATCGTAACCACAACATGGAGATAAAGTCAAAGTTAGTACGTCGTTTATACTCATTTTGCTGCCATTTTAGAGGACTTCCACCCCAAATATTAGTGACTGTGTCATATTTTACCAGTGAGACAGAGCTTCTTTTCCACAGTAAACAAGCACTGCTTCACTTACCCGAGTTCGCACGGGGGAATAAGTAACTGGGAAACATTCTTTCTGTATAGATCTGAAAACTGCAATAGATAATCATTCGCTACTTTGACGTGGGGGATCTCCAACGAAGTAAACTCAACACAACACACAAGCTATTCAGTCCATAAACGCTGTTCATTGTTAGCGGGTGGAAACCCCAAACAAACATGGTTTCCAGGGGAGATAAACAGTGGCTACTTGGAGATATGTGTCAGGACAGGTAACTATTCGCATTCGTCTCACTCTTTCTTTTACCATCAACGAGAATTTATCGACGTTTTTACGACACCAAAGAAAACAATAATGGTAAGTTGAATTTTTGTTTTCAAAGTTGCGATTGGAAATTCATTTGTTTTGTTATCTATCAGTAACGTTGCGCTAATCCACAATGTTTTAATCGCATTAATAATGTTTATTTTGTCCGTTAATCCACTAAGTTCTTACAACTTAATCACTGTTATACACATTTAACGCACCGCGTGGATTATTGAGTCAGTACAGGTCAATACTGAAAAAGAAGACGTTTAAAAGTTTGTTCAAATGGTGAAAAAAAATTATGAAACTAAAGAATCCGGCGCGCAACCAGAATTCTACAATAGGGATGCTCTAGGCTGTGTTGGCGGGCGGGGGGAGGGACGAACATTATGTACACCCCCCCCCCCCCCCTATTCCTAACTAGGACCCTCCGGACGTTACCTCGCCTCCCACTTCCCTGAAGTTACCCCTCCTCCCCCTTTCTCCACCCGGCCGTCGTTACCCCTCCTATCACTTCCCTAAAGGGGAGTGGGAGGAGGGTAACGACCGGTGAGTGCCACTTAGGCCTAGGCCTCCCCCGAAAAAATGTTGCTAAGTTCAGTGCTCTAATAGCGAATCTGAGGTATTTATAGCCTGTATAACCCTAAACTGGAGGCCACGTTTAGCTTCATGTTATGTGTGAAACTTGCATTGGGCGCATGGATTTTTTGGCGGTGGAGGAGGGCGGGAATGTTAGCCCCAGCCCCCTTCGACTACTCCACTGAACAAAATTTTATTCAATTATTAAAAGAGAGGTGTACAATTGTTTTAAACGAACTATCATTTCTTGTTTTTTATTTTTGTTAGAATAATGTGTGGGAGGATCCTGGAATTTCTGTCAAGGGTAGGATTTGGACTACTGGATGTTTAAAGTCAACAGTTATTCTACGTAAACATGTAGGCTATGTGTAGGAAACAGTGGCTATGGCATTGGACTTCAAACCGAAAGGTCCACGGTTTGCTCCCCACCAGGGGTAACTACGTTGTGTCCTTTGGCAAGGCACTTAATCCCTATTGCCACCCCCGCGATGGCGCTGTGTACTACGCCATACTGCACGTCGATAGTGCAACTGTCTTCAACCAATGCTAACCCGGCTTGCGCAGAGTTAGTATGTTGGGGAACCTGGTGGTTACTCACCACGGTTCTGTGGTTCTCTCAAGCTTCCACCATCCGTAAAACTACCAGACATGTGACTCTGGCTGTAGAAAGTGTCGTTAAACCCCAATAATAAACACACCGAATTGAAACGGTTAATAAAATATTAAGACGAAGTGTCCCGTTATGTATTTTCATTTTGAAGCTAACAGTGTTGTCGAATCATTGAATAAAAATTTCACAACGAGAAACAGGACAACTATCTCTTGCTTCCACCTGCAAGCGCGACAAACACAGTCCATTTGTAAGATCCGTACATAAGTAAACAGATTTTGTTTAACAAGCACTCTTGTGGGAAGACATAAAGGATGAAATGTATCGATTTTAACCTTGTGAAGCTAACATCCAATTTCTGTACAAAGTAGAGAGTAAATGTACTGTATAAGATGCAATAGAAGTAAAAAAAATATTACATCACGATTTAACAGGGGTGTAACTATAGGGAGGGGTGAATTGGAGTGTCAGATATAGATTCGCTCTTGCTGGTAATCATGTACTTTCTCACGGGATTTGATTTTCTTCTCGGACTTGTGTCCAACACGCAGTCTGCCTCAAATGGGGTTTTGTGGCTGATTTGTATATTGAGGTCTTAACATGGCAAATTTTGAGTCTGGCAGGCGCTCATTAAATAAGAAGTTAGGAAGCCCATGCATCACGACTACTATATGTACTTAACCACAAGTTTCTCGAGTTTTTAGCTTTAATCATTTTACTGCCACGCCCACTTTATCCATATATGGATGACCTCTATGTACACCTGTATGCGAAGAAGTTTAATAATATTGATGACATACTTGAAACTCTATCATCTGATTAATTGTTGGAAAGGGCTCTCTGAGCCCTTTCCAACAATTAATCAGGTGGTAGGTTTGATCTGCGCATACCAAAAACGTACAGATAATCAACATAAAATATGTGAATAGTCGCTTTCGGCAGTGAAAGGGTTAATCCCCATTGACAAATATTCCAACTACATCATCAAGACTCGCCTTTGAAGAAATATTTCTTCAGTTGGGACAGGAGTCATGAAAGTCGGGACAAATTGGGCTTACACCCTCCCAACCAACCACCTTTCCCGAATTCACAAAACTGCCAACAGTTTTCCGTCAAATATAGACTATTAACGTGAATTGTTTCTGTTTGTTCCGTTATGTTTCATGGTAAACGGAACGCGCGCACATTTCCCCAGCGGAAGTTTCTCCTAACAGACGTTTCCCATATATTGGCGATCTATGACTGACAATTTTTGTCGTAAGAAGAGATTTAAAATTAGTTCCCTTTAATTTTCTAAAGTTGTTGTCAGTAAATTTAACACCAAGGGTATGGCAATTTCATAAAAAAAAATTGAAATTGCGAAAAGTTAGCGGAGTTCTATTATCGATGTATGCACCATTTCCCAAACTGTATCCTCTATTTATATTATTTATTTATTGGTGTTTTAGGTCACATACTTATATATGCACAATGGCTAATCGTGACCGTGACAGTTTTATGGGTGGAGGAAGCCGGAGTACCCGGAGAGAACCACCGAGCAACGACGAGCAACTGTCAGCTCCTCAACATTCTAACTCTGTTCAAGCTCCGCTCAAGCAGGGTCACAACGGTTGAAGACATGTGCATCATCGACATGAAGTACGCCTTAGTAAACGGCGTCATCATGCGCCCGTGTAGGCAACCGGGATAAAGTCCATTGCGCAAGGACACAACGCGGGTCGTCCCGGACGGGGATCGAGCTCGGGACCTCTAGCGTAGAAGTCCAACAGTCTACACCGAGCCACGAATTTTCCTCTAGACTAGTATAAAATACAAAAACTGTTTTTTATAATTTTTTCCCAATTAGTTTGAACGTTTGACTATAATTTTCTGTTTCAAATTAACCCCCTGCACACTGATGTCAAAATATCCAGATTTGAAGTAGCCATTTTTTCCCATAATGTAACTGGGAATTTAACCAATTCAATCTTGTTTGACAGAGCTCGTTGAGCTCTGTCAAACAAGATTGAATTAGTTAAATTTCTAGTTGCATTATGGGAAATATTTGCACCCTGAACTTTAGATATTTCGACATCAGTGTGCAAGGGGTTAAGGAAACGGCGCTTTCGTCATCTTTTGATGTACTGTAACCTTTTTATGTTCATTATATGTATAATGTGCGCATCGTGACATATAGTACATACGCTGTCACTTCCATCAATATAAAAGTGTAGGAAGTGAGATTTGCTATTTTGTTTCCTAGGAAAAATAAAAACCTGCAAATTACTGTAAAAACACCATCGCTCAACAGAGAGGCAAAGTGGGCGGTTATTTAGTTGCTTCTAATTGGCTTGCCAGAAAAAAAAAAACTTCCTTTTGTAACTTTTAATAAACGAAAACAATAGACAGCCCCCCCCATCCCCCCGCCCCAATGACAGCCTGTTGTTTTCTTTTAATAAAAGCAACAAAAGAGAACTGACTGCAAGTTAAATATATCAATCAGTTTACATTAATGAATGATGCCATTCTGCAAAAGCAGAAACTGAGTTGCATGATTTCGTTCTAACAAAAAACTGTGCTCCACTGTACAAGAACACTCTTCTTTTTATATATATTGTCTATCGGAAAGTGAGTTGTTGTTCTTGGACTATCTACTTCCGATTGGGACTTGCAGTAATGTGAACATTGAGACTCATTTGATACAGTATGGCCGCCGTGGACTGGCCACTTTCTACGGGTCGTCAATATTTCCACGGATGCAATAATAGTAGATTCTAAACACTAATTATGGGAATAATCATAAAAAATTTAATTAATGGAGTAGTAGCCTATGCTTCATTAATTAAAATTTTTCTGATGATGATTGTTAATGTCTGGTGAACGCATGCGTGGATATCGCTGCCCACGTGTGGATTACGACCAATCAACGGCCACTGTACTATAGCACATTTTCAAAGTCTTTAAAGGAGCGAACATCCTAGCACCGCCTCCATCAACCCACTCCAGTTGAGTTGGGTTGGTAGAGCGGGGTCCGTGGTGTTCTCCCATAGGAAAATTGTGCATGCAATCAATCTGACCGGACAATCAAAACCGCATTGTATACTTCACATTACAAAAAGCGTCGACACCATTGAGAACTTTGTTGGTGCAATTATGACACAATTACGCACACCGTGGCAGTGTTTTCCATTAGTAAGATCAGTGTTTTAACAACGATACCCAGTAGCAACCCAATTTAAACCAACGCTCTATGGTTACTGTTTTAACAACGATATTCAGTAGCAACACAATTTAAACCAACGCCCAAAAACACAGAATTCCGCACGCCAACCGGAAGTAATCATATTAGTCTCCACAGCGTAGAAGAGTTCATAAATCTTCGGCCTTCCGCTGATTTGTCGAGGTCCTCTAACAATGAGGCCTACATTAACCCAGTGTCTCGACGGGATATTCCTCCCCTCTCTCTCACACTCTCTCCTAATCTCCCAGCATTCAGTCAAAAACTGTTTCATAATTCCCCCACTGGCGCCTTCTCGACCCTCCAACCAACAATAACATGGGTTTTTTTCAACCCATGTCATTCCTCATCCAATTATCCTTCATATTTTCATCCCATTTTTCTATTTGTTTCCCGGGGAGTCTTGTTCTTATAGGCAAATTTTTGGGACATTTTAAAATGAAATGTTCCAGGGCCTCCGTGACACCTAAGTTACACATTTGGCACACTCTTTCCTCGCCTCTCCCGATTCTCCTCCCCCCCCCCTTAACTCCAATGACTTGGATCTTACTTTGAACACTGACCCCCAAACGATCCACCCAGGTACTCCTCGAAAACTGGCGCATGCTTTTTAAATAACCCGTCTAAAGAACTCTTGGTCCTAACTCCAGCTCGCCAGTTTCTATTACAATCCCCAAACACCCTTTCGCTTATAAAACTCCTCTCCTGCTATAATCCCCCTTCTTGATCTTCAGTCTGTATAGAGTAGTTCTGCATTAGCTCCATCGCCTGCTTTATCCATTTTGTCTGAATGCTATAATTCTAGACATGGTTAAACAACGTTTTACACCATCTGCTGTTTGTGAGGTTTACCAGGTAATTTAGGTAGCATAATCTTCCGTATCTACTCTACCTTTAACTGGCATCCACCCGAGTTCCCCTCTGACCGCTTCCAGTGTGGCTGCCTTACTTGATCCGTTATCCACCGACCCGCATCATTTTGTAGAATCTGCAAGTTCTTCACTACCATTTGGTTTGGAGGGATCACATCTGTTCCAAAGGTTATACTTGGTAATCCCTCCCTCTCCCAAGCAGTTTTTCCAATGAACAAACTTGTTAAAACTTTCCTTCCCAGAAGTTTTAACTGACTGAGTATTCTGTTTCCCTTTGTCTTCAGTTTACTTTCAGTGTGCTTTCAGTATATGCCTCTACCTGTAACACAGAGATTCACCCCCACGTATTCATATTCGCCCGTTTCTCCCAATGTTACATTCTTGCTTTCCTCTTTACAATAGAGAATTTAGCCACCCTCCACCTTCGCGACTCATTTACCTCACGGCCCACAGGTATTACCTTGCTTTTGTTTTCGTTTAGTTCAAGACGCCATTCATCCCCGTACTTTCCTACTATGATTAACAGTTTTTGTAGTCCCTCTTCACTCTTGACTTATAAAACCATGTCGTCAGCAAAGAAAAATCCTGGGAGTTTTGTCTCTCCGACGTTTACCCCCTCTTCGCTTGCAGTCAGCTCGTCTCCTAAATCCTTTTTGGAGAATTGGTGACGAGATGCTTAAGGCCCATCTCCATTGGGACCCTCTTAGTTGTGATGTTTATCAGGTTAAGTACACTATGCACATCTCAGTACAGTGCTTTCATGATTCCAACAAAACTTCCTCCGGATCCAAGGCCCTCAAGTGTTTGCCACATTCTTTCCCTCCATACTCTGTCAAATCTTTTTTCACATCAAGAAAGGCCATAAACATCTTTTTCGTATTGACTTTCGTTGATTCTATCAGTTGTGATAGTGTAAACAAGTGGTCGGTGTCTCGTCTCCCTTTCCGGAACCCATTCTGAATTTTCCCCAGGAATCCTCTTTCTTCAACAATTTCCACAAGCCTTCCACACAGAACCTTGCAGAATACCCTCCCAATATTGCTGCTAACAGATATCCCTCTGTAATTATCTAAAACTTTGTGTATGAATGTTACCCTGCTTTCCTTCCACTCTGTCGGAACCACTTGCTTTGTGATGGCCATGTTAAATAGTTTCGTGAGATGTTCATATAATGGATCCCATCCTCTTTCTGAAAACTCGTTGGAAATTTCATCAGTGCCTGATGCTTTGCCATTCTTTAACATGGTGACTACATTTCATACTTCCCCCACCTCAATTTTCCTGCATACGAAGTCAGATAAATTTTCTTCACTCTATACATTCTGGAGGGACGCCTTCCCGCACCTTCTGTCATTTACCCTCTCCCAGTTCTTGACCATTTCTACTGCTATACACTCCCGATCATCAGTACTTTTCCTATCCACATTTATACTCTGTGTGGTACTGACTTTGCCGGTTTTATTTATCCATTTCCAGAATATATTGGAAATTGAGCCCCCTGTTTTTTTAACGAGATTACTATTCCGCACTTTCCTATTTTTGTCCTTGATTATATTAACTTTTGTTCTTTCTTCCTCATATACTTCTTTGGTACTTTCGTGGCTGTATCATTTATTTATCCCACTGAGTTTTCTACTCCTTCTAAACGCAGCACATTTTTTCTTTCTCTTTTTATTCCATGTTTGAGTTCATTATTTACTCTGGATCCTAGTTCATTTGTCGTCACTCTGATTCTCCCTATGCTTTCTCTACCAGCATCATTTAGACTTCTCACTATTGAGTCCGTTACCTCCTGAACGTTATCTCTGGTTGACACATTTTCTAACTTTGATTTTAAATTCTCCTCAAAGTGTCCCCAGTCCTCTTCTTTTCCCAGCTTCCAAATGTCTTTAAAGACCGCTCTTTGTTTTGCTATGCCATTAACTCATACTTTTATCAGGTTTTGATCGCTATTAACTCAGAATTCCCATCGTCTATCTACAGCGCCACCGCGTCCCCACGTGGGTAATCGGGATTAAGTGCCATGCCCAAGGACACAGCACAATTACCCTTGTTGGGGATCGAACCGTGGATCTCTCGGTGTGAAGTTCAATTCCGTGACCACTGAGCCATCGCGCTCCCTAATGTGATGTTAGTATTGTTTTGAAAGAAAGTTTCTGTGTATTATTTTGCATTTAGATGCTTACTGGGATGTCAGTACAGCTTATACGTGTATTCAGACCGGAAAATAATACATATACCAATTCCTTTCACCTGACGAGTCGTAACTCATTGAAAAAAAGATAAAAACAAAACAAAGATAAATAGATTTATCCGCAACGTGTAGTTTTGTGAAAATACATCAAGGATAAAATACATCGATTTCTGTCTTGTTAAGTGGAACATATTTTAGTCTCAAAACAGACAACACAGCACTGGACAATTCGAAAGCAAGTAAAAATCAACAAACTGCAACACACAATGTCATCATTCGACGGAATATAGGCAAGTAATCACTGTCAGATCCAGACACCCGGATCCCTGCGATAAAGGTTTGGTTTTATATCACGATTGATGTGAGTAGTATGTCTCGTATGTTTGAGGTCTAGGTTGTAGGAACTCGGAAGTGACGTCATGTCCCGTGACCTGGTGGCGCCATATTTGGTTGTCATGGTAACCCGCGTGAGCGGCCATGTTGTGCCGTTATCTCCATAGTGATACGTGGTGTGAGTGCGCATGCGCAGCGCGTGTTGTTAGGGTGATACGTGTTTCCGTCGTGCATTTTGTATACTGGAGGCCGCCATCTTGGTTTCTATGGTAGCACGTGGTTGCTATGTTACCCAATTTTTCTGCAATAGGACGGGGTATGTTCGGAGGGTGTGTTCGATTGAATAGGAATATTTTTCCGATTCGCAGAATTACCACAAATAACCCGACAAGTAGTACTATTTCGAATTCTTTCAGAATCCTATTTAGGACCGCCATTCTTTTGGCTTATAATAGTAATACGTAGTGCTATAGTACCAAGGGGTCCCCTGGGGATGTGTTCGATTGAACTAGAGTATTTTTCTGACTTACAATTCTCCCAGAATTCTCGACGAATTACCCAAATAGACCCGACCACCCTTACAGACCACCAAAATCTCCACCAAACCGACGAATTACCCAAATAGACCCGACCACCCTTACAGACCACCAAAATCTCCACCAAACCACCCAAACGGACATGTGAAACCCCATTTTGGACATATAAAAATAACACGTTATGCTATAGTACCAAGGGGTACAGGAGGTATGTTCTACTGAATAGGAGTACAGGGCCTGATTTTCCCAGAATCCCATTTTTAATGCTTATTGCATATGTTTCTCTATCACTAACAGTCTATCCATTCCAAACTATCTCTGGTTCTCTCGTCCAAGTCTTATAATTACCAGTGCTTGATTTCGCATAATGCAGTTATATCCCTTGTGGAAATCAAAAGCATTCCCAAACCCAATAAGCAATCGAGCAGTTACTGATAACCATTGCTCGAATGACTCGAATCCCATCGAGCAAATGAGCTTTAGTGTAATTGCTCGATCGAGTGACTCGGCATATTGCTCGAACGACTCGAATCCCATCGAGCAAATGAGCCAACGAGCAACTGCTCGATCGAGTGACTCCTCGAACGACTCGGCGACTCATTTCAGAAAAAAGGGATGCCATAGCCACAGGCGTTTTCGAAAAAGGGATTCCACAAATGGGATTCCAAAAAGGGATTCCATAAGTGGGATTCCGTCTTATGTCGAGTGACTCGCAACTATTGCTCGAACGACTCGAATCCCATCGAGCAAATGAGCCAACGAGTAATTGCAATTGCTCGATCGAGTGACTCCTCGAACTACTCTTCGACCCATTTCAGTATTTGAGGATACCTATGACATGGCTACGTATCAGTTGAGGATACCTTTTGAGGATACTAAATTGAGGATACCTATGGCCTGGTATTGTTGGAGGATACCTGTTGTAGAAACTTGGATTCCGTTTCCATCTTGTCGCCAAAGCTCCAAGGCCACTACCGGGCTATGATCTATCTGTCCTATCATTAGCTTCTACAACAGTCTTGTTCCATTGCGGCCTTGTACCAGTACTATTGACTAAACTACCATCCATTAATATTGCCTTGTATCACTACTTCCTAGCTGTACCTTCGCCCAAGCCTTCAAAATGTTCAATCAGTGTATACATATAAAGCATTCCGGTTAATTTTTATATCGGCCGAGATATCAGTCCGATGTAACTACATGTCAGCCTGAGATGGAAGGTCGAAGGCTGACGTGAAGTTATCCCGGGCTGATATCTCGAACGATATGAAACTAACCTAGTAATAACCTCTTTATTTATTGAACCAAGTAAATGAGTATAATCTTTTTTTAGATCTGTTACAGTATTCTGATGGTGTTATTGTTTCTCATTCTTTTCACAAATTCCGAAGTTTCCTATTCTCTTAGTTCAGCTATCCAAACGTCTCGGCTACCCCAATGGGGAAGCTGCGAAGTTCTGATTGCTGAACGACGACTTCCACGAAACGCCGCTTACAACTCTGAATCATAGGTTGCATTGATTTTTCTGTACAACTCTTTTCTTTCTTCTCTTCATCTAACTAAACCTTACTTATTACCACCTTTAACTCTTTCAACACGAGAGGTCGCTTTACCGATCCAGGAACACGATACGTCAAAATTTCATTAAGTAGGATGGCTACTAAGTGAGCGTGCGTGGTAGAACAATTAATATTTTCAACGTGAAGCCTCCAGGCTGCACGTTGAAAATATTAATTGCTCTAACCCCAAATAATGGATACTTTTGCAATTTTTGCCATTTAACTGACATGGAAGATACCACCAGCAGTGTCCAAAGGGTTAATTCCTCGTATTCAAAAACACAGCTTCGAGTCATTCTATTTTATGCCCAGTCACACCAATTTTCCTGACTGTGTTTGGCGAAAACGGTGAAAGATTTCAATGTAGTCACACTGATTGCTCCAAGTTACGCATCAAGAGGTGAAAGACTAACCTGGTCCGTAACTACTAAAATATCAGCCGTGTTTGAAGCCATATCTGCCGAGTTTAATGATGGGCAATTCATAGAAAAAATCCACTCTAATAACGAATCACGCGTATTCGATGTCTGGAATGAAGAATGAAACATAAGAACGCAGTTTCAGTTTGTAATTTGTAATCAACGCCCGTTAATTTGTCGCGGTTCTCAGGTGAGAATGCTTTGATTAGTCGTGTGCTCCCAAATGCCGCCCCTTCCCTACACCTCTTCTCTCCTCCCAACATCCGGAAACGACCTGCTTGATGTCATCCCGTGCCCAGTTCTCCCCAATCTTTCTGATAAGCATACTGACCCTCTTCTTTGTATCCCTTACTAACCACGTTCCCTTCCTTCTCCATCCCGCCATGCAATTATACTCTCAGAGAATCTTATTCTGTTAGTCTTTAATTTTGGATATTCTAATAGAAAGTGTTCCAGATTATCAACTGCTCCTAATTGACACATTTGGCACTCCTTACCACCGTCCTTCGCAATAATCCCTCTAACTTTAACAGTTGTAATCCCCAAAAGCCGCCACCAATATTGTTTTGAAAACCTGGTTTCTCGTTATCATGCAGGCCACTCAAGGACCTCTTTACTTTATCGCAAAATGGAAAAGGAAAGTGTTCATAACATTCGTATTGCAGTGTTGGCTTCAAACGCCTCAGAAACAGTGTGTGTGTGTGGGGGGGGGGGGGGGAGGGGGGGTACACACCGGGCGTAGTTCTGTTAAAACAATTATGATACTTTCATTGTCTGTACTTTGCGGCTTTTAAACCTATTATTCTCTCGAAAGCAGTGTTCTCGCCTCGGTCTGAACCTTCACACAGCGCTATTACAGTGGAATCTTTAATTGAATAGCCACTTTGCCAATGGAAATTATTCATTTAACGGGAATATTCAATTAACAGGGACTGTGTCACTTTCCTGTATTCTGGAGATAAACGTAGCATGTATTCTATTATATCTCGTTTGACAGAGCTCCATGAGCTCCTTCAAACAAGATATAATAGATTAAATGCCTGTATTGAATGTAATGAGGCCAAATAGGTCTATAAACAAAGGAAAACTAGGGAGAGTCATGGTAATTTCTCGTCAGGTTACAAGATTTTTTATTCAAGTAACAGGAGTTTACTCTATAGCATATATTCAATTAACAAGTCAAATTTGTACTGGAGGTATGGTAAATGGTTTTGTGTTGGGAAATTATATTCAATTAACAGGGTTATTCACTTAAGAGATATCCAATTATGTGGGTTCCACTCATTCTGAATTACATTATTACTACTTCTACATAAATCACCACTTATAATTTTAACCCTTTACCCAAAGTAATGGCCAAAACCGGAAATCGCCATTCACAGAAATCACCATTCAATTTTCATTATTTTTTCTTGTTTTTTGTCTCAAAAACATAGCTTATGACCACCCCCCCCCCCCCCCCACCATGAGGGGGTCATAATCTATGTTTTTGACGCACAAAATGAAAAAAAAATGAGTTATACAAGAATTGTATTTGTAAATGTCGTCAGTCTTTCGTGTTAGGTAAAGGGTTAATAAAATCACAAGTTATAATTATAACCCGATTGTTAAGTCAAAATTATCAATATTATTTTAAATTAACACTCCTTTTCGATTCGGTGTAAACGATGCCTGTCTTTGTTTTACAGCATGACACAGTTGCTGTCTTATTTACAGACTGAAAAGAAAAGCTTTGATAATAATTTTGTCGATTTGTTTGGATTCGTACCACTCGCGTTCTAAACAGGGTGCACTTTTCCACATGAGAGTTTGAACGACTATTAATGCTAATATAACATTGCCAAGTTTTAAAATTTTTTATCTGTCCCACTCGTATTCACCTTGTAAACATAGTCATATTACTTTGAAAGAATAGTATATCTAAAAAATTAGACATCCACAAAAAGACATAATAATAGTGTTACTTGTTGTTGGGCGTGTCTTGTTTTGGAGAGCTTCGTGTGGTCTTCCTCGCCATGGTTATACAAACACTATAAACCCACTGCCTTGAGTGACAATAAAAGAGAAATTAGCTTCGTCTGACCTACAAAACTCCTCCATGGGTATCTTTGTTGATTTAAATACCAGGAAAGTTTAGTTAACCACCTACCTAACCAATCAACCGCAACCGTCCACGCAATATACAAACTGAGCAGCACAAAAAAAAATCGAAAAATTTCAACAATACCATATCTTGCGGCCCGTCATTGGAACGAGCTTTTTGAGATCGTTCCAATGAGGGGGTCACACGGTGTGGTTCAACTGAAATCATCTTCGGAAATATTTTATAAAAAAAAAAATATTTAAAATAAATTTTGATGTCGATATATGGTTAACCGTCTACCCAATTTCAGCTCACTCTATTTCAACTCATCCATCACGCTAGTTCACTTTAGCTGGTCAGCAACATGATGTTCTCCCTTCAAAATAAGCTGTTGAACAAGCGTCATGAAATGTCTTATTTACTTTCATTCATTGATAACACCGGTATCTGGTAAAGATTCTTGCTTGAACAATTAATTAATTAGTTAATTTTATTTTATTTGTTAAGGCCTCCATCGCTATCCAAAGCTATCTCATGACCGTAACATACGGATGAAGTCAAGTTTACCTTACATCTATGCTGCCGACTTTAAAGGATTCCATCCCAAGGATTGGCTCTGTGTCCCATTTTACTGGAAATGTAGAACCTGTTTTCCGCACTAAACAAACAAGTACTTATTCACATCCAAGGGCTCCCACGGAGGGGGGGGGGGGGGTGATATCCCTCAATGATAGAATATCCCAGAAAGAGGCTGTACATCTTGGGTCACTAATTAGCCTTTCTCTTGGGAGATGGAGAATGGGAATGGAATGGCCCGGCGGGGGACTGGGTTGATATATGCCTCCTCGTAAGGTAAGAGAATCGCGACACGACCCTTTCACAACTAGAGGACGACACTTGGCCAAATATTTTTCTGGATAATAAAACAAATTTATTTATATATGAATGAGTTCGTTCCAATGAGAGGGTCATGACCTGTGTTTTTGAGTCAAAACTTTAAGAAAATAATAAAATTGAAACAGTTTTTTGTGAATACAGCTGGCAGGATGTAACTGTCACGTTAGGTGAAGGGTTAAAAGTGATATAGAACATAGTTATAGAGATAGAGAGAAAGAAAAGGCGAGATGGGAGAGAAAGACAACAAACCTACAAGCGTGACTGCATAATTCCTGTGAAAAGCCACCATGAAATGTCCTTGATCGACTGCGCATGTGTCATCTAGCCAATAAGAACGTATGTGGCATGAGGGTATCAATATTCCCCCTCCTCCATCTTTCCTCTACCTACATGCGTTCATACTTGTTTTACATTGCAAAGCAGTACTACAATAACTGTGCTTGAACACAGTGTGCAGCTGAATTAAATGCCAAATGATCGAACTTGATCAAATAATTCCCCGAGTATGGGCAGGCCATTGAAATCTAACCTGAGATCGGACCGATCGTGCCTTGTTTACTCCTGTGGTGAACTCTATTTTCCTGGACCCTTTTCAATCACCGTGGTGTGACACTAATTAGAAAACCTAAAATGATTTTTCGATTTTTCAGTAAATTTGTCTGATTAGTATTTACTGATAATTGTTCTCCACTTTAAATTACATCATTGGCAACTTGTCATGCTTTCGTCTCATCCTTCTCTCAATATTATCGCAGAACTGTTGGGATGACACTGATGAGGAATCAATATTTGATCAATGAATACAACCCGCCAAGATAATTCACATCCTACAACACAAAAACAAACATGTCGCCTGGTACTCTAGTCTAGGAACATAGGGATCAAAGAAGGTCAGAAACATCAACGCATGCACGCACACTTTTCTGGATTTGGGGTGCAGAAAATACCCTACAGGAAAAAAAAACTCATTATGAAAAAGCCATATAGAAAAAAAATACAAAAACACTCTAACAAAAATCACATTGGAACCCGTGGGTGGGGGGCGACATGCCAATAAGTTTATTCCAATAGCATCCATAATTGTACGCTATGAACAATAATAACAATCACCTATCCATATTTCTTGTATATTAAAGAAACTAAATGTTCTATATATTCAATAAAATCATAATAACCCTTTGCAAGCAGTTGTCAGAACAACAACAACATTTCAAGCAGGAAATTATTCCCATAATGCAACTTGAGGTCTGTCAAACAATATTTTCTTGGTTAAATTACAAGTTACATTATGACGGTAACAGAGATCATAATAAAACGGTCTTGTAATAATTAAATAAAAAAAAATCACTTTGAAATTAGAAGTTGAAAAAAAAAAATAAATTACCTAAAAATATTTTCGGGCTTAATAAGAAAATACAAATTAGGATTTATTTCCTACCCATGCGATGTTCGTTAGGGTGTTTTTTCATAGGCTTTTTCCTATATTTTTTTCCAGTAGGGGTCTTCTGTACTTGTACGTTTGTACCTACCGTTTGCAGAACTCTTGTGATTTTGATAATAATAATAATAATGCAATGTTAACGTCTATAATCCACCACAGCGCTCTCTGACTTACATTATTACCCCGTATCATTCCATGACATCTCAACTCAACTCAACGGAGCATACTTCCAGTGCTTCCCAGACGGGCATGCAGACAAACGCCTCAACAGGTCGCTATTTTAGGCCTAGGTACGGTGAGGATTGCGTAGTACTGATGGACATCCCCAACGTCGCAGAGTCACACACACAAAGTTCGCTGATCGCACACCAGCCACTATACTGGAAGCACCCGAATCAATGGCTGAGTGGTCACCCATCCAAGGATGAACCGCGCTTGACGTTGCTAAACTTCGGCGATCTAACGAGAACGAGAACCCGTCTCGCTATGCCAATGTTACCCACACTCCTAAATGATCATTAAAGATAATTTACCCTCTCCGTACACAAACATATTCTTGATTGGATATTCTTGATTGGATATTCTTGGCATTCAGGGGTTTGTCTGAAGTAGAGTATTGCTCACACCGGCCAAGCAAATGACATGTAATACTAAAGACTATATGCAATCGAAAGATTCAGGGACATATACCTAGGAACGTGGGAAGCATTTTGGAGTGTGTATGTGTGTGTGTGTGTGTGTGTGGGGGGGGGGGGGGGACACGGCCACAGAGGGCACGTACCAACTGATATATATAGGTGGTGGCCCATATGCATGAGTGGCATGGAAGGAATACAATACACATAGCTCAGTTTGCCTTCACGCTGAAAAAAATTAACAGTTTGGGCTTAAAATTTAACAAAAAATTTTGCCACCTTTTGGCTCTCTCCTCCTCCCTCCCTCCCTCCCTCTCTCCCTTTCCCTGCAAAAGTTTTTGACGTCTTAACATTTTAATAAAAGAATTCCTGCATTTAACCCTTTACCCAACCTAACGGCTAAAACTGGCCAGCGCTATTCACAAAAATCGCCAATTAATTTTCATTATGTTTTTAATTTTTTGTCTAAGAAACATAGGTTATGACACCTCTCGTTTCCAAGATGGGTCATAACCTATGTTTTCGAGACAAAAAAAAAAAAATACTTATTCAAGAATTTTGTTTACAGGTGTAGTCCTTTTTCATGTTAGGTAAAGGGTTAAAAACGTGAGCTATATGCTGGTGTCCTGTTTATATTTTAATTTAGTTTTATTTTCAGGCATTGGCTAAGACGTTTTATAACTTTTATCAACGCTTCTCTTTGCGCTTATAGCGCTAAGTTTGTGGGATGACCTTCAAAGAGACAACTTGTTGGTCTTACTCTATTCGAATAGTACATCAATAGCCAACAAATAGCCATGCTTACACTAACCATGGAGTGTGTTTCTTTCCACACAGGAAAAAGCCACCGTACGCCAAACCTGAAAAGACAAAACGCCCAGATAGCATGAAACCCACAGCTAAAGCTGCCACGGAGAATTATGACTGGTAGAAATCCTTCCGAAAACATTTATAATTGTTGTATGGCAGTTACGTCCCCGCAGTTCCGATGTGTTCTTTGTGCTATTAGGCACATAGAACACGTTGGAACGCGAGAACGAGTTCTGTAGTTCTTCCAATTCTACTTCATATTGATTGATATTCACTAGTGAAAGAAGTACATATTTTTTGAGTGTCAGAATGAGGTTTATTCATTGATTTTGTTTGGGTTTAATGAAACTTTCAACAGCAAGAGTCACCAGTGAGGTATTAACCAATGACAGGGTCCATAGGCTTTAGGTACTTTTTTGGCAATTCAGTCACCCACTACAGCTGACAGCCTGATCCTGGTACGGTAGGCACTATGCCGCTGTACATTGCCCTATGTCCATTTTGCGGGTCTCCAAATACATATGTACATATATCGCCACGGCGCAGAGTGCAAAGTGCATTTAACCATTTGAGCCACAAGGTGCGGGTAACATTGTCTCAGCAAAAAAAAAAAAAAAAAAATGACGGGCCCCTATCCCTGCGTGCCCCTAGGCTTCGGCCTAGTCAGCCTTATGAATAATGCGGCCCTGAGAGTCACATCGTGGCAGGCAGTTTTTTGAAGAAAGGGGAAACCGGAGTACCCACAGAGAAGCACCGAGACAATTTCTGACACCCCAACACACTTTGTACAAGCAGGGTTGGCCGCGATTGAAGGCAAGCGCACCATCGAGGTGCAAAATGCACTTAAATACACAACGCCACCGTGGTCCCATCCTAAATCACAGGTTGAGGCTATCTGATGGCAAAATACACATCAAAACTCTAAAGAAATCAAGAATTCGTTGATAAAAACAAAAAAAAAAATCTTGATTTCTTGCGAATTTTGAAGATTATGCTATCTTCAGGTAACATCAAACAAGGAGTAAGGGAACACGAACATTTTCAAAGTTTGTCCAAAAGCATTTTTCACCAAACATTTTTAATTTTTGCAACGGTTTTTTTTCACTCTGGCTTCTTTCGAACATCTGTTAGGTCAGAACCCTGTTTACATGAGTTTTTCTTCGAATTTCGTTTGTTTCATCGTTTGTGTGTTACGTTTCTTGTTCTTGTGTTTGTATCCTGAAAAAGGTCTTCGGAAGACTGAAACTGCTTTTTTCCTTTGATGTTTGGTGTTTAATTTAAACCAATATTTTTCGCTTTGTAACAGTACATCTTCCAGATCCAGCGCATATGAAACAGTTGTGAATCTCAGAATATAATCTGTTTTCTATTCATACTTTTTCATGGTCTAGGATATGAAGAAATTATAACTTTTTATATTTGATACAGTGCTATTAAAACAAGTTGCTGAATAACTTCAAAATTAATTTACGATCATCATTTTGTGTTATTCCAAATTACAAACATTTATTCCGGGAAATATATCTTTGAATCGAAGGAGGGACCAGCGGCTTTGGGTTGAATGAAATAGCAACAAAATTTAAATGACGATTTCTGTTTATAACGTTGGGCCAGCGGCGCAGTCATTAGGGATTTGGAGACTCTTTCTTTCCCCACTCTTCATGGAAAATGTCAATCTTATATGCGTTTATGCCTGAAATCCATTAATCCATTGAATCAGAGAGCCCACTTTTCCCACCCAGAAACGTGATACGTCATAATTTCAATAAGTGGGGTGACCGCGAAGTGAATGTGTGGAAAACCAATCAATATCTTCAACTTGCAACTTGCAAGCGGGATGCACGTTGAAAATATTAATCGGTCTAGCCCCCATATCAGATTAGATTAAATTTTAATGACAATTTACACCCACGAGGGGCCGATACCTGACCAACCATACATAAGTAATACAATAACATACACACTAAAAACTAAAGTGTTAAAACTGACACTTTGAAGGTGGTAAACCCATTCTAACTCTTAAGGTTTGATTTTAACACTCAAAGTGCAATGCTTTAAGCACTTAACCATTACAATCGTCAGACATCTGAAACTTGAATGGATGGCACTTCCCATGTGTCTAGCATTGGTGGTTCTTCCAGAATCGTCCATAATTTGATTTGTGCTTGGTGGGTACATAATTAAAAGGACACAACGCAGATGACGCGGATCAGGCTCGATAGTTCGAGCCTGATCCACGTCATCTGCGTTGTTTCCTTTTAAGTGTCGCGACATTACACTTGTCAAGTGGTATTATTGTAACACCTGTCAAGTTCTGGGATATCTGCACTTGAACAAAGTGCTAATTCAGCACTTAGTAAGTGTTAAATACGGCACTTCAAGTGTAGTTTTTAACACTTTAGTTTTTAGCGTGTAAAAGAATAAGAGTAACAAATTAATAACAATAATATGATGATGATGATGATTTCGAAGGCGCGCAGGGACGGTATGGGGGACAAGCCCCTTTCGACCCTCTGTGGCTGTATAGGATGGCTTTCACATGTCAAGGCGTGTTGACGGAGGAAAAGGATCCGGTACTCGGCAGGTGTCTTCGGTAGTGTCCAGTAATAACAATATATCATATGTTATTTATATGTGATGATCTGTTTTCGGTGAAACACCGAACCATGTTACAGATGATTCCACATAATTCGAATTTTTTTTGATTTCTCAGAACAAAAACAAATTTTCCTTTGTCGTTTAAATGCTTAGATTGAATTTGCTCAAACTATAACTTGCGATCATTTTCATATTTTTAACATTCCATCAAAAAGTGTTCTTCTGAAAACACTTCTTCATATAATGAATACGGACTCCTTTATTTTCCTCATATAATAAAATGGACTCTTGCAATTGCTGCCACTGAACTGACATGGAAGATACTACCAAGGTTCCAAGGGGAGAACTATTTCATTTACTCGCACTAGAGTATTTCTTGGGTCATTTTGCTTTTGTCATTACTTCTCTTTCTACTCTCTAAAATCAGTTGGGTTAAAATCAACCCAAATAAACTGGGTTGAGTGAATATGAACCAAATTGGGTTCATATTCACTCAATCCAGTTTAGTTGGGTTAATTTATAACCAAACTGTTTTTAGAGTGTATGCGCTTAACCCTTTACCCAACGTTACGGCCAAAACGGCCAGCGCTATTCTCAAAGAAGGCCAATTAATTTTCATTATTTTCGCATTTTTTTCTCAAAAGCATAGGTTATGACCCCTCATTGGAACGAACTCGTCGAGCTCGTTCCAATGAGGGGTCATAACCTATGTTTGTGAGACAAAAAATCAGAAAAATTAGTCATTCAAGAATTTTTTTGGCAAATGTCAGCTTTTCAAGTTAGGCAAAGAGTTAAACCTTTACCTAACGTAACGTCCAAAACCGACCAGCGCTATTCTCAAAAATCGCCAATTAATTTTCATTATTTTTTTCATTTTTTGTCTCAGAAACATAGGTTATGACCCCTCGTTGGAACGAGCTCGTTCCAACAAGGGGTCATAACCTATGTTTTGGAGACAAAAAATTAGTTATTCAAGAATTATTTTTGCAAGTGTCGTCTGCTTTTCAGGTTAGGTAAAGAGTTAAGCCTTCAAAATGTACTCAGAGTGCTCTAATTGGCGTGGGATGTTATTTTACTCATCCCGGGGGAAAACTTGGTATTTCACCTATAGGGGCGGTGAGGGTGGGGGGGGGGGGGGGCACAAACTCTTAACCAAGCACTAGGTGAAAAGACACAGGGAGGCGGAAACATACTTCTGTTGACACGGACCTGCGCCGAGCTAAAGTTACCGTCAACGGTGTCTGATAAAAGGTTAAAAGCGCCAGCTATATATGGTCTTTATGATGTAACGCGATCATTGGCGCCCCTTAAATCATTGTGATAAGCTTATGACATATTTCAACAAGTAGATCTGTTGCAGCTTGTTTTATGCGTTGTCTCTGTTTACTCCAAACCACACATGCATGTTACTGTGTATCGTACACAGTATCAAACATTTCTTTAATCCGTCTTAATGAGATCTACATGCTTGACGAAATTTCCAGGACCAATAAATGCCAAAAGGAAGAAAAAAACAATCGATCACACTTTAACTCTTCAAACGCCTTATCTCACAGACAACAACAATGTCAAGCGCTGTTCGTTAGTAGCTCGATTTTTAAGGTTTTTGTAAATATCACCTTTTGTCTCGGAATGGAAAGCCTCCCCCCCCCCCCCCCCCCCCCCCCCCGTTAACCTGTCTCAGTGGGAGGTCATACGACGTGCTTTTAAAGAGAAAAAGAAAACAATATAAAATGCCCAAAGAGAAAAACAAGTACAAAAAACACAGCACTTTTATAAACAGTGGCCACTTTAACCCTTTACCTAACATGAAAAGCAGACGACACTTGCAAAAAAAATTCTTGAATAATTATTTTTTTTTCATTTTTTGTCTCAAAAACATAGGTTAAGACCCCTCGTTGGAACGAGCTCGACGAGCTCGTTCCAACGAGGGGTCATAACCTATGTTTTTGAGACAAAAAATGAAAATATTTTGAAAATTAATTGGCGATTTTTGAGAATAGCGCTGGCCGGTTTTGGCCGTTACGTTGGGTAAAGGGTTAACCATTTGCTGGACGTAACGTCCATATTAGGTCAGCGCGATTTACATACATTCCAATTCAAATTTTATTATTTTTAAATTTGTCCCTAAAAATAGCTTATAATGTTTCCCTAAATTGAGTTCGACAACTTGATTTCTTGTAAATCTGTTTTGAGGCCCAAAAAGGAACATTGGTCGTGATTTGGAAACTTTTTGGAAAATGATGCCTCTATCCATGTTGGTTAAATTGTTCTTTACTCCTTTGGACCCTGGTGGTATCTTCCATGTCAGCTTAATGGCAGCAATCGGAAGAGTCCATATTTATTATCTGGGTGTTGACCAAATCATATTTTCAACGTGCAACCTTGAGGCTGCACGTTGAAAATATTGACTGGTCTACCCCACACATTCACTTAGCAGCCACTCCCCATAATGAAATTATGGCGTATCATGTTCCTGGGTGGAAAATGGTTAACCAAGTAACTACAAGGTAACTAGACGATGCACATGATGTACGAGGTTCCAGATCTTTTCAATAGAACACCAATGAGGATTTATGCCACCGAAGTTCTTGATAAAAAATATTTTCAAATTACTAAATTATTATTCATTTCTGCTTAACCCTTTACCCAACGTAACGGCCAAACCGGCCAGAGCTATTCTCAAAAATCGCCAATTAATTTTTATTATTTTTTCATTTTTTGTCTCAAAAACATAGGTTATGACCCCTCGTTTGAACGAGCTCGTCGAGCTCGTTCCAACGAGGGGTCATAACCTATGTTTTTGAGACAAAAAATGAAAAAAATTAGTTATTCAAGAATTATTTTTGCAAGTGTCGTCTTCTTTTCAGGTTAGGTAAAGGGTTAACGGAACGTGTTTTAGCGCGGCTTGTTCAAATTCGAAACACAGTTGTCGACATATATCACTGCAGTAAGAAAGGATTTAGTGTATATGCCTTGTGATATACTGTGTATTTACAAACACGTGACTGTTCCGATCAACTCGAAAGCACCCCCACACTACCCATTAATTAAGTTGTGAGTTCCAGGGGAAGAGTTCTCAGAAATATGGTGGATTGGTTGATTGGTTGAGTGACTGGTGATATACCGATGTGGCATTTTATAGTCTATTCAAGGGTAATGCTTGAATTCCGGGAATATTTTATTTTGCAAGTGTTCCAAGGAGAAATGTGTCGTGCAGAACTGTACGACTCGTGCTTGTAGACAACTGAAAAATGTTTGTCAAGTCAGCCTCTCCGAATATCTGTCCCAATATCAGACAGTATCTTCTCTGTTAAATTATTATTTTAACAAAAGATTATATCGTCAAATTTATAATTTATTTATATTATTTATTGGGGTTTAACCCCACTTTCGACAGCCAGGGTCATCTCATGTTGGACAGTTTTACAGGTACCGGAAGTCGGATTACCCGGAGAGAACCACCCAGCAACGGCGATCAACTGCCAGACTCTTCAACGAACTAATTCCACACACGCTGGATTAGCATTGGTTGAAGACAAGCGCACCATCGACGTGCAGTACGCCTTAATACACAGCGTCACCGTGCCCCGTGGTCAGTTGGGATTAAGTGCCTTGCCCAAGGACACAAAACATAGGTTAATACACAACGTCACCGTGCCCCGTGGACAGTTGGGATTAAGTGCCTTGCCCAAGGACACAAAAACATAGGTTATGACCTCTCATTGGAACGAGCTCGACAAGCTCGTTCCAATGAGGGGCCATAACCTATGTTTTTGAGACAAAAAATTATAAAAATAATGAAAAATGAAAATTAATTGGCGATTCTTGAGAATAACGTTATGTTAGGTAGAGGGTTAAAATAAACGTCAAGATTAAAATGTTTACGAACTCGCGGTTTATTAAGACAAAAGCCAAAACTGATTGTGCTCAAAAGTAACGTATCCGCATTTTGTTTAGAAAATTCTGGACAATTAGGACAAATTTTAGTAGGAACGTGCATTGTGTCCGCCCTACCTGCATTCGCCCGACACTGGTAAAAACAGCGTCCCACTAAGAGTGTTACCTAAATTATTCTGAAAAATCGCCCCGCCCCCATAGTGCATTTTCCAACATTAGTCAACGTGAAAAAGAGATTTCCAGTGGCAACAAACCAAACAACCACACGGCCGGCAAAATGAAAATTGTGTGTACAATCTCATTATATTCACGTTCAAAGAAATGTCGCTTTACGATGCACATATTAAATGAGGTTTTGTATTTATATGAAAAGAAAAGCGCATTTAAAATGCTGATATAAATCTGTTATATTGAAACGGAATTCCGTAGATACAACATTTATCGAGTACGTTGTGGGGGACATTCAATTTTGGTTTATTTTTCATAGGTCCAAATCCGGAAGGCCCTTATTGAACTTTAGCGCCTTGTGATATCCTGCGGTTAAGTATTTGAGAAGAATAGAACGACATCGCAAGCACGCGAATCAAGTGTTTCTGTGATTGAATATCGAGCGTACCTGTGGTAAAAGAGCCCATGTAACCTTTCAGATTGTCGATCCTTCCCCTACCGCAACGCCTATAACAACACTTGTCATTCAAAACTTTAACAAACGTCAAATACATAGTTCATGTCCTCCATTTGAACGAGCTTGTCGAGCTTGTTCCAATAAGGGTCATACAGTTAAACACCGGACTCAGTGCTTGCGTTTCGTTCGATGCAACGAAGTCATATTTTGATATCAATTTGGAGTTTCGAAATAGTGTGAAAATCTAATATGAGCCATGCTGTAAAACATTAGTAAAACAACTAACAATACCAATACTATAAAACGTTTACTGTTGTATTTTCGAAAATTGTATTCTCTAGTTATGACTTTAAATTGGCTGAAATGAACCATTAGCATTTTCAGATCAATAGCAAATTGTCATATCTTTTAAAATGCTAATGATTCATTTTAGGAAGTTATATTAATAGGTAAAGAATAGAGTTCTAGAAAATACAATTGTAAAGGTTTTATATTATTGGCTCCAGGCCGAACCTCCTGCTGGTTACGATTGGAACGATTTGTTTATTCAACTCCTGTTTGCCCCAAAAGAATGGGAGTATACGAATAACTGAAAAAAAAACCCTGACAAATAAATAATAAATTAATAACGCATGGACTCGATGGTAAACATTAACCCTTTACCAAAATAACGGCAAAAACCGGCCAGAGCTATTCACAAAAATCGACAATTATTTTTCATTTTTTTGTCCCCAATACATAGTTTATGACCCCTCTTTGGAACGAGCTCGACGAGCTCGTTTCAATGAGGGGTCATAACCTATGTTTTTGAGACAAAAAATGAAATAAATGAATTATTCAAGACTTTTCTTTCCAAGTGTCGTCTGTTTTTCATGATAGGTAAAGGGTTAACATTGCAGTATCAACGGTAGAGCACAATAATAAACGGCGGTAAACATTTCAACATATCAGCAGCAGAGCACAATGATAAAGGCGCACTCTCTGTCTCTGTCTCTGTCTCTGTCTATTTCTCTATTTCTCTCTCTCCCTCTCTCCTCTCTGTCTTGCGCAACAGGAGTAAAACACAGGCGTTCGACATGGGCCAAAGATCATGAAAAAATGGTGTATTTGAAGGCTTTTTGACAAATTATGTATTTTCCCATGATTAAGTATTATACGAGAGACAATGACAATGTAAATGAACTCGCTGGCTTAGAAGATATCTACCTGCCTTATTCAAACTCACTGAAAAACCAAATGCGTGAATTTGTAGCCAAGATATTGATGTTGATGTCATCCGGTTGCCAAGTTAAAGATATTGATGTCATCCGGTAGCTGAGACATTAAGCTTTCCATTGGTTTTCACTTGCCGAAATTAAATACTTCTTAACGTCAAATACATCTCGGTAACGAGGCACGTGCTTCTCGGTCGGACACGGTTGCAGACAGTGAGTAGACTTCCCATTGGTTGTTGTATTTGAGACAGAAAAATACGGGAATCCTTCATTTTTAATTATCTACCAATGGGATGGCGAAGTCAGGTTTTTCTACCAATGGGATTGTGAGGTTAAGTTCGATGCGATATCGTAAAGTATGGCGACGGGCGGAAGGAAATTTCTGTTTGAATTGAAGAGGATTGCAAATGCATATTTTCAATTTTATAACCCCCAAGAGGCACTGAAGCCCCAATACCATACTCTATGATTAGTGTGGCGATGATTAGATAGAGCGACAATCGTAGTTAGAAAATGGGACGTTCCGTTTGATAGATTTGATCAATTGTTTTGATCGACCCAGTCAACTTTCTGTTCACAGCAGTGTCCGACCTCGAAAAAAGTGACTCGTTCCCGAGATATATTTCACTGTTTTGGCATAAAAAATATTTAATTTGGGTAAGCCGTATACCAACGTAACGCTTAATGTCTTAGCTATCGGATGACATCAATATCTTGACTACAAATCAACAACTTTGGTTTCTCTGTGAGTTTGAATAAGGCAGGTAAATATCTTCTAAGCCAGCGAGTTCATTATTTTGTCTCTCTTATAATACTTAATAATGGGAAAATTTATAATTTGTCAAAAAACTTCAAAGACACCATTTTCATGATCTTTGGCACATGTCGAACACCTGTGGAGTAAAATGGACTGAACAACCAGAAAACAAGATAAACCTTTAGCGGGTTGGTTGATTGATTGATTGATTAAACGGTGATTCCTTATTTCACAGTAAACATATACACAATAATAAACAATACTAATGAAAATAAAATCACATAAAACACATATGTATACCGTGGGGGATAAAATAGCCAGATTGGCTGTCTTCCTGTTATCCCCAATTCAAATTCTATTGCAACATTGTACTGGACGTTATGAAATTTTAACCCTTTACCCAACGTAACGGCCAAAACCGGCCAGCGCTATTCTCAAAAATCGCCAATTACTTTTCAAAATATTTTCATTTTTTGTCTCAAAAACATAGGTTATGACCCCTCGTTGGAACGAGCTCGTTCCAACGAGGGGTCATAACCTATGTTTTTGAGACAAAAAATGAAAAAAATTAGTTATTCAAGAATTTTTTTTGCAAGTGTCGTCTGCTTTTCATGTTAGGTAAAGGGTTAAACAAAGTGCAAGTCATGCCTTGCCCTTTTGAGTTGTTATTTGCCTCATTAGATTCTGTCGCCATAACACGCTGAATCAAGTGATTGGGTATGTATATTACTTGGACTAGATCGAAACAAACGAATAATACAAGACTAATATGGGACTTGGTGGTTGCTGTGTGATTCAGACTCCCCACCACAAGACCAGCCTTCACCATTGACCAAAGCAGTGCAATCTGTCTATCCTGAACACTATTTGGCTGGGCTTAACAGAGACAAATACTGTGACGAACTTGAAAGATAATTTGGTATCACATATAATTTTTATTGTTACTAATTTCTTTTTTTTTAGTGTCGCCTTTATCATCACTGTTATACACTTGGGGTCCATCGTGACGTCAACATAGGTAGAAATCATTTATATAGTCAATGGTTTGTGTCTAACCTGTTCATTATTATAAAGGGGTTTCCCCGAGAAACACTAGCTATCAGCTCCTTTGTTACCAGTAATAAAATAAAAAAAGTACACAAAGGTGAACTCTTACTATCGGCTGCAGTCCATGCAATAGGGATTATTACAGTGAACATCATTCATGTACGCGTCTATAAATTTATTTGAAAGTTTTCTCTTGAAGGCGGTACACGCTAAAAACTCAAGTGTTAAAAACTACACTTGAAGTGCTGTATTTAACACTTACTACGTGCTGAACTAGCACTTTGTTCAAGTGCAGTTATCCCAGAACTTGACAGGTGTTACAATTTATTTATTTATTTATTGATGTTTTTAAGGTCACATATTTATGCACAATGGCTAATCATGACCGTGACAGTTTGACGGGTGGAGGAAGCCGGAGTACCCGGAGAGAACCACCGAGCAACGACGAGCAGCTGCCAGCTCCCCAACATCGTAACTCCGCACTGCGGATTGGTTGAAGACATGCGTACCATCGACGTGCAGTACGCCTTAGTACACGGCGTCATCGTGCCCCCACACGGGCAATGGGGATGAAGTGTCTTGCCCAAGGACACAACGCGGTTGCCGCAGGTGGGATTCGAACCGAGGACCTCTCGGCTTGCAGCCTGCACCTCTACCTACTGAGCCACCGCGCTCCCCTGGTGTTACAATAATACCACTTGACAAGTGTAATGTCGCGACACTAAAAAGGAAACAACGCAGATGACGCGGATCAGGCTCGAACTCTCGAGCCTGATCCGCGTCATCTGCGTTGTGTCCTTTTAATTATGTACCCACCAAGCGCAAATCAAATTATGGATGATTCTGGAAAAACCACAAATGCTAGACACATGGGAAGTGCCATCCATTCAAGTTTCAGATGTCTGACGATTGTAATGTCTAAGTGCTTAAAGTATTGCACTTTGAGTGTTAAAATCAAACCCTAAGAGTTAGAATGCGTTTAACACCATGAAAGTGTCAGTTTTAACATTTAGTTTTTAGTGTGTACTACTGCAGATTGTACGTAGTTCATAATCTAATTCGTTCCACAGTTTTGGGTAGGCAAATGTTGGAAATTGGTCTAGAGACTTCGTCCTTGTACGCTTAATATCTTATGGATAAGATTGTCTTTTCATTCCAGATCTCGTATTTGTCATCGAGAAGAAATTATTAAATGAGACGGGCAGCGTTTTGTTTTGGGAATCAATCGGGTTATCTTAAGAAAAACACCAGTCTAATTCTGCTGGGAATTTGACGTTGTTCTTGGATGTTTGTTTACCCACTTTGCGCGCAGGTGGCCGTTGATGTTATCTGACGTGCCTTTACTTCAGAGATATACAGGTTTTCTCTCCTGCCGCAGTGTTAACCGCGATATAACCTGAGATGTCGATATGGGCGTTAAGCGCCAATAAATAAATTCCCGCCACAGTGAGAGATATTTCAATCAATAAGTATTTAATTCCCTTGAAAACATCAAAATCCTAACATCATTTGTGGATCTACCAGGTGTAATAATAAAACGACGGCTGTGGCGAGTTATCATTTCTGATTGCAATGTCATAAAAATGTTGATCAAATCAAGTCTCCAACGAACCATCAGCATTTTCAAGGCTCTGCCAATCTGCCAGTTGGCAAATTGCCACATCTTTTAAAATGCTAATAATTTATTTTAGTGAGTTATATTAACTGGTAGAGTGCTAAATTATTTTTGGTCTGCAAAATTTGTCGACATATCTTTGCCTTGTTAAAATTTATGGGAGAGTGCCCTTGGGCACTCTCCCATAAATAGTAACAAAGCAAATCCTTAACGACCAAATAATTTCATCTCAAAGATAACAATACAATACAATACAATACAATAAACTTTATTCACTTTTCTGAATAAATACACAGTGGGCATGAAGAACATCGACTGGATATGAAGACTTTAAGATTGGTTACCTGTACTTCGGATGAAAGCCCAAATATGGACTTCCAGCACTCTTACCAGTTAATAGGTAAAAATGTAATTTTAGAAAATACAATCTTAGAAGTTTTATAGTATTGGGTATCACAGAAAATAATCTTTATTACAGTTTTCGTATTCACTCGTCCGGAATATATCAATTTGTCGGAAAAGTCGAGTGAATATGAACGTTGGCGATGGCCAATTTGAGGGGTAGACTAGTTCCAGGTCGCAACGGCGTCGAATTTCTTAGAATTAGGCTGATGGTCTGAGATCTTGTATCTTGGTCTACAAAATGACTAGAGATGTTGTTTACCAAATATCTGTACAATTTTGTGCCACCAAAGTCATTGTTTTCTTTCCTTTGGCATTTGCAATGATAAAATTCCATATACGAATTCGAACTTCCGCATAAATAGTTGTGTGCTGGTTATGCTTTGGTTATGCTTTGCAGCAAATTTGCAATTATTGCTTGGGTGGAATCTCCACTCTGCGGGTGATTTAGTGGTAATACACTCTCCACGTACTTATCAGGGTTGGAACTGTTTTAAAATAACTTCGGACAGCGGCTTTCCAACGGATAACACAAAGATTGCACCTCCTAGTTTTACAACTAAAGAACTTTCTGTGCCAATTCAATGCGAGTTTGGTTCAATGAAGATCGTATTGTTTTGTCAACACAATTGCGTGAAAAATAGCTGCAAAATCTATTTTGTTTTACTTTTGCAGAAGTGCGTCACAAAAAAGATCTCTCACTATGCTCGAACGATTCTTAGAAACAAATGATTTTCTATGACTTCAACGGCAAAATTGGGCAAACACTTTTGAAACTGGCGTTAACCTCAAGACAAGTACATGTTATATACATGCAACGCAATAGAAAACTAACCTTCAAGTTGAATGATGTTGACAAATGAACTAAAGTACCAAAAGTATTGTTTTTGATGCCGCGCCGGGATCGAGATAGATGTGTCCAAGGTACACACGAAGGGAGTCAAAATGAATTTCCAGTAACATTTTAGTAAATTTTACGAAACCGAGAAAACTCGTTTCTCTTTCTTTATGGCAAATATGCGAATGTACCAATCGCTCCATAAACATACGAGAATAACAATAACAACTAGAACACGACATCTTTGAAACACAAGTCCACCATATTAAACACATGTTATGATCACATGGTGCAATATTTCAAAATCGCATCCCTGACTTATCTCGTCACGAAAATCGACTTTCGCTAAAGTTTTCTCCCCTGAAAGTATTAAAAGACGATGAAGGTGCAATTAAGAGGCATGCGGTTGCTGAGAAAACACATACGACATCAGTAGAAAATAAAGCGAAGTTTTCCTCTTGTTAATTTTAATAAGCGAAATCAACTTGGACTTCAATCCGAATGGTCCACGGTTCGACCTCTACTAGGGTTAACTGTGTTGTGCCCTTGGGCAAGGCACTTAAGTCCGGTTGCCCACGTGGGGGCATGGTGGCGCTGTATACTAAGGCGTACTTGACGTCGATGGTGCACTTGACTTCGACCAATGCTGACCCTGCTTCTGCAGAGTTAGTTCGCTGAGGAACCTTGACGGTTGCTCGATGGTTCTCTCTCGCTACTCCGGCTTCCCCACACGATAAAACTGTCCGACACGAGGTGACACTGGCTATCGAAAGTGTCGTTAAACCCGTATGATGAGCTAAGGTCACCGGATAATGTCCACTATTTTCATAAAATCGCCCAGAACTCCCAGTAGTTCTCTCCTGACACGTTTGGGGTATCTCTACCCCAGACCTCGACTCGGAAAATCGCAAGTTGAAAATGAAGTTTTTTGGTATTAAGGATGGAATGAACTTAACAGCTTGATAATCTGTTTGTTATGCATTGTTGGTCAGAAAGTAAAGAACTCACACATCACAGCCTCCGGCCTCAAACACGCCACGCCATCTCGAGCTCTAAAATATATATTTTGAGTAATCAACACAAATGTCTGAAAATCGAGAACTGTGTGATCCAAATGAATATGCTTCTAAGTTTAAAATCTCGGATTGCATTCTTGATAATGAAACCACCACACAAGATTCTCGATTAACCCCTTACCCAACGTAGGGCCCAAACCGGTCAGCGCTATTCTCAAAAATATTTAATAGTTTTCATTTTCTTTTTCATTTTTTTCTCAAACGAGGAGTCATAACATGTTTTTGAGACAAAAAATGAAAAAAATTAGTTATTCAAGAATTTTTTTGCAAGTGTCGTCTGCTTTTCATGTTAGGTAAAGGGTTAATAATTCAAAACATGATTGCAAGCATATATAAATTGCTTTGCACCCGTTCTTGGCACAATGCATTAACGAGATAAACATGATATCAAAAATCAGTCAGATTTTACGGGATTATGCAACAATAATCATACGCTTGTCACGGAGAAAGGTAGACACTTTCACATATGGCCTTACAAATTCAAATTTGCACAATTTTTCCCCGAGCGGACGCAAGAATAAAGCGCATTTTTGCAATGGAATCTAAAAGACAATACACTCAAAAATCAGTTGGCTTAAAATGAACCCAAATCAGCAGAGATGAGTGAATATGAACCCAATTGGGTTCATATTCACTCAACCCAGTTAATTTGGGTTCGTTTTTTAACCCAATAGATTTTCGAGTGTATTTGTAGATCAGACCATCACAGTCTCCTTCGTTCATTTCTTGGGTGGTTTTATCGGCAACCTTGGATTTAAGCAGATTATGAAAAATATAAACGTTTGTGATGTGATTTCCTGTAAAAAAAGAGATTATACCAACAAAGTCAAGGAAAATAAAGTGTGGTGGGGATATTTCTGCTGCCAATGGGAAAAGAAAAATATATTATTTCCCCGACTTCATTTCACCTGTCTTGCTGAGCGGAAGAGGTTCAATGTCTTTTTCAGAGAAAAAAATAACTGTCACGCCAATTGAAAGCCCGTGAGTAGAACGTTGTAAGGCCTAAGAAGTATCCAGAGAGTGAAGGTAAAACCATGGCAAAACAACCCAAGGAATAGAAGAGAAAGAGTACAGTTTTAGGAATGCCAGACATGAAAATGTACAAGGCTAAGATTTTTTCAGGAAAACTGTTACTGCTACCACTCCCCAACCCCTCCTACCCCACTCGCGGCAATGTCATTGAACACTGTGAGTTAAATATTTAGCATACTCGTAAACTGTCTCTTCATTGTTGACTGTTCACAATGTTTTATTTCACTTTTTCTACACCGCCCTGCATCTTTACAGCCTTGTACATAAAGCTCCCCCTTCCGCTTTCTTTCTTCATCTCTCTCGTGTCCCACCCCACCCATTCCCAGGAATATACGCCCTACTTCCCAGTTCCTGAGAGTTGGGGTTGAGTTCTGTTACTGCATTACTTACGATCTTTTCCAGGGGCCAATACTATAAAACGTTTACAATTGTATTTTCTAGAATTGTATTTTCTAGTTATGACTTAAAATGAATCATTAGCAGTTTCAAAGATATGTCAATTTGCCAGTTAGCAAATTGACATATATTTTAAAATGCTAATGGTTCATTTTAGTCAGTAATATTAATAGGTAGAAAATACAGTACAAGAAAATACAATTGTACCAGTTTAAAGGATTTGGCTTCCGGTCTCATGACCAATATTGGCCGTTTTGTTGTATTTTTATTATTCTTCAGTCTGACGACGAACGACGACCAACTCCTGATGATGAACAGCAGGGAGATGATCAACAGCAAATGAATGATGACGAAGAGCAGGCACAAACAGGAGATGGTGATGATGCTGGAGACAAGGGGAAAGAAGAATACGACGAAGATGATCCAAGAGTGGACAGTAAGTTTTGCTTACAAGCTATTGAAATACCGATATTAAATTATTCAAGAATACAGAACCATTTAAACCATTTCTATTTTAGAACCGAATCCTACTATCTATGCATGCGCCCCTAAATGTTTAAAAAAATAACGCAAAGATATCCCACAAAACATGGAATTGTATCCTAACACCGGTTAACATTGACGTTTGATGCAGACCGGTAAGCTTACACATGCCAGACCATTATTTTAGAAAAGTGTATTTTAAAGCTGACACCCCCCCCCCCCCCCCCCCCCCCCCATACACACACACACTTGTTATTCCCGATCTACTTATGAGCTACCGGTACTGCAGTTTCGTATTCAATGCGGACAGAAAATGTGCTGGGAAAATGCCTGCATGGTAGAAGATTGTCCGGGTAACTCGATTTCTTCGAAAAAGAATTGAAAAGCACCAGCAGAATTCGACTAATGAGGTCTGTTACAACCAGTAGTGTATAAATTTACCAGTAATGTCGAAATCGACCAGTAATGTCGAAAAAATTAACCAGTAATGTCGAAATCAACCAGTAATGTCGAAAAAATCGACCAGTAATGTAAAAATCCGTAATGTCGAAAAATTAACCAGTAGTGTCAAAAAGTGACGACCAAAATGAGGAGCACTAACACTTGCCGACGGGGGAGGGGGGTATAGCCACCCCCCCCCCCCCGATGACACCCCTGGTCGTGTGCTTTAATGACTGACTATTATAATGTCAGTCACTACCCGATATTTGCTACATGTCTATTGCTACCTGTCATTTTACCTACATCCATCAATCAGTCAGTCTGCGTCACCCGCATGTACGTGGGGAGCACTATTAGCTCAATCGAGAAATTGCCTCGCAATTCAATTTGATGAATATCCGGGTTCCATTCCTGACGAGGTCAGTTAAGTTGTGTCCTTGGGAATGACACTTTATCCCAGGTGCACGTTGACTTCGTGTGCCAAGCCACATGCCGAAATTACACGTGTATGGTGCGCGTGCTTTAAACTAAGTGTCGTAAACGAAATCAATCAATCAATCAACCAACCAATCAATCTTTGTATGTAGGTCTGCCTGTCTTTCCGTCATTCAGTTGTCTATCCACGTCTAGGGGTTAACTTTCACACGCCACATTGCTATCTTTCTGTCTGGATTTCTGTCCGTCTGCCCGGATGCTGCTAACCTGCCTGCCTACACACTTGCCAGCCTACATGTGTGACTGTATGTCTATCTGTGCGAGCGCTAAATACTAGACTAAATATTTCAGCGTCGTATCAATTCATTATCTATCCAGAGAGAGAGAGAGGGGGAAGGAGGGAGAGAGAAAGAGAGAGAGAGAGCGAGAGAGAGAGAGGAGAGACAGAGACAGAGAGAGGGGGAGACAGAGAGAGAGAGAGAGAGTTGGACAAAGACAGAGGGAAAAGGCGATAGGGAGAGAGCGATAGAGAGAGAAAGAAGGGAGAGAGAGAAAGAGAGATAGGGGTAGGGGCAGAGGGATAGATAGATAGATAGATAGATAGATAGATAGATAGATAGATAGAGATAGAGATATATATATATATATATATATATATATATATATAGAGAGAGAGAGAGAGAGAGAGAGAGAGAGAGAGGGAGGGAGAGAGAGAGAGAGAGAGAGAAGAGAGAGAGAGAGAGAGAGAGAGATAGATAGATAGATAGATAGATAGATAGATAGATATAGATAGATAGATAGATAGATAGATAGATGATAGATAGATAGATAGATAGATAGATAGATAGATAGATAGATAGATAGATAGATAGGGTAAAGGCAGAGAGAGAGAGAGAGAGAGAGAGGGAGGGGGGGTGGGGAAAGAGAGCTGGGCAAAGACAGACGGAGAGGGGGATAGAGAGAATGATGGAGAGAGAGAGAGAGAGAGAGAGAGAGAGAGAGAGAGAGAGAGAGAGAGATGGGATAAAAAGAGGGGGAGATAGATAGAGAGAAAGAGGAGAGAGAGAGAGAAATAGAGAGAGAGAGAGAGAGAGAGAGAGAGAGAGAGAGAGAGAGAGAGAGAGAGAGGGAGAGAGAGAGAGAGCAAATAGGATGGGATATGTTGTGCATATGAAAGAGGGAAATAATTGTTAAACATAAAATTCCATATTTACTGGGGGGTAAATGTGTTTAAACTTGCGCGAAAATGGTTAAAAGTCGATAAATATAGGCAAAAGTACAATTTGAGCAACCCGAAAAAATATTGAAATTTTTGCGAAAAATCGTCATTTTGGTCGTCACTTTTTGACACTACTGGTTAATTTTTCGACATTACGGATTTTTACATTACTGGTCGATTTTTTCGACATTACTGGTTGATTTCGACATTACTGGTTAATTTTTTCGACATTACTGGTCGATTTCGACATTACTGGTAAATTTATACACTACTGGTTGTAACAAGGTCCCATTAACCGAAACTTTGCTTGAACTAAATACAATAATTTTAATAAGGTTACTTCCTGGTTTGGTGCAGTGTTTTGAAGCTGTATTTATACCATGATTACCTATTCTACTATATACTATTCCAAACAAATAGGGATATCTAAACGAATGTTGATATTTCCGGAAAATGGTACTGGATACGCGTGATTGGACACATCAATATGTTTTTACCTACCCAAAGCCAGCCGTATCCCATGAGGCCGAATACGGCTGGCTTCGGGTTGGTAAAAACCCGTACCACGTGATCAGACACGGGGTAACGAATTTATCTATTGACTTTCTATTTTAGAAGTACAATCTATTTCATGTGTGAACACACACAGCATGAGATCTTTTATCTTCCATTGTTGAGCCATACAGGTTTCTGTGGAATTTTCGTGCAAAAGAGTTTTTATGAATATATGCCGATATGACTAGTGTAAAAAAAGAATTATGTATGGACAATTTGTAGATTTCGGAACGAGGCTTCCACTGGGTACGGGAAATTTGTCAATGGCTGGGCGGACGTATCGTGGGTTTCAATGAATATGGTCTCATACCACGTATCTATCAACCAATCAAATCAAAAAATTCACTTTAGTCAATAGATAAAATGTGGCTCACGAATGTCATCGGCCCACAAAAACTTCGTGCATGCAGGTTGTTTGCACGAGCGCCGCGTTAATGTCTGTGGGGTACGTTTTGAAATTTTCATGGACGGGCTTTTAATGGATGGGCTTTTTTCTAAGGTCTCAAAGTTCTTTTCTTTGTATAAACTCGTTCATCAATAATTTCTAGTCGAAGCGTAACTTTTGAGGTATGCGAAGACTGACACGTGACGAACGTTTACGCGTCGTTGGCATGTTGGAAGCTAGCAACAGGCAGACTGCAGTGGCTCAAATTCTCAACGTTACTCAGTCGGTGATTAGCAGGTTGTGGTCTCGCTACCGTCAGACAGGCAATGTTGATGACGGCGACAACTGCAAACTAGGATCGTTTCTTCCGAACCTCAGCATTACGTAACCGCCATCAAAGTGCCTCAGAAATTGTACAGCAGCTGACCCTGGCGACAGATGTGCGAGTCAGTGGTCAGACGATCCGAAATCGCCTCCACAGCTGGAATTTGTACGCTCGACGACCTCGAATAATTCCACGTTTGACTGAACGTCACATCGCAGCAAGGCGTAATTGGTGTCGAGCATGACAGCGCTGGGACAATCGTCGGTGGAGACAAGTCATGTTTTCCGATGAATCGAGGTTCACTCTCGCCTTCCACGACAGGCGAAACAAGGTGTGGAGGCGACGGAACAAACGATAGCATGGCGTAACCGTTAGACAGCACGATCGTTTTGGTGGTGGATCGGTAATGGTGTGATGAGGCATAACCCTGACAAGCAGAACAGCATTACATGTCATCCAAGGGCGTTTCACAGGGCAGTGCTACCGTGACAACATGTTAGTAGCTCATGTAGTGCCATTTACACGACGTCACAGCCATCGGTTCATTTTGCAAGGTGACAATGCAAGAGCACACAGGGTCCGCGTCTCCACAGAGTTCCTCCAGGAATAGAACATCTCTACACTGACTTGGCCAGCACTAAATCCATACCTTTCACCAATAGAGCACGTCTGGGATATGCATAACAGGCGTTTACGACAACGCCAACATCCCCCAACCCACACCAACGCCCAGGAACTCGCAGCTGCGCTGCAAGAAGGATGGAATAACATCAGTCAAGCTGGTATTGGACGTTTGGTGAGGGGTATGCCACGTCGGATCCGCGCTTGCCTCGCGAATCGATGGAGGATTTACAAGGTATTGCGGTCTTGGCCTGAATTTGGTAAATTCTCTGACTGACCGTCCATGTATTCTACAACTCAGTGAGGAGTGGAATGTGTGCTTGTCAGGCATCCAACTATCGCTGAAATCATTCACCAGATCTCACAGTGCAATGCCTTAACTGTCTTTCTGATGAAAATATAAATATATTTCTTCACAGATCTCACTTTTATCAAATACCTCCTACTTTTTTTGAATAGTATATATAAAAAGGTGATGACATATATTTTAGCTTTACACACCAACCGTGATGAATACGTGTGTCTGTAGTGAGCACGCCAGCAATGGGATTTTAGTAGTTACAATTTACACCTACAGTGAAACAACATCCATGTTGATCTTTGGTGATCTCGAACTGAATAATTTACCGCTCGTCGAAATAAAAGCGGCAATTATTTATTACGTTTTAAATAAGTTTAACTCATAAGATACCAAAAATTAACAAATTTGCGTTGTTTCATGTTAACAAAAGCATCCATAACTCGAAATAGTATGTCATTATGTTATTATAATGACAAGGCCCCATGATTTGCACGTTTCTTTTTTTCATTTCGTTTCGGCCATAAAATTAACAGTGGAAGTGCTACCCAGCAATGCTCATGTAAACAAAGCAAATTCGCACAGTAAAATCGAGAAAAAATAATAGCGACTCTTAATAATGTGACGATCATGGTATAAATAATATATACCCAAAGTAGCTTTCTGAACCAAATGTTCACCACTCGTGGTGAAGTGGTGTTAACCGCTTGCCAAAGGATCGCGGTTAACACCACTTCACCACTCGTGGGGAACATTTGACACACCAAGCTACTATAGGTATATTCTTTATTTATTTCATAAGTAGAGATTAACAACATCCTAACCTTTGAACCCGAGAGGCTGCTTTTCTGGCCCAGGAACATACGTCACAATTCCATTAAGTAGGACGTCTTACAGTGTTGTAATAACATTTGAAAAATTTGGTAAAGACAATTCTGGATTCAGAAACATTTCTTGCGATGAGTCAATTAAAATTAAGATTCAGTCCTCTAGAATATTTCACAGTCAATAAATACACAGACCGACACGCGTATGTGAATGGGTTAATCGATATGGCACGAGTGCCAGCTCGGAAGGATAAAACGAGAGGCCGCAGGCCTCGAGTTTATCCTTCCGCGATGGCACAAGTGCCATATCGATTAACCCATTTACACACACGTGTCGTTCTGCGTTTATTACACGCCTTCATGTCTATAAAAACAATTATTAGGACACTCGGCAATTCATTTGGCAACTATCAACAAAAAGAATACATTTTATCTCCAGCCAAATTTGCAAGTGGAACCCGTGTTACTATTTCGTCCCCTGAATTCCAATGTGTTCTATGCGCCTACTGGCCCAGAGAAGACATTAGAACTCAGGAAACGGTATTTAGCTATCGCCTGCGATTCAAACTGTAATTGCGGTGCACGTTTTGTAGACTATTCCAATGCAATTTCGCTTCTATTTCAAAATAGTCCGTCAACGATTTCCGTTCCGCACATATATGCGGAACAGATATTTATTTTTCGCATGGCTTTGTGTTGCTGAAAATGGGGATTACAAAGAATAAGCGTGTAATGAAGCGAACTGACGGTTGGAATCTAAAACTTACACTGTTTAGGTTCGTAAAAATGACGATTATGTCATTATGAGACTGCTGATACGGATGCCGGAGAGATGCATCTCTTTTAGGGCTAGGCTGCTTCCAGGTCGTACTGGGCCACAACAGCCACGAATTCCTTTCAGAATTTCACCGGTGGCCCGAGAGCTTGCTTTTCTTGGTTTTCACGTGGGAACCTTTTCCGACTCTACGCCAATCTCTTTTCTTTTTGGATACAACGCAGATGGTACTGCTCAGGATCGAACATTCGGCTTTTTGTCCATTGCTGAAACCAAAGGGACACTATTGCATCACGGGGATCACACACTTCTTATTTATATAACAGATACAACGTGATGAAATTATTAATGCATCTCCTTACAAATGAATGATAGACTGACACATTTCACTGTATGCAGTAATGCATAAGATGGTATCACTTGGGGCATCAGTTTTGAAATGGTTCATTTTGAAATATATGATAACTGTTCTACAGAACACAACGTTATATTTTCCAATCCATCGTTTCAATATTATGAGGAGTACAAGAAAAGGAGTGTATAGACTCTTTCCTTTTAAGATGTGAGCAAAGATTCCCTCATTTGATTTGCATCCACTATGGACTCTAATGTGGAGAAAAAAGCATATGCTTGGCGTGCGTGCATTACATTTACCACCCATCGTTGCAATATTATGGAAACTACGTGGAAGGGGGTTTCCGGACTCTTTAATCTTAAGATATGATTAAAGATTTCCCTTATTTGATTTATCTCTACAATGGACTCTAAAGTGGAGAAAAGGCATATTGTTAACCCTTTACCTAGCATGAAAAGCAGATGACTCTTGCAAACAAAATTCTTGAATAACTAATTTTTTTAATTTTTTGTCCCAAAAACATAGGTTATGACCCCTCATTGGGACGAGCTCATAACCTATGTTTTTGAAACAAAAAATGAAAATATAATGGAAATTAAATGACGATTTTTGAGAATAGCGCTGGACGTTTTTGGGCCTTTACGTTAGGTAAAGGGTTAAATATGGAGCCAAAAGTTCACCCAAGTTTGCTACATCCTGATCGTAAGATTTGTTTCTTCTGTGTACTTTACAGTGGGGAAAAGTGTTCACTTCGGCTGCATATTTAACAAATCCTCCCTCACCCAAAGAAACGAAACATCATGGGAGGGAATATTAAATATGGAGCAAAAATGTGCCCCCTTCTCGATTGTAAAGGCCGCAGAAGAGACAATTTATACGATGAAATCTTCAGTCACATCGTAAGAGTAAGAGTCTTAGCTCTCTTCATTCTAATTCTCAAAAATGCAACGGCGCATTTTGGCCTTGTGGAACCCCCACCACCTGGCTCTCAAGTGGGGTGTTATGGTATAAAATATAGTGGCAAAGACGATTTTAATCCCCTTTCCCTCCTCTCTGTATCTCGTTATCTCCCGCTCTATCCCCCACCCCATTCTCTTTATTGCGTTCATCTGTTTGGAAAAAGGGTTAAATGACACACTTGGTAAAACGTTAAGATTCGAAATCAGAATCTCTCGAGCAGGCATTTTCTCGGCCCTGCACTCCCATCAAGCGGGCATGATTGTGTGACGAAAGTAGTATAATACGTACACTTTAAAATTAGTTGGGTTAAAAATCATCCCAAATCAACTGGGTTGAGTTAATATGAACAAAACAGAATAGTATATGCACTCTAAATCAGTTGGATTAAAAATTAACCCAAATACACTGGGTTGAGTGAAGATGAACCCATTTGAGTTCACTCATCCAGGTGCATTTGGGTTAATATGAATCAGGCCTAATTACGAAGAGCTTAGGCTGTCCAAAACAGGAGCTTTGCCGGTGTAACTTTTTCCGGTGCAAAACTTTGTCTTCATTTAGAACCTCATTCGGCAAGTGGTATAGGTACAGCACATGAATTATGCTATGGCATGTATTCTTTTGTCAGGTATTGTTAGCAGTCGAATACAGTCTCCTTGCTCTAACGACTGTGCGACTCAGAGAAACGATCCCTACCATACTACCCCATTAGTCCATAGGGCAGACCTTGTACACCCTGACTCGAACAACGTAATGTGGGATTATACATTGGACATCAACAGTGGTAAATGTTTCAATGGTGTCGGTGGCAAATCATGATGTCGCGATGTTAGTGGCAAAGTTAACAGTTTCGCGGAGACAAGCTTCAAGAGGAAATTAATAATAATAACGCCTAGAATCCAGACACGGTGCTCTTTGGCTGTACATTAATTGCGTACATACATATACACACATATAAGTATATTCTCTCTCAGGTACATTAATACATGGATCACTATTATCATTTATTGGTGTCCAACGCCACTTCAGCAACCAAGGCTATATCGTGGCGATAAAAGCATATCCTAAAAGAAAAAGAGTATTGAATGAAAACAAAATAAAAACAAACTACAACTTTGCCAAAACAAGTATGTGAGTGTGACTTGACGAGTAACGAGGCAATCCTCTCTGACTAAGTCACACTCACACGCCCGGTAATGTCAGTTTATGACCAACATTAAAAGACCACTGAAGGAAATGCCTTACGAAAAAGGTAGGTTTTAGTGTTAGACTTGAATGATTCAATTCATTTATACTATCTTTTATGTCGATTGGAAGAGAATTCTAAAGCCTTGGGTGAGCAACCGCAAAGGCCCTATCACCAGCACTAGCAAATTTGGCTCCGGGCTGAACCAGTTTGAGTTGACCTGATGACTTAAAAGACCTCGGTTGTTTGTGGATGGTAAGCAGATCAGATAGGTCGGATGGTTCAGATCCCGAGATACACTTGAACACCAAAAGGACAATTTTAAATTGAGTTCTTTGCTTAACGGATAGTCAGTGTAACTCAGAGAGTACTGGTGTTATATGGCAATACTTTTGAGTTCTGGTTATGACCCGTGCAGCACAATTTTGGATGTGTTGTAGCTTTTTAAGAATAGATGTTTTAGAGCCAATCAGAAGAGAGTTGCAGTAGTCGAGGCGACCGGTAACAAAGGCGTAGACAAGTTTTTGTGATGTCTGTGAATCAATGAAGGGCCCAATTTTTGCTAATATTTCTAAGATGAAAAAATGCACTGCGACAGACAAGTTTGATATGTTCATCAGCGGCCAAATTTTCATCCATGAAATAACCTAAGTTTCGAACACAGCTACTGGTTTTGGTCGTAGAACCTCCAATATTGGGGGACAGTTTGGATATTTTTGAAAGTTGATGAGGTAGACCTATATATATATTTCTTCTGCCTTGTCATCATCCAATTTAAGAAAGCTTTTAGTCATCCATGCCTTGATGCCTGAAATACAAAGTTCAATCTTACTGCATGCTTCAGACTCAAAGGCGTGAGTAAAACTAATATACAGCTGAGTGTCATCTGCGTAAAAATGAAAATCAAGGCCATGGCTTCAGATAATGTCATAGCCCAAGAACATTAGGTTTCACTAGGGAAAAAAATCGGAGAAAGCTGATTTTTTCAGGGAATGTCGAGTACATGTCACTGAACGATTAGACAAAAGTCCCCTAAAATCTCAGTTGAGCTTTTTTTTCTACAGCCTTTTTTCGAAAACGCGTTTAAAAAAAAAAAAAAAAAAAATCGCACGAACTTTGTAACCTCGAATTGATCCAACTGTATTTTTTTGTTTACGCGTATTTCGAGCTACATAATGTCTAATATACATTTACCTAGAGGAAAATGTGCATTCTGTGACAATTTCTGCGAAAAATTATTGAAAATTCACAAAAAAGTATCGGATTTATGCCAAAAATGACGATTTTCCTAACGGATGGGCCCAAAGGGTCGTAGTACAGAACGGGATGTTAGTTGGACAGACGATAAAAAATCCACCACCATTTGAAGACTTTTATCATTGCTTACAAAATAGACATTATGGAAGACCCCCTCTGCTTCTGGCCGAGTTCCCCTTTTGGCATAAAATTCGTCAGCATGAGAACTCAACTATTTTCGGGCTTGGGACCGAACAGACACGTCTGTGTCTAGCAGCATTATATCAATAAATAATATTTACAGAATGTACAAAAATCAGTAAATAATATTTACAGAATGTACAAATCAATCAACATGGATTAAGTTACATTGACTATTATCAACGCTATATACAGCAATGACATGACCTATATACATATTATTCATCGAACTCAGAAATTTCCGACAGGACAGTGTTTCTGTGGTTGTTACAAGAATCCGAACTGCAATTACACAAACCTGAGCAAGCGAGTCCTGCCTTCTTACACCCACACCTTTTTGTACAAGCACTCTTGCAACCACAACTGATCAGATTCAGTAGGTTATCGGGGGCACATGGCTTTGTGGCTGCAGTCGGTACAAGAAGTCCATTGTCTAGCGACCACCCCCAATCCGTCGGAGGAAGCGAAGTGCCCAGCCATTGTTGGACCTGGAGATAACATCTGTAGACATGTTGTTGTGCAGCATCGCTGCTTGGTGGGAGTGAGGCTAGGTCGATGGGTTTATTCAGTTTAGATTTTGCTACATAACGCTTGTAAGTGACATATCTATATTGGTCGAGAGAGGAAACAGTTTTACTCCCGTATAAGATCAGGAGAAGTTGTTCCCCGGCAGCGGCTACTGCACTTGGTGTACTGTCATCCGCCAAAAATTGTGTTGACATACTGTTGTGAGTCGCTAGTAACATCGGAGACAATTGTACTGAATACTTTCTTCTTACCAACTCGAAAGAGTGCAGAAGTAGTGTCACAACCACTTATAGAATGTGCTACAAGGAGGTTGCTACTATGGTCACCCATTTTGGTTGCTATTTCACTAACTGAAACTAGTAAGTTTGGGGTAATGGAATACATCATGTGAATATTACATCCCGGTTGAACTCGAAAGGTAAGAATGACTAACAAGTCTGTGTCTGTTCCCACAACGACAACATTGTTGTCATCTTGAGCGATGTCAAGTGCAGTTTCGGCTATCAGTACATCAGCATCAGCCTCGGCCTGCTTGGACTGAATATTGATAGCAGATAGCTCCTGCATTAGATCGATCAGTTGGGTTTTGTTCTTGGCATTTGCAAGGAAATCGGATTGGGGTGTGGTGGCTGGTAACTCGGGTGAGATATTGATATCAATGGAATACCTGTCTTTAGATCTACGGGCTTGTTCCATGCCCTTTGTCGACATTGTACAAGCATAACCATCAAAAACAACCACGACGTTCGCCCCAAAATGTCTCACTAGATAATTGGAATATGATGTACATATGTCCTTATATGGCGACTGTTTAGGCCATACAACTGCCCTCAATAAAAATCCACCATCTACAACAAACAAAGAATGTTCTGGGATTTTAGTTTGCTCGGAACCGTATGTTTTGAGGATCTTACCGAGCGTGCTTTTCTGTGTCTTCCTCATTCCAGCAGAATCAAACAATGCTGGTGGTTTCGGGGCGAGTTCATATTTGAGATACTCTTCCATCTCTGCTTGTGACTGAATAACACATGTGATGCGGTTGAACAGAATTGTGGGGTCAATCACTACCTTACTTCCACGGACTTTGATGCTATTTGCCATCGATGCGAAAGACTTCACAGTGTCAACACGTCGTAGTTTGATGCTGTTGAACGTTTTGCTTACAACATTCGATACGCAACATTCACCAATTTTGCGAACTTGGTCACAGTTCACAGTTTCGTCGGCCACAAGCCCGGTCGCTATAGAGACTAATTGTAGTGGATCTCTATTCTGAAAGGGGGAATGCACTCTGAGCCAGTTCAATAATTTGGTGATATCATTGGCATCAGTCAATTGTGAACTTTGACGGAGATCCCGATGTTGTTCGCCATGACCAGTGTGAACATGAACACAATTTTCGAGAGCATTACATATCGGAAGGCAAAGAGGTAGTCCATGTACCCATTTCGCAACAGTGCTATCGGTTATCCCCTGCCATGTGTGAGACCACCAGGGAGCTTGAACATTCTCATTAAACACTGCTCTATGGTCTGATCAGAATATATCCCGTCCCAGAATTTATCTGAGCGCCTTATGGTAAAGTAACCTTTCTCAGTGAACAACTTCAAATCATCCTGTTGCATTATTTCTGTTAGCTCATTCATCTGCTGCAAATAGAGATGAGAACTTTTTGCGTATGCAAAATGACCACCTGCGTGAAATACTGGAATCATATTGCGAACACAATATGTGTGGAGTTCCCAGTCGCCTGTGCGCTCTGCTCTCAAGAACAACTGGAGAAGACCTATTTGCTCGTAGTATTGTACCCAAAGCTTTCCTGTGCGTCCTACGGACGCATTCTGGAGCAGTTCGTGTAATTTTGACAGTAGATGGTTGACACTTTCTTGATTGACAGCGTCAGCTGTTGTACAGTCACCTCTGGCAAGTCCACAGAATATTTCATTGACTTCTGTGCAGTCTATGTTATCTAGTGTTCGGCTTTCTTCAAACACAAGTTTTGTAATGGCAATTTGTGTTAGCAATTGGGCAAGAACTGCTCTTGAATATGCATGACCACTGATCAAATGATGGATTGACCCACCAGCATAAACAGTCCCCCAAAGTTCATCCAAGCCGCTACCAGCCATGATCGAACCAATTGCCCATAAATATGACAAATTTGTTTATGAGTACACATCAAGGGCGTGCACACATTACATGCCAATGCATCTTGAGTGTAGGCGAACACCACATTATGTGATTTAATCGAACATGGAAATTGAAACAATGATGCTATAATACGGTATTTGAATGAGAAAAGTCGATGCCGTTTGAATTTTAGTTTAGGGGGTATGGTTAATATTTCACACGTTTCACCAGTTCATTATGGAATAAATGACTATTGTTATATATCATTATAAAGCCACTGCTTTTCTGCAATTTTTGATATATAATTTAACTCCCAAAGTAGTCGTAGATTTGATTTAATGGACGTTGTGTACCGTTGTGTGTATGAAAACAATAAATTTTTTTTCGTAATTTTGTACATTTTCGTGAATATTTCACCATTGAGTGTGAGGATTGGTACAAAGTTGGCATTTTCTGTTGGGGATATGTATTCTCAATATAATTCAGCACGATATTTATGATTCTCACCCTACTAAGGCGAATAAGAATGAGAAATATGGAGCTGGGTCGAATTTTTTTTAATTTTTTTTTTTTTCATCAAAAAAAAAACGCTATAACTAAAAAAGCTCAACTCGGATTCGCGGGGACTTTTCACACTTTATCCGCAATGTGTGTCCCGAAAACATATAAAAAAAATCAGCTTTCTCCAATTTTTTTCGTTACTTTCTCATTTTTATGTCTAATGTGCCTGGACTGTCACCGAGAGGTAAGACAGAGACAGTGTACAGTAGGGGACCCAACACCGATCCTTGAGGGACACCAAAACGTAGTGTGACTTTATCTGACGACTCACTGTCAATAAGGACACTCTGTGTGCGACCATTGAGGAGGTACGAAGAAAACTAATTAAGTGCTCGGTCAGTAAGCCTTTTCTCACTGCCAGACTGTCAATAAGTATTTTATGGTCTATGGTGTCAAAAGCGGCGCTCAAATCCAACAAAAGAAGACATGTTAGGTTGTGCCTATCTGTGGATAGGCGGGTATCATTTTGGTCCCCCAGAAGCGCTGATTCTGTATTGCAATTAGATCTTATGTAGATTGGTTAACTTCGGCTAGGCCGTGGGCTGCCAAATGAGAATATTCAGCTGAGAAGCCACAGCACACTCAATAATCTTTGATAGGAATAAAAGATTAGAGACCGGTCGGTAGTTCTTCTAAACCTCTGGGTCAAGTGTTGGCTTTTTTGAGAAGGGTTTTACTAAATCATGTTTCATGCCTGTCGGAAAGACGCCAGACCGGAGGGAGGCATTGGCCAGTTTCAAGATCGGTGTAGTTAACTCCGAAAGTGATGCTTTTAACAACCAAGTTGGAATGGTATCTAGCATGCATTGCTTAGATGATGCCTTGGATGTTAACCTCTAGATATCTGTTGTAGCCAAAGGTTTGAAATGGGACAACTGTGTAACAGCTTTACCACAGGTGCATGGCATGTCGACCATCGAAGATCAGATTGTGAGCTTGTATCAAGCGAGGCTCTGATAGTCTCAATGTTTTTCAGAACAGAAAGAAGAAAATCTATAGGGCAGGTCTTTGACTGACGGATGCTCTGAGAGTACGGTTGTCTTTTGACGATACAGAAGCTTCTCAAGAACGACAGACAGCGCATTAGGGGAATTAACATTAGCCGACAATAAGTCCGAAAAGTATTTCAGTTTCGCGGATTGGAATAATTTAACAACATTTCCCGGGTTGACAAACATCTCTCTGTGAACGCTTAGTTTCGTTTGCCGCCACTGAAGCTCTAGTTTGCGTCGTAAATCTTTTGCGCGCCTAATCGCATCACTGAACCATTGTGAGCAAGAGCGTACGCTAAAAGTGCGTGTTTGCCTAGGCGCAAACTTGTCAATAATTTCTTGAAGTGAGCCAATGAGGATGTATTCAATGCTGTCAACAGTTTGCATCTCATTAATTTTAGTGACGGAAGACGAAGCAATAGCATCCGCAAACTTAGCAAGGTCAGTACTTCGGTACTCGCGGTATGTGAATTTCTTCCGGACAGGGGAGGGACGAGGAAGTGCCAAATCGAAGATAATCATAAAATGGTCAGAGACTGCAGGATCAACAATTAATACATTTTTAACAAGATTAGCATCGGATTCTCTAGCGATCGGTTGATCTAATGTGTGGCTATCTTTATGGGCAGTGCCACGAACATGTTGGCGTAAATTCATTGAATTGATAAGGTGGCGTAGTTTAGAAGAATCACTGGATGTTTTCTTCTCCATATGGAAATTAAAATCACCTGCAATGATGAATTTTCCTGGTTGCGCAGTGATGCATCATAGGAAGTCTTGGAATTCGCTAATGAACTGGTTGACAGTGAATTTGTTTCTGGAGCTCTGTGAGGGTCGATAGATGACAACGTGGCGATCTGAGTGTGAGTCGATTGTTACAATGGTGTCAATGCACTCGAATGTAACCCAAGTCTGAGATGCCTTACGATTAACCTTCACAGTGTTATCACGGATTACACTCACACCTCCACCTCGCTGTGACTTTCATGGAGATGTGTGTAAAAATCTTGCCGTTGGCAATGATCTCACCGACACTCAGTGTGTCGTCTGGAATGATCCTATCAGTTTTCCCATCACATATCCATACTGTATATCCAAGGCATGTACACATAAAACAGTACATGCCATAGCATACCATATATTCAGCACGCATACACTGACCGGGTGTTGTTCTGAATGGAGCCGAAGTTTTGCAACAGAAAAAGTTGCGCCCGCAAAGCCAATGTTTTGCTCTGGTTAAGCTCATGATAATCAGGCCTGATTCATACATGTGCGCTATTGACGAAGCCTTCAATCCCCTAGTAAATATCTGAATTAAAATATTTACTTTTTATATTTTGTATCACAGGTTGGAGAGACAATTTTAAAATCTACTGCGGAGAATATGATGACGAAGACAACCTCCCGTCTATATCAAAGGATTGCTTTTGTGAACTTTTACAGTTATGTGGTCAGAATCCCACAGATGAAGAAGCCGAAGAAGCTGGAAGAATAGCATTTGCTTTAACTGACACGGATGGTATTGATCTTTATGCACAGTTTTCATCACGTTGTTTTCAAATCTTTTAACTGGTAGAGATCTGGAAGCCCGTAATTGGGCTTTACGAAATACCACAAGCTGTGACTATAACGTCTGCACTGTACAGATGGTTATTTCATATTGACCATCGCAATAATCGAATTTTGTCGATGACACATTGCTCAGTTACATTTGATTGGATAGTGCCGATAAGCACTATGCAATCACATGTAACAGAACAATATATGGTGAAAAGAAATCTGTAGTTACAAAAAAGTTTAACTCTACCAGTTAAGGTTATTAGCAGTTAGTGCCCAAGCGACTCAACTTCCAATCGTACTGCCAGTGAATAGAGGATAGATCATAATTGACTTTTTTAAATTTGAATAATCTGTAATGCTATATCTCTACTAAGGAATACACCACCTCATTTTGGTGCAGCGATTCGTGCAACCAAAGATGAAATAGAGAGTAATCGCTTGACTGGGCTGGTTGCGTGAAATAATTCATGAGAGGTGAGGGATGTTGTACAAACACGAGTGAGCGAATGCGAACCAGTGTTTTACAATTTTGTCCCTCGCCTCGAATGAATTATTTCATGTAACCAGTCCAGTCAAGCGATTACTCTGTTTATTACTTTTCATTATTAACGATAATTATATTATTTAACCCTTTACCTAACGTACCGTCAGCGCTTTTCTCCAAAAAATCGCAAATTAATTTTCATTATCTTTTGTCTCTAAAACATAGGTTATGACCTCTCATTGGAACGAGCTCGTAGGGCTCATTCCAATGAGAGGTCCTAACCTATGTTTTTGAGACAAAAAATGAAAATTATAGCTATTTACGAATTTTTTTTTTGCAAGTGTCGTCTGCTTTTCATATTAGGTAAAGGGTTAAAAAAAAAACAAACAAAAAAACAATGAAGTCCCCATTACACCCACGGCAAAGCGTCTTAGTTTGCGTGCACGGACACATGACGCAATTCTTGATTGCATAATTCACTTGTTAAGTTATCGTTTATAATCAAACCCGGAAATCCCAGAAAATCACACTTCAGAAAGTAATAAAGCCTTCTAAACGATAAAACATAGCTGAATTGGTTTGCTTTAGAAATAACATTCCTTTCCAGATTTTGTTTATTCAAAGAAAAAAAAGTAAGGACAAAGTTTCATCACCTTTCGGGTTTTCTGTCGGCGAGTTAACCCATTACCTAACATAGCGGCAAGAAGGGCCAGACAATTAACCAGAATAAGTTTACCACAGCCTGAAATATCTCCTCTGAAGTTTCTCAGTAAAACCATAAAGATATGGATATTGTTAGAAGAAGCTTGTCGAGCTGGTTCTGATGATATCCACATTTGTATGGTTTTATTGAAAATTTGTGAAGGTTGTCTTCGAAACTGTGAAGCTTAATTAATTTTTTAAAAATACTCTGTTAGGTTTCGTATTTATTGCAGGCCTACAGTTTACTAAAAATTATGAATTGATTCTGGTGGAGGGATAATACTGAACTCCAAGCCTTCGGCTTCTTGTTCAATATTATCTCTCCGCCGAAATCGGCCCCGTACGGTGAAAAAGGACAGTTTGAACGCGTACGCTGTTCTGTATCTACTTCACGCCTACAGTATACTCAAAAATTATTAAAAACACAAATTATTGCTAAAAATAACGAAAACGTGTAAAAAAGAAATAATTAAATAGTCCGCGCAAGTGATCCGTATTGTTCAAGTACAATACAAAAAAAATTATTGTTCGCTTCGGTTTATACAGAAAACGCGTGAATTTTATGAAAATAAAAGCATAGGCGTACGATAAAGCACAATTAATCAGTTACATTCGGAAACACGTTTGTCTGTTTTATTTTATTGAGTTAACAGCACATTCAGCAGTCAGGGTCACATAATGTCAGGCAGTTTTACGGATTGGTGAAGCGGAGTACTCGGAGAAAACTACCAACGTACTAACTCTACACAAGCACAGTAAAAGCGTTTGAAGGCAAGGGCACAATCGACATGCAGAGCGCTTTATTGCACAGTGTCATCAAGCTCATCCCCCCCCCCCCCCCCCATCCATGCGGCAATCGGTTTCAATCGTCTTATTTAAGGACACAATGATTTTACCGCTGGACAGAATCGAGCTGTCGACCTTTAGTTCAATGCACTAACCACCGAGCCACCACGATCCCAATATTCGATCGTAAACCACAGGGGTGCGAAAAGCAACGCTTTATTCTTGACTAAGTAGTCCGAGCTCTTGATTCTCCATCCAGTTTCTCATCGTTCCTGTCTGGTTTTGGATCAAGAGATGGGTTTTGTTTTTAACTCGTCCCGAGTTTATAGTGAAACTTAAAACTTCGCCCAGAAAATCGATTCTTTATTCCTTTACCTAACACGAACGGCAGACGGCACTTGCAAACAAAACCCTCGAATAACTGTTTTTTTTTCATTTTTTGCGTCAACTTAGCTTGTGACCCATCTTTGGAACGAGCTCTTTCATTCGAAGGGTCATAAGCTATGTTTTTAGAACAAAAATTGAAAAACTAATACAAAATGAATGGTGATTTTTTTCCAGCAACGCTGGCCAGTTTTGCTTGTTACGTTCTTTAGAGGGTTAAATGCTTGTCCAGATCACTGGTACCTAACCGGAGAATATTTATTTATTTATTGGAGTTCAAGGTCGTATATGTCTGCACAATAGATAATCGTGACCGCATTGTGGATATAAAGTCATGTCCAGCCTTTTGTTTATACCCATGTTGCCTATTTTAGAAGACCCCACCCCGGCCATTGTTGATCGGGTCTTATTTTACCGGGAGAATTTTGCGAGTAAAGAATTAAGAGTGAAGAGTCTGTTCACCCCTTCCTGATAATTCTCTTTCTCTTCTCTATCTTTTCTCTCGTTCAATTCTCTCTCTCTCAAGAGTGAGATAACGTAAGCTTTTTTTAACCCTTTACCTAACGTAACGGCATTTAACGGCAAGCGCTATTCTCAAAACCCTTTACAAAGTATGCATTGTAACACTGTCAAAGAGAACATTGTAACTTTGAAACGGGTGCATGTGCTGGTAAGGAGTGAAGTACACATGGACTGGTGAAATATTTCAAATTTGTGCACATCAAAAGAATCCTACAGTAGAGAGTGTGTGAAACTGAACTCTTTTTTTCTGTTTGAATAGAAACTGGCTGTATCTTCTTCCTGTCATTTGAAAGGCCAGTACAGGCCTGGAAATATCCCTCGATCGATCATTAGGCTAACTGTAAAAGAATGATACATGCTCTTTGTTACCGGGCCTGTAGGTACTTCAACATATCTAAAAATTCAGCCCAGGCGGGAATGATAATTTATAAATTCTCGACAGCCTCCACCGTAGAAAGTAGTAACAAAGTACAAGATGTGAAGTAAGACTGCTTGATTCACCAGCCGAACGTGGGATATTTGTAATGTTGATGAACGCTTGCTCTCATCACCAGCGATCCTTGAATCGCCCTGTGTCAAGTATATATTGCTGAAACGCCAGAAATAGTTCGCTATTTGTCTCGTCCGAAGACTGACAATCACCCAACAAAAGAGTATTTAATAGTATATTAACATTATGTAATTTGTTTACAAAGTTATCTCCCTGGGCTGTATACAGCTGGCAGTTAAAAACGTAACGTTCTGTGCTTTCGTACCCATAACCACATTCTCATGTCGGATCATCCACAAGAAATCTGTAAAATTTGTGAGAGTTTAGATTACAGTACACTCCAAACGCATCTTTGCATGGAGAACTTGCCCTAATCTGGTGTCCGAACAGTAGAACTTTGGGACAACACAAGCATCACGGAAACTTAAGCCGAATCACATCAAACAATATTGCAGTCTTCTATTGTTTTTGCCTTCCAAGTATATATTTTCCAGAGTGTTTTTTTTGGCGATTATCGCAAAAGTGAAGATGCGCCAACGCCATGCTTCCTATCCCCCTTAACCTTATACCTAACGCAACCTTGATATCTGATCAGTCGGCGCTGTTCACAAACACTCTGTTTCTGTTTTATTATTTTTCTTAACCCTTTACCCAACGTAACGGCCAAAACCGGCCAGCGCTATTCTCAAAAATCGCCAATTAATTTTCAAAATATTTTCATTTTTTGTCTCAAAAACATAGGTTATGACCCTCGTTGGAACGAGCTCGTCGATCTCGTTCCAACGAGGGGTCATAACCTATGTTTTTGAGACAAAAAATGAAAAAAAATAGTTATTCAAGAATTTTTTTTGCAAGTGTCGTCTGCTTTTCATGTTAGGTAAAGGGTTAAAAGGTTTCTTTCAAGAGCATAGCTTATGACCCCTCATTGGAACGAGGTCGCAATAGGCTAGGTGTTTGACGTCAGAAATGAATTATTTTGTTATTCAAGAAAATAGCCAAGTGATAATTCCTTCTCTCGGCACCCTTTACCCAACGCAGACGATATCAAATTTTATAATTTAAAATATTAATTTGTCAAAAGTTTCAAAATATTTCAACAAAACCATATCATGTGACCCCCCCCCCCCCCCCCCCCCCCCCCACTGGAACGAGCTCGTTCCAATGAGGGGTCACATGATATAGATTTGTTGAAATTCTTTGAAAAGTAATTTTTTTACCTGCTCAATTTGTATATTACGTAGGCGGATGCGGCCGATTCGTTGGGTAAAGGGTTAAAGAACAAGGCCAGTTAGTGACCAGAAGACATAATAGCTTTGAGGTATTTCATTTAATCATCGACTGGTGTCTTGTATTGCATTGATCAAAAGAGCAAACAGGAGTTGCGCATCGGAGATTCAGGCATGAGTTGAAGCTACTTTCTTCACACACTCTCTTTTGAAAATCAGAAAAGTCATCGCGCTCATTTCAAAAGTCGTAAACATTTGATTGTAATAAGCTCAAAATTCGTAGAAATGGACCAATTAAGGCTCATAACTCTAACATAACTCGAAATCGGACAGGTCAGGTTGAGACCGCTGACTTGAGATATTGCAAAAGACCTGTATGGCAAATATTCGTCAAATCGGAGAACGTTTGTTCAAGTTATGGCGCTAACAGCTCGAGGACGCCCGCCCGCGGTCCCACCCGGACGCACATCGACCGTCACCAATCCATAGGTCTCGGTTGTTAACACAACTGAACCAAAAATATCTAGCAGTATGTACCAAGCTTGCGCCGGTTCATACGTCCCTATACTGTATAATTTTACACAAAATTAGCTACATATTTCTTATGAATTTCTATTGCAGTCAGTTCGGTTTATTTTGTTGTACTTCAGTCCTCTTGCAATCGTAAGGTTAATTCTCAGGTTGAAAGACTGTTGGACCCAAAGAAGTAGATGGAATATAACTTACCATAGTATACAATAAAATGCTAAGGGGGTATTTGTAAATTTATTGATATTTAGAGATTATAACTGGGGTAGCTTTTTTATTTTTATCTAACAGTCATTTAGATTTTGGCCTGAAAACCACGAGAAGCGTTATGTATGACATAATGTGTTCCGATTCCGTATTATACAGACGACTCATTCTCATTCCGTATCATATAGACGACTCGTTTCCGGGAACGCAACGGGCTATCATAAATACGTTCTATGTGTGTTTGAGTGATCGACTCAGCTGATCGCTTACAAAACAAAATTTCTTACAATTAGCGACAGAACTATTAATAGCCAATGCACCCCCCTCACCCCCAATAAATAGAAACTGTACAATTAAATATTACACACTTGTAATTGCAAGCGTAGCATCATTGGAAGTGACATTGAGAGTGAATAATTTTATAACGCAACTTTGAAAAGTTACGGTGACCGCGTTACTCATTGTTTGTTAAAGTGCACAACAATATTGTTCCATGAAATATGGTTTTTTTTTTTTTAATTTCTCGCCCAACATTATGTCCCAAAGCTGTATTAATAATTCAAGATTTAATCTATTATCTGACAGAATTGTTAGATAAAGGAATTATCATGAAATAGTGTGCATGCCCTATGATTTGCATCGGATTCTAGGCGGTGTTCAAAAAATGGGAGCACAACTCCGCGGCGAAGCTGTCTAGTTGTGATGCCATCCTGGACACCACCTCGAATCTGATACAAATCACAGGACATGCACATTATCATGATAATCTGAAAAGATCGGCCGAGAAATCAGCCCAAGGCAACTTCATATCAGTCTGAGACCGAAGGTCGAAGGCTGATTTGAAGTTACAGAGGACTGATATGGCGGCTGATATGAAGCCAACCAAATAATAACCTCGTTATTTATTAAACCAAAACAAATAATTACAAAATGTTCTTAGATTTGTTACAGTTTTCTGACTGTGTTATTGTTTCTCATTCTTTTCATAATGACCGGAATTTCATTTTCTTACATTTCAGCTATCAGATCACCTCAGCCTCCCCAGATGGGAAGCCGCGACGTTCGAGTAGCTGAAATATCTCTTCTCTCACTTCGACGACATTCCACTTACTACTAGTTTGCTTTGAATTTCGTGTACAACTCTCTTACTTTTTCTATTCATCCATAAAATCATTACTTATTGCCATCATTAATTCCTCATCATACAAAAGTCTGCTTCAAACCACTCCACTATGCCTGATAATGTCAATTCTCCTGATTACGTTTGCCGAATAACTGAGCATTTGGATGTAAACAAAATGGTTAGGCCTTGTAACGCATCAAGATGGACAACTCTAGCTTTGTTCATATCGGCCAAGATCGACGTCATATAAGCCGAGTTTGATAGTGGGCAATTCTGGGAAAATATCTTATCTAATTTATCTAATAATAAATAAAAGATCAGAATATGAGCCGTGGGGCGAAGGAACGTTGTCATTTGTTTCGAAGGTACAGCGAATGCATCCGTGCCTCCATCCACTCTCTCTTTCACAAACACACACATCATCACAAACACACAAACAATCACAAACACTCCCCCCCCCCCCAACAAACACACACAGTGAATTGTTTACCGACGTTGTGGGGACTTGTTTTTTTGTTCTCGGCGACAAACTCCCCACATAATCGATAAGACTGTTAACCAACTGTTTTCTTTGTGAGGACACAAACACAAAGGAAATCCTTGTAGGTATTAAGGTGTGGTTTCTCACAAAAATAGGTTAAACAGACCACCACACAGCCATCCCAACTTCTTAAAACCTCCCACAGAAGTCGGGGCGCGCGGTGGCTCAGTAGGTAGAGGTGCAGGCTGCACGCCGAGAGGTTCTCGGTTCGAATCCACACCTGCGGCAACCGCGTTGTGTCCTTGGATAAGACACTCCGCCCCCATTGCCCACGCGGGGGAACGGTGGCGTTGTGTACTAAGGCGTACTGCACGTCGATGGTGCACTTGCCTTCAACCAATGCTAACCCTGCATGTGTGGAGTTAGTATGTATTGAGCTGACAGTTGCTTGCCGTTGCTCGGTGGTTCTCTCCGGGTACTCCGGTTTTCTCCACCCGTAAAACTATCGCGGTCATGATTAGCCATTGTGCAGAAATATGTGACCCTAAACACAAATAAATAAATAAATTCCACAGAAGTCATCGCGACCTCAGAATCTCGGAATGGTATTTTTGTTGACTCATTTTAATTTTTCCCTATGGGATCGAAGAATGATAGCCCTAATTAATCAGTTTGTCTTGGCTATATGTCTGCAACCAACGGCGCGCACACTTCCCCTGATCTTTTGCGGCTTCAGAGTAGCGCTTATGAGAAAGCACCACTTTTACATCTCTTATTTTCCTTTTCTTCCGTCTTTAGGTAATGATTTGATATCCTTTCAAGAGTTCTGTAAATACATGAAAGATCACCACAAGGATAGAGGCACCGTTAAACGTGAGATGAGTGAAGCGCTAAGTAAACTGTTTGGTGAAAATGAGAAATTGTCGGCAGATCAAATATGTGAGAGTTTGACAGGTAAAGTAGATGAGGATCTTGTACGAAGCACCCTGGAAGGATTAGATACAGATGGTGATGGAAAATATGATCAAGATGGTATGTATTTATAGTAAAACCTGTCGTGATTTTAGGGAATGGAACATCAAGGCACACTGACTCCGAGATAATTCCAAACCGGACTTTCTAAAAATGAAAAAAAAAACAACTCTCTTGAGCAAAAAAAATTAGATTCGATGCCCAAGGAAGCGTATAAGTGACATGAAAATAAATCCGACTTAGTATGACGAAATTTCGACTTTTGAGCTCGGTATTTTGTGACGAGGAAGCAAAAATTCGAGATTTTATTTTGTCGAAATTTCGAGGTTTTATCTTGAAATTTCGAGACAAAAAGTAGAAGTTTCGAGAAAAAAGTCAAGATTTCGAAATGCCGTCTTTTTATCTCGCAATTTTGAAATTAAAACTCCAAATCTGTATTGTTGCATCCAAATTCCGATATAAAATGTCGGAATTTCGAATTAGTATGTCTCAAATTTTTATCATAACATTAATGTGCTTTCGAAGACACCCGTGGTAGATACAAGGAGGGGATTGGCGACGATGACCGATTGGGGGGGGGGGGGGGGGGGGGCGGGGGGGGGGGGGTAACATAATTTGTCCTGACTGTCATGACGCAAGTCCCCACTGATAATACATATAAATATACTGACTGCTTCTTTGAAGGCATGCCTTCATAATGTATTTGGAATATTTGTCTGTTGGAACAATAGTAAAACAAAAGTGGAAATGTTGTCTGTAAATAAATACATGTTGTCGTGATACATGACTTTCCTAACGGGCCCTATTTTAACAGCAATGCAAATCTGTGCAATGTTAACCCTTTACCTAACATGAAAAGCAGACGACAGTTGCAAACAAAATTCTTGCATAACTAATTTTGTGCCTAAGAAAGACCCCTCTTTGGAACGAGCTCGATCAAAAAATGAAAAAATAATGAAAATTAATTGGCGATTTTTGTGAATAACGCTGGCTGATTTTGGCCGTTACGTTGGGTAAAGGGTTAAGGAATATGCATATGCTTTCTTGCTGTGCGAATAATTTCCAGTAATGTGAGCGGACGAAAAATTGAGGCGAACAGCAGACGAATGAAACGATATTATCTTTAGTTTAATCAGTACGGCAGCATATCCATAAACCAACACATACGGGTATTCAAATCAGTATCGATTGAATATCGGTGTAATTACAAATATATCGATTTATCGTCATTATTTATTTGCCCACAATATAATTTTCAAGATGTCTCGAGTTTATCTGTAGTCCTGAATGAATAATCTTATCCCTTTACCGAGCGAATCGCCCGACTCTGCCCGCGTAATATACAAAGTAGTTAAACAAATCTTTTTAAAAAATTCAACAAAACCATATCATGTGAACCCTCATTGGAACGAGCTCGTCGTGCTCATTTCAATGAGGGATTCACATGATATTGTTTTGTTGAAAAAACACGGTAAACTAATATTTAAAATAATAAATTTTGAT